>CM025917.1:21723301-21761349 GCA_000753965.2 Amaranthus hypochondriacus
TTTCCCTACTTTGACAACCATCTAATTTCTCCCTCCATTTCTCGATCAAATATGTATCGGGATTATTCTTTCTTTGGCCTACTAGTTTCAATAACAGGGTTGATTGACTAATTGGCAAACCAAAATGTCACAGTACATCAAACTCTGTTATTGTAAACTTGGTTGTTTCATTCACAATAAAGACACTTGTCTCAGTGTCATATTGTTTGATAAACCACCAGGCACAATCCCATGAAAAACTTTTCAACAAATTAACATGTAATAAACCTGTAACCCAATTTCTTTCAAATCTTGTTTTTGTTTTACAGACATCATGTCACCTAAAAGCATAAGTCCCCGCATTTGAAAGTAAATGAAAAGATTCTTTTCGCCTGCCACATAAAATAAGATTAAAAAATGCTACTAACAACCAAACTAATCAAAAAGCAACATAATTATCATCGATAGCAACCCTTTTTAAAAGTATATACACAAAGATAGCAACAGTTTCAAATCACTCACTTCGCCGGTATAACAATAATAAATAGAGATGAAACATCCTTCTTCACATTACGCTTTACCAATTGCTTATTTTTCCCAACAATAGCTTTTTGAGAAGCTAAACTTAACTGCAAAGCACGACTTCTAGTCAACCTAGAAGTCGATTGACTTGGAACATCTACAAAGGAAAACAATTTCTTTTAAAGCAAACAAAAAAAAATAACTTTATATAACTTAAATTTCTTAAACGCAAACATGTTAATTGTTTTCTTTTCCTTTTTATTAACAGTCTTCATCTTTGTTTCAATTTCTATAATAGAAAAACGAAAATTTTAATTACAACTCAAATATAAAAAACAACATGAAAAACAATTAAAAAGGTACAGGAAACAGAAAAAAAAAAAACCTTTTTCTTCGTCCTCACTGTCATCACTTTTCGGTTCAGATTCATTTTGAACATCGGTTGTAGATTCACTTGAACTTGTGGTAGTGAAAATCTCAGCATGAAACGAGCTTTGAAACTTTTTTTGATAGTTTTAAATCATAACACAACACAATAAATACAATAAATTGCTGGAAAGTAACAAAATTCAAATTAAATAATATATAAAAATAAAAAATAAATTATATACCTTTTACTGCCTCCTTTCCATTTTTTCCTTTTTTTGCTAACGTACAACCTCTTCCACCTTCGCTTGCAACAATTTCCAGCACTATACATAAACGTATATAGCTTGATGTTATAATGTACAATTAACAATCTAAAGAAATTTAAAAATATCTTAGACTTGGATACCTTGTTCAGGTACAACTTCTTCACCCTCTTGATTTTCCTCATCAACATTAGCTTTTTCACCTTCTTCATCTTGCTCAATTTCTTCAGGCTCGCTAGTTACCGATTCATATTCAGAAATAGAATCATCATTTCCTTGCTCATCCAGATTAACTTTATCTACAGTAAAAAACATTGACAATAGTTAAAAACAATATTTAAAAGTAACATGAATTTCACATAAAGCAGAGCAAAAAAATTAAAAGTAACTAAATATAAATAGTTAAGGCAAAAAGTAACATGAATTTAACATTAGATTATGCACCTTCGTTTGTCACTTGCGGCTTTGTTGCAGCCTCATCTGCGTATATAAAAAATTATAAATTATTATTATGATGACAAAATAACTAAATATATAATTATTTAAATAATTTAAACTTGCATACCTTCTTTAAATTCATCATCTTCAGTTTCATCATCAGATTTGGATTCATCATCATATATGGCATTCTCATCAGATTTGGCATCATCATCACATTTGTCATCATCTTGAATTTGGCATCAAATTGGACAGTAGTCATAAAATTTAACATACTTATAAATTTGGGCACTAGTTAAAAGCAACATGTATTTCACAATAAGCATAGCAAAACTAATAAAAAGAACATTAAATTACGCACACCTTCATTTGCAGGCTGTGGAATTGGTGCAGCCTCAACTGTGATAAAATAGTAGAACTTATATTAATTTCATGAAAACTAACTAAAAATATAATTATTTAATTAATTTATATTTATATTTGCATACCTTCTTTAAATTCATCATCTTCAGTTTCATCATCAGATTTGCATTCATCATCAGATTTGACATTCTCATCAGATTTGGCATCATCATCACATTTGTCATCATCTTGAATTTGGCATTCAATTTGACAATAGTCATAAAATTTAACATACTTATAAATTTGGGCACTAGTTAAAAGCAACATGTATTTCACATTAAGATAGCAAATCTAATAAAAAAGAACATTAAATTAAGGCTGTGGAATTGGTGCAGCCTCAACTATCATAAATATTATAACTTATATTAATTTCATGAAAACTAACTAAAAATAGAATTATTTAATTAATTTATATTTATATTTGCAGCCCCAACATCAAAATATACAGAAGAAAGATAATAATAAAGATTAGTGAATAAGTAACATCAACTTAATAATACCTTTACTTGCTTCATTGCCTTTCCGACGTTTTGATGATGATGGAGTAGAAGATATAGGCAACGAAAGAGTTTCTCTCAATGCCTCTTCCACACCTTTATCAACATCAACAGTTTTTTTGAGGTTTGGTTGATGGTGATGTATTTTTCATCAAGTCTAAAATACATATAGAATAATACATAAGAAAGTAACAATAAATGATCAAATAATAACATAAAATATGTTAACATAAAGAAGTACAAATATGAAATCAATATATAACAACCTTCTTGTTGGACAGCAGCTATGTGTTGCTGACTTTTAGATTTCTTCTTCGAACCACTAGATTGTATACTTCTTTTCACAACAGCAGTGTCAATAACTTGCTTTGCAATGGATACAAGAATATAGTAAAATAACATGAAACTCTATGCAAAATAACATACAAACAGTGTAAAGTAACATTAAACGGTGCAGAAATAAATTAAATTTTGGACCTTCATTTTCAGGCTCTTCATCTTGCACTTCAGGTATAGCAGTGATTTTGTTTACTAAAACTACAGCCTGTTCTGTTATAGTAATTATAAAAATAATAAGTAAAATTGACAAACAACATGTAAAATACCATAATATAGCTAATTGCTTTTCTACGTTTTGATACCTTTACTTGCATAATTCCGATCATGGTCACCAACCTTGTCTGCAACATTTGATGTTGACGCTTTTTCAACAAACTTGGCTTTTTTTTCTTCCGCTTTTCCTCTTTTCACTTTGCAATAAGTTTGTTAATACTCGCAACCTCACTTGGTTCAGTAGACCGTTGAGAATTTCTAGTGAAAACCATCGTATATAATCTGAACAGATAACAGATAACAACACAAAAAAGACAGATAACAACATTAAATCATATAACAACAGAAAACAACACAAAAAAGACAAATAACAACACATAAAACAAAAAAAACATCAAATGACACAGTGTAAAAATAAATATCAACAACATTAAATCATAAAAATTACATAAAACAACAAAGCACTAATGTCATAAAAGACATACAAACACATACTAATCAAAGTAGATTTATGAGTTTATAAACAAAAAAAAAACATAAACAAAACATAAACAAAACAAAGAAAACAAAAAAAAAGATAAACACAATAAAACACGAAAAATTTAAAAAAAAACCACATAAACCATGAAAAATAACATTACAAAAAAAATGAATACAATGTGTGAAACTAAACAAAAATAAATTGCAGTGTGATTGAAAATCAAACCTAATTTGTGACTAAAAAAATAAAAGATGAATGCAATTATAAGAACAAAAATCACAAACTGACAAAAAAAATGACGAACAACAAATTTGAAGAACAAAAGCACACTGTGTGAAACTAAACAAAAAAATCACGAACAACAAAGAAAAGATGAAACGAACAACAAAATCACAAAAAAGATGAAAGGAAAAATGAAGATGAGAAGTGCAATTAAAGAATAAATCACAAACTAACAAAACAATGACGAACAACAAATTTGAAGAACAAAAGCACACTGTGTGAAACTACACAAAAAAATGACGAACAACAAAGAAAAGATGAAACGAACAACAAAATCACAAAAAAGAAGTGCAATTAAAGAACAAAAGCAGAAAAAGCACAAATTGAAACCCTAACAAAACAAAAAAGCACAAATTGAAACCCTAACAAAATAAAACCAAAAGCGAAAAATAAAAATGACGAACAATAAAAAAAACCGAAAAAAGCAAGACTGAAGAGTGAATGCATACCGCTAAAATCAAGATCCAGGAGAAAATGGAGGATGAAAGTGAAGAGAAAATGACGAACAATGCACAAGAAATCCCTGAGAGAATCGCACAGTTCAGGTGAGAGAATCGCAAGAAGATTTAATTCAGAAGGTAGAGTGAAAAAGTAACTGAACTTGAATGCAAAAACATAACGTACAAGAATCTGCAAAAAATTTTCCCGCGTCAATCTTGGCCATCCATTCAAATCAAACGCACCACATTAAAAGTTCGCACAGTTCGCATATAAGAGAGGTTTGCACCTGAACTTCTCTCTCTCTCTCTCTCTCTCTCTCTATATATATATATATATATATATATATATATATATATATATATATATATATATATACTGTCATTACATCAAGAATAGAGAAAAATACGGTATTAAAACAGTAAAATATATATGTATTATAAAATTAAAGAAAAATCTTAAGAAAATGTATGTGTTTTCAGAAAATTAAGGCTAAATAATAAACAGACATAATATAACTTGATCAAAAATAGAGAGAAAAACGATATTAAAACAGTAAAATATGTATGTATTTTAAAATTAAAGAAAAATCTTAAGAAAATGTATGGGTTTTCAGAAAATTTAGGCTAAATAATAAGCATACATAATATAACTTTATAATTCTGCAAATTTGTAGGATCGTTCGATCCTACGATCTAAGCCTACGATTCGATCCCACAAGTTGATTTCGATCCTACGTAGAATCCCAGTCCTGACAACCTTGGTAGCATAACATATCGAAGTGCCACAAATTTCCTCAAACGGCTCAAATACAGACCAACACATCTAGAGTGATTAAAAAAACCACTAATAAGATTGGGCGAAATTTGAGCTTCTCCTACCAGAACAATTGTCCTAACATTCAAATTCAGAGAGAAAGGCAACATAAGTACAAGTTTAGTTAGGTTTACAGTATCTTACATTGACAACCATCAAATATCATAACAAGGATTCTATCGATTAATAAAGCGAAAGTTTAATATCGTGTCATCAGCTGAAACTTTAATAGTAATGGATGATGAAAGTGTCAACGTGTTACATAGACACCAAAAACTCACAAGAGAATGTCAAGCTAACACCTGAACTTAGCATCCAAGAAAATGTGGGCCTAATACTCTAAGTAAAAAAGAAATACCAAATCATCTTAACCAATTTTGTTTGTTCCAATTGATCCTATCGAATATGTAACTCGCTCCAACCAAAAGAACGCTATGAGAAAGTTTAGGTTTTGGAAGATGGTAAGAAAATAAATATATGCGATAATTTACTCGAATATTATAAAGCCTTGATCCTTGAAGTCATCAACGAATATCGTGATATACATGCATTCTTTATGATATAAATGTCAGGATTCTCTACTAAAGAAGGAATGTATAAACTAAATATCAAAGTTGGGTATAAGCTTATCAAACAAATGTTAACACACCAAGGACTAGATTAGGTAAAGGATGAAAAAGAGGAAGCGGAGAAGTTAATAAAGTTGCCTTCATAAAGTAGTGCTAAAACTTGGATGAGCTTACAAATATAATTCTTGTAAAAAAGATAGCAGGGAAGTAGCAAATGTGTGTGGACTTTACCGATCCAAACAAAGCATGTCCTAAGTATGATAATACTTTGTCGAAGATTGATAGGTTAGTTTATTTAACAGCGAGACATGCACTTCTGAGTTTAATAGACGCCAATGTGAGATATCACAAATAAGTGTAACAACCCCTAATTATAAACCATATACAACTTCATCACTATCATTGGATGTTACTGTTACCAACTGATGTTGTTTGGGTTAAAAGTGTTGGGGCTACATACTAAAAAATAATAAACAAACTGTTTGGGCATTAGATCAGTTAGAAATCAGAATTCTGCATGGACGACATGAATACAAAAGACAAGACCTTTTCTATCACCCCACTTACTAAAGGAAACATTAACAATCTTGAGATTAAATCAAATGTGTCGCAAACAAACAAAAGCACTTAGAGTAACCAGAGGAAAGTGAATGGAATTTTTGGTTGACAAAAGGAGAATTGATGCAAAATCAAATAGGATTCAAGCGAATCTCAATATGAAATCTCTTAACTGAATCAAGGAAGTTCAACGTCTATGCCAATTTATGTCGAAATGTGTTGACAATTGAAGGACTGCTCAAGGATGAGAAAGGATTGAGCCTGAGATGGAGAAAGACTTTTATTTATTGAAGTTTTCATTTGAACATTTGGGACTTTGTTCGATATAGTTATGATTTTTCTTATTTTGGACTACTAAGACTTATATTTTTATCATGTATCATGTGATGCATTTGATTGGTTTAATCCGAATTTTTACTTGGACGTTGGTTTTCTTAAGTAACCCGTATAATTGTGTTGGAAAAATTGATCAACTTTGCTTGATTGTTACTAAGTTCAAAATAGTCTTTGCCTTTATAATTAAGGGTTGTTACACTTATTTCTACATGTATAATATGAGTAGATTCGTATAGATATACCGTAGGAAATATACATACATTTTGAATGCATCTCATTCTGCAAATACACATACATTGACCAAAAAAATCTCATTTGAAGTAGGAAATATAAAAGAATTATATACTAAAGAGTTATATGCATCTCTGACATGAAGTCTAACCACACCTACAAGCGACTATTTTGAATGCAACACGGTATATCTTCGTCGATGTCCATAAATTCGCCCTTGTCTTGTTTTGAACATCATGGTGGCGAGGAAGAGGACAGAAGGCGGAAAAGTACTTATAAATCCATGTATAGAACGATGTTATACATCCTCTAATGGTCTTGCAACCAAATATACTAGCGATATCTAATTATTGATATAGTATGCTAGAGTAACTCCCTCCTATGAAATCTTAACCTTTTCCTTATTCACTACTAAATTTGGATGAGGCCTCCTCTAAATTTGTGCATTGTCAACCAACATTATCAAGCCCATAATAGTCACGTAGTAGGTTGTAAACTGCACCCATACAAACTAAATCTAGTTGCACAGGCTAAGAATGTCAGTGACGATTATGCTCCTATTGTTAAGCATCCCAATGCAACTTTCTCTTTGGTCTCTATATAGATCATCGAGAGCCAAGGTCCATATCTCCTCATAAAGTTCTTCAAGCCTTGGACCACCAACACGACATAAGCATCTGTAGCACGTGGTGAAACATAATGGTCATATCCTTAGGGCATGTGAAAGGTAGTCTATCTGGTGGACACCTCTCAACGTAAGTTAAAATCAAATCACTATTAATGTGCTAGTGCATGATACATGTCTTGTAAAAATTCTTAGAGATGGCGAATGCGACAAGAGGAGAGGTGAATTGTTGAATTGTACGTTTAAATATTTTAGCCCTATTTTTGCGAAATATAAAATGAATAACAAATACTTAAACTTAAAGCAAGAAAGATATATGGAGACAATGATTTTACGTGGAAACCTTTTAGGCCTAATAAAAGGAAAGCAACGACCACTCGGGATTTTAAACTTCTTTTATTAAGTTTTAGGCAATCAATTACAATTACATAAAACAATTCTCAACTAGGCCACTTCTCTTCTCTTTCTTTACTCTATCTCCTTCTCCTTCTCTTTTTCACGCTTCAATGGAAGCTTCTCTTCTCCCCCTAGAGTTTCCTTTAGTCTAGTTACAACAATTTCTCTCAAAAACCCATACAAAAATAATTTCTCTAAAAAGGATAAAAACTAAGAAATTGCATATGAAAAATATTCTAAGTTAAATGGCAAATGAAAGAGTGAATTATTTTTCTTACTTGGTGATCTCTTGATTTTTTCGATTTGGGCACACACCTAAAACCGGTTGAAAAAGTCTCCATTTTATATGGGACCAACCGTAGGTTCTTCAAAGCCCTAACTCCCCATATTTCTCTTATTGCAAAAATGTAGGAAAATGGAAAATAAGATTGGAAATTATAAGAAAAGGCCACGGTTAGTTTTTGGTAAAATTAGCTAAAAATAGCTAATTAGGATTAATTAGATTAAAACCTAACTAACTTCCTATTTTAATGGAGAGATAAAAGGAGACTTATTCTCATTCTTTGAATTAATCTTAGGTTATTTTTAGGTGGTTATTTAATTTTTGTCAATTAACAATGTATGCAATAACTTAATTTTTAACCGTATACATCAACTAAAAATAAAAAATAATTCCTTCGTAATTTTCGCTGACTCTTTCTCCAGACATGCGTCTCGGAAAGACTTTTCCATCAGCGATTTTCATCAGACCATCAAACTTGGAACATTAGACCTCCTATCTACTTTAGACGTCCTAAGTGATCTTCTATATCTGACACGTACAATATTCTTTGACCAATTCTTTTATGTTCCATCAATGATTTCATTAAATCGGATATATGACCTACAAAACAATCTCTAAAACATATTTGTTTATCTAAAGTAAAGTAATTATCAAAACCTAATAGGGCCAACAAATTTACCCTTTTAGATGATGACAAACTTATAAACAAACTTAAGTAAAATAGAATAAAACGAAAGTTATAGAGCATGCTAGAGATTAAAACAACTCTGTATATTAACTTAGCGAATCAACGCGTTACAATATAATTCACCAAGCATTCAAGATAAAACAATTTACTCTGAAATTAATATTTAAAAAATATTATCAAAGTTTATGATATATTGTTTATGTTTTTAAATAATTTCCAAAAATAGTTAACATAAAGTACTAAGATTATCCATAATCAACTACTGTGTGTTTAACTTAGGTTTACTTGAGAAAAAATGAGAGTAATCACAAATAAAACAGTAATTGTAAATATCATAGCTTTAAAATATTATAGCTTTAAATAAATTAAGTAAAACATGAACATGATATGATCGAATAATCCAAAAAGAACATACTTAAAACACATAATATCTTAGCAAGTTGAAAAATATTAGCAATTCAATTTCAAAAAAACTTTACTGGACAACATCATAACTATTTAAACATATCTAAATCAGAGCATATATTTTACTTTATTAGAGCAACTTAAGCATTAGAAACTATGGCATTCACAAGTCCTCTTAAGTTTGTTGCATTTCTTCCCCCTTTTGACATCAATCAAAAAGAAGAGACTTAATCAAACCTCATCGCTAATAATAATAGCCAAAGAAGGAGAACAAACAACAATTATCAAAGCAAATACCATAAAACGATCAAGATATGCAAAGAGTAATCATCATAGACCAAATGCAAAATAAGATAGAAATTGTAAAAACAGTAGTAGCATAGTTCAACAAAAAAATTACTTAAAGCCTTACCCCAGTTGGTACTTAAAAGACAAAAAAAAAATATTGTTTGATCAAAAGAAAACAAAACAACAAACGGTATGGCCAACAAACAGTAAATATTATGATGGAGCAGAAGGAGGGATCAAGCAACAGTCTCTTCATCATCAGCAACAGTCTCCAAGACGGGACTCCATTTGGGATAGCTGATTAGTGAGTGACGCAAGTGAGACACGAATTTCATCTTGAAAAGCAAAGAACTGAGAATGAATCATTGAATTTGGAGAGAACAAGGTCTAGGGTAGCGTTAGGAACAGTATAGGGGTTAGCAATTGCATCAAAACCAGGTGAAGTGCGTGGAGGTGAAATCTGTGTAGTGAATGGTGGTGATGGAAAATGGTGGTGGAGTAGAAGCTAACCTACTACTCTTCCTTGGAGTGAGCACTGGTTTTTTATTCATTGGCATAAGTACCTCCTCATCACTTGAACTTTCATCGAAATCATGTTCCCTCAAGTTCTTCACCGTCCCCCTCTCTTGAGGCTTTCCCCTGTTCCTGTACCTCTTCTGCCTTTTCAGCATGGGCAGAAGGAACTATCTCCTGGTCCTTTTTCTCCTCTTCCTCCCTTTCCTCTCCTTTTTCTTCTTGTCCCTCTTTTTCCTTCTCTTCCTCATCCTTCTCATCATCCGAACTTACTTATTCTACCTCCTCAACTAAGTGCTCCAGTATCCCCTTTTCATTTAACTTAAGGTGCAAATTATTAAGATATTTTGCACCTATTTTATCATTGGCGCTCATGGGGAACTGTAGATCATCCAAAGGTACACCAAACTTCTTAAAAACACAAGTTAACAATCCTCCATACCTAACCATACACCCCTTCTCTATGTAGTAAGAAAAATGTGATATCATCAAGGAAGGAAAACTGATCTTACTATGATTAGCCAGACAATAAATTAATGTGGCATCACGAAGATTCATTTCGCTCCGCTTAGAGTTGCGAGGCAAAATAAATCTGCGTGCAATGTTGTATAATAATTTGTGGATAGGTGACAGAAAATTGTGGCTAAACCTTCTTTCATCATTTATCCCTAAAAATTTTAATACCATTTCATTAATTCCCGAAAAGACAATCTTTGACCCAACGTAATATGTATTAAACCCTACTGCAGGAACACTAAACCATGCACCAAATATCAAACTATTAAACTCAATTTTAATTTCTTTCACAGTACTTGAACAAACACCATTCTCAATTGTGAAATTTTTAATGAACTCACACATTAAATTAGGATAAATCAGGTTGCAAGAAAAATATATAAAACATCAAATTTTCCCAACCCGGATTTTGTAAAATTGCGTGTAATTGAGGAAATGGAGTAGATTCATACCAGTACATGTCTAGACCGAACCTTATTGACATTTCTTTAGCAACTTCTTCGGCACTGTTAGGATCAACTTGCTTGGTCCGTTTTTTTGGTTTGGACAAAGAAAGACGTTTTGGGGTGGAAATGAGTCTTTTTGTTTCGGCATGCATGGTGGAAGAAATGGGTGTGCTTGATTTCTTTGGTTCTTGAGATGAAGATGGTGGTGCGTCGGTTGAAGGTAAAGGATAAATTACTTGTAATGGTTTTGGTTGTGATGATTTTGGGGTCTTCTTCTTTGTGGTTTTGCTAGAGGATGAAGAGTTTGAAGTCTTCATGGCGTTTTTAGAAGATGAAGAGGGAGAAGTGATGGTGAGGTTGACGGTTTAGGGTAGGAAGTAATAAGTAGTGTACTTGATTTGAGTGAGTGTTAGAGTGTCTGAGTGAGTGATGTGACGTGAGGGAGTGGTTTACAAAGTCATGGAGGGATGGGTACTCAAAGGTTTGTAAAACTCCTTGATTAATTGTTACGTGTGGACAACGAGTGTAACCAAAAGTTCGCGGGAATATTCGTTGAATTTGGCGATTAATAACGGTTTTTCGAAATACCACGATGATCTGACTCCCACTATAATTTAAGTTGACCAACCGAGAAGAGAGAAAAAATAAAATGTTAGAATTTGTGGAAAATGAAAAATATTGAAATTATTGAAAATAAGAAATAAAATTAACGTGCCCTCATTTTTTTATTTTTTTATTTATTTTTATAATTTTTTTCGTTTTTAATATGAGGACAATAACACATAAGACAAACACATGCTACTTTGGTCTAATCAATTTAACCATGCAATCAAGAAAGCATTCATGGCACGTACTTAAGATAGTTGCGTACCTGTACCTTGCAATAATTGATTTCTCAATCACGATTTTTGTGGATGATTTAACCCTTCCAATTTTTCATGTTGCTTCGAGGTGGAGTGCTTGCATAAAACTTTAGTAGAGCTTGATCATTCTAAGTTTCAACCTCATCTTCTCATATTGTTCTTTTGGAAGTGGTTTAGTCATAATATCTGCAACTTGCGCATTTGTATTTCCATGCTTAACAATTACTCCCTTCGTCCCTATGAATTTGCAGCATTTTCTATTTTCGTCCGTCCCACATAAATTGCAGCATTTCTATTTTTGGACAATGGCCCACCATTTTCTTGTAATCTCATCCATACATTTTAACTCTCTTTTAATTTCATCTACACAATTCATTCTCTCTCTTCATTTATTATCACTTTCTTAATTCTTACCATTTTTCTCTTTGCTACAGGGACGGAGGGAGTACATTTTTATGCTCAACATTATTCTTAAGAAAATGATGTCGTATATGTATATGCTTAACTCTAGAATGATGCACGGGATCTTTTGATATGCATATGTCACTAGTATTATGACAATAAATAGGAACACATTCAACTTTGATACCAAAATCTCATAGCTGCTGTTTTATCCAAAGCATTTGGGAACAGCAAGCTGCAGCTGCCACATATTCTGCTTTAGTGGTAGATAGTGCAACGGTATTCTGTTTCGTGGAACACCAAGTTACTAAACATGAGCCAAGAAATTGTATCATACCTGAAGTATTTTTCCTGTTAACAAGATCTCCTGCATAATCTGCATCACTATAACCTTTCAAATCATAAACATCACTTTTAATGTAAAATAGGGACAAGTCATTTGCTCCCTTTAAATATCTCAGAATTCTTTTCACTGCTGTGTGATGTGATTCCTTGGGATTTGATTGAAATCTAGCACATAAACCAACACTAAACGAAATATCTGGCCTACTAGCAGTTAATTATATAATAAAGATCCTATCATGCCTCTATACATAGTTCGGTCAACATTAATACCATTTGAATCTTCATCTAGTCTTACGTTAGTAGCCATAGGCGTGTGGTTTATTTAGCATTGTCTAAACCATATTTCTTTAGAAGTTCTCTAATGTATTTTTGTTGATGGATAAAAATACCATTAGCCATTTGTTTAATTTGCAAACCAAGGAAGAAATTTAATTCTCCCATCATACTCATTTCAAATTCAGCCCTCATAAGGTTAGCAAATTCTTTACATAATGATTCGTTAGTGGCTCCAAAAAAATATCATCAACATAAATTTGCACAACTAATATATCAGAACCTCTATTCTTAAAAAATAATGTTTTATCAATTTTGCCTCTAATAAAATCATTTTCAATCAAAAATTTAGACAACCTTTCATACCATTGCCTAAGAGCTTGTTTGAGCCAATAAAGAACTTTATCAAGCTTATAGACATGATCTAAAAAAGATGGAATTTCGAAGCTAGGTGGTTGTTCCACAAAGACTTCTTCATCAATAAAATCATTCAAGAAAGCACATTTCACATCCATTTGGTATAACATAAAATTCATAAATGCAGCAAAAGAGATAAGAATTCTAATAGCCTCTAACCTTGCTACGGGACAAATGTCTCTACATAATCAATCCCTTCTTGTTGATTGTATCCTTTAACCACGAGCCTTGCTTTGTTTCTCACTATGATTCTATGCTCGTCAAGTTTGTTCCTAAAAATCCACTTTAGTCCAATTACCTTTGTGTTTATGGGTTTCGGTTCTAAGTGCCACACTTTATATCTTTCAAATTCATTCAATTCATCTTGCATAGCAACAACCCAATCGGAATCTTGTAATGCTTATTCGTGATTCTTGGGTTCCAATGTTGAGAGAAATGCAAAGTGTGCACAAAAGTTTCTTAGCTGGGATTTGGTCTATGTGCCCTTGTTTATGTCACTTATGATCAAGTCGAGTGGATGTGACTTTTCATTTTTCCACGGCTTTGGTACAAATTCTCTTGTAGGAACATTTGTGGAAACAGACTCATTGACATGATTGACATTATGTTCTCTTTCAGTTTGCTCATGCTGTTCATTTCTGGGAACAGCTGGATTGGGAACACCTTGTTGGAACTAGTTTCCCGGCTGTTCCTCTTCTTGATTATGTCTTGTGTTTCTTCTTGAGCTTGTTGCTCTCCTCTTGTTCTAGGATCTTGCTCTCTATGTATATCTTCATCATCTTCCCAGTTAGCAAGACTTATTTTAAAGTTACCTGTATCTTGTTCACTTGTCATAAAGTTAGTTTCATCAAAAATAATGTGAACAAATTCTTCAACACACATAGTTCTTTTATTATATACTCTATACGCTTTACTATGAGATGAATAGCCGAAAAATACTGCTTCATCACTTCTTTCATCAAACTTTCCTATATTACGTTTTCCATTAACATGAACAAAACATCTACATCCAAACACACGAAAATATGAAATATTCGGTTTAACACCTTTAAACAATTCATAAGGTGTCTTAGAAGTGATAGGTCTAATCAACACACGATTTAAAATATAGCATGCAGTATTAACAGCCTCGACCCAAAAATTTCTAGGGAGACTACTAGCAATTAACATGGCTCTAGCCATTTCCTCTAATGTTCTATTTTTACGTTCTACCACACCATTTTGTTGTGGTGTCCTTGGGGCGGAAAAATTATGACTTATACCATGCTCGTTACAAAAATCCATAAAGCTTGAATTTTCAAATTCTTTACCATGATCTGATCTAATGTGGACAAGTTGACAATTACTAGATTTTTGTATTTTATTAGCAAAATAAACGAATTCATTGAAAGCTTCATCTTTGCTAACTAAAAATATAGTCCAAGTAAATCTACTATAATCATCAACAATAACAAATACATAGCGTTTGCAACTACGACTTTGGATCCTCATAGGTCCATAAAGATCCATATTAATGAATTCAAGTGGCTTTGAGGTGGTCACAACATTCTTTGGTTTAAAGGACGACCTAACATGTTTTCCTTTGACACAAGGATCACAAACTTCATCTTTTTGAAATTTCAGGGACGACAATCCTCTTACTAGGTCTATTAATCTTAAGGTATTAAGCAAAGAAAAGCTAGCATGACCTAATCGTTTATGCCAAAGTGGAGGGTCATCTTCTATAACACTGAGACAAGTCAAACTGGTTTTGGGAACGGTGTGGAGGTCCACAACATAAGTGTTCCCTTTACGGATTTCTTCTAGAACAATGTCTCCTGTGTCATTCCTAGAAATAATACATTTTTCAGAAGTAAAGTTTACAGAGTTACCTTTGTCAAAGAACTGTGAAATATTTAGTAGATTATGCTTTAAATTCACGACTAAAAATACATTATCAATTGCATGGGAACTTGACCTTCCTACTTTTCCTTTGGCAATGATTTCGCCTTTTATATTGTCACCAATGGTCACAGTTCCTCCATCATAGGCTTCTAGTGACAGAAATTTTGATCTATCACCTGCGATGTGCTTGGAACACCCACTGTCGAGATACCATGAATTGTTCCCCTTCACTAGAACCTGCAAAACGAACTAATTGTTAGAAGGAGGAACCCAGTCATCCTTGGATTCCATGTCGATTATGCATGAATCATATTTTTTAATCCAAATGCGGTCGGCATAAATTTGGTTCGCTTTGTCGTGCTGTTCGTTTTTTATACATTGAGATTTCAGGTGCCCAATTTTGCCACAAAAGGAACAGACTTTGCTACTAAGGAGATCCACATAGACCTTTTTCTTTTTATTATTCTTATTGTAACCTAGGCCTACAGTACTTTTAGTTTTAGCCTCTAGAATCCATTTGGAAACTTTTTTTATTATCCCTTTTCCTCTTGAATTTATTTCAAGTTTCAATTTTAGTGGATTCTAGGTCAAATTTTAACTTTTGGAATTCGGTGCTAAAGTCACGAATAGATAGATGGTCTTTACTAGTTTTAGCCTCTAGATTCCATTTCGGAACTTCCTTTAACATGACGTTATTATCTAATAAATTAAAGAACCTATTTTGTACGTCTGACCTAAAGGAATTTAGGTAGGAAACATGGTATTTACTCGTTTTAAGGTCTTTTTCAATTTGGAGACATGTGGCAGTTTTTTCATCTAGGTTTTCTTAGGTCTCCATAAGCAATTCAATTAGTTTATATTTATCCCATTTGAATAGGTAGTTAGGAAATGAATTAGAAGACAATACCTATTTTCCTTTGGACTTTTCGTCATGAGAGGCCATGAGACACAGATAGCAGTTTCTTCTTCTACGGGGGCTTCTGTCTCTGCTTCGCTCTCAGATTCTCCCCATAGAGTAATCATGGCTTTGCGAAAGTCCATCTTGTTGAAATTTCCTTTCATCGGTTGTTATCCTGTTTCCTTTTGCCCTTCTCATTTTTTCCATTGAGGGCAATCCTTGATAAAGTGATCATACTTCCACATTTATGACATTCATAGTTGGTCTTTGTGTTTGCAGATCCTCTTTCTATATTGTTTCTTTGATTGGCGTATATGCTGTTCCTACAGAACTTTTTGAATTTTCGAACCAACATGTCAGCCTCCTCTTCATCACATTCTGACTCTTCTTGATCATTCACTGCCAGAGCCAACCTTTGTTTCGGGAACTGTCAGTTGTTCCCAAATGCAATTCGTAAGTCATAAGAGAACCAGCCTACTCTTCCAGATTGAATTTAGTGAAATCCTTGGATTCCTGTATGGTTGTGACTTTGGCTCTTCAGCGTTTATCTTGAGGGAGACTCCTTAAAATTTTCCTGACCTGTTCATCTGCGTGAATAACCTTCCAAGAGAGACAAGTTCATTCGTAATATTGGTGAACCTTGTGAACATCTCTTGGATGCTTTCTCTAGGTTCCATAACAAACCTTTCGTATTTAGACATCAACAAGTCAATCTTGGAGCGCTTTACTTTACTTGTTCCTTCGTGGGTAACTTCTAGCAGATCCCAAATCTGCTTGGCAGTTTTGCACCCCATAATTTGGTTATGCTCGTTTGGTCTGAGACCATAATGAAGTAATTTTATCGCAAGAGCGTTCATCTCCATTTTCTGGAAATCTTCTTTCTCATATTCAGTGATAGGTTTTGGAACTGTTTGGTTATTGGAATTGGTAGTTGTTACTTCAAAGTCTCTAATTTCAATAACTCTCCAAACTTGATAATTTTCAGCTTTAATGAAAATCTCCATCCTATTATTCCAATATGTGTAGAATTTATCATCGAACATGGGCGGTCTTTGAGTAGAGTACCCGTCTTCCATACGTTCATTCATCTTCAACATCTATACAAAACTAGGATATTGCTCTCAAGGGCTTCCCGATCAAACGAGGAACAGGACTCTGATACCAATTGTAGAAACACTTAGAGATGGCGAATGCAACAAGAGGGGGGGTGAATTGTTGTATTGTACGTTTAAGTATTTTAGCCCTGTTTTTGCGAAATATAAAATGAATAACAAATACTTAAAATCAAAGCAAGAAATATATATGGAGACAATGATTTTACGTGGAAACCTTCTAGGTCTAATAGAAGGAAAACCACGATCACTCGGGATTTTAAACTTCTCTTACTAAGTTTTAGGCAATCAATCACAATTACATAAAACAATTCTCAACTAGGCCACTTCTCTTCTCTTTCTCTTTATCTTTCTCTTTCTCCTTCTCTTTCTCTTTCTCTTTATAACGCTTCACGCTTCAATGGAAGCTTCTCTTTCTCCCTTAGACTTCCCTTAAGTCTAGTTACAACAATTTCTCTCAAAAACTCATCCAAAAATAATTTCTCTAACAAGGATAAAAACTAAGAAATTGCATAAGAAAAATATTCTAAGTTAATTGGCAAAAGAAAGAGTGAAATATTTTTCTTACTTGGTGATCTCTTGATTTTTTCGATTTGGGTACACACCTAAAATCGGTTTAAAAAGTCTCCATTTTATATGGGAACAACTGTAGGTTCTTCAAAGCCCTAACTCCCCATATTTCCTTTATTGCAAAAATTTAGGAAAGTGGAAAATAAGATTGGAAGTTATGAGAAAACGCCACAGTTAGTTTTTGGTAAAATTAGCTAAAAATAGCTAATTAGGATTAATTAGATTAAAACCAAACTAACTACCTATTTTAATTGAGAGATATAAGGAGATTTATTCACATCCTTTGATTTAGCTTTAGGTTATTTTTAGGTGGTTATTTAATTTTTGTCAATTAATAAATTATGCAATAACTTAATTTTTAACCGTATACATCAACTAAAAATAGAAAATAATTCCTTCGTAATTTTAGCTGATTCTTTCTCCAAACCTACGTCTTGGGAACACTGTACTGTCTCCATCAGAGATTTTCATTAGACCATCAAACTTGGAATAGGCCTCCTATCTACTTTAGACGTCCTAAGTGATCTTCTATATCTGACTCTTTTGACAACTTTGACTCGTACAATATTCTTTGACCAAGTCTTTTAGATTCCATCAACGATTTCATTAATTCGGATATATGACCTACAAAATAATCTCTTAAACATATTTGTTTATCTAAAGTGAAGTCATCATCAAAAATCTAATAGGGCCAACATGTCTGATGGACTCCATCGACTTCTTCCTAGTACGACAATCAAGATACAGAGGCGTATGGTCATTCCCCTCATAAATTACCCAAGCAATGTGTCCTTATAGCTAGGAACCAATTTGACACTCGTAGGGCCATCAGGTTGAGGTGTTCAAATCATCAAATCCCGATTAGTGCCTGCTTATGCCTCCTAGAAAAGAGAGCTAGATCGTCTAAAAGGCTTTTTAGTAGGGCATCAAGACCACTAGAAATGCGGTCTTTTTTGTCACTACCAGTCATTTTTCTTAGCAAGTGCGACACACGGATAAATAGGCATGACCGATATAAAAAATCAATAAAAAAATCTTTAAAATAATATGAAAACGGACGTCACAACGAGGTTCAACAATGAAAAACTCAATGAAAAATAGAGCAAAAGAGACATAAGTGTTTATGATGTATCTTTGATACCTCCCCCTCAAATATTGTTTATTTTAATTGGACTCAACAATACAATGTATAATAAACTCCCTATCTTGAGAACAATCTCTCAAGATCACAATACTAATGCAAAGTAAGAACACTCCTCTAGTTTCTAACAATGCAATAGCCCTCTCAACAAGTGTGTTTGTGGTTTATCTTACTCTAAGAATTACACTCTCTTTTATAGATGAAGGTGGGTGTGATTCTTAGAGTCTCACATAACTCACCATAAACTCACAAGTAACTCCCTATTAACTATGCTAATAAACATCACAATTAACATAGAAATAAAGCAACACATTATACAAGCAATTAAGCAACCTACTAAATGCTCCAAAACAAAAACAGCACAAAATGGAATCCAATGTGACCTTCTGACAGCCTTGCTCGACCAATAATGGGTCGAGCCAACCTTGCTCGGGTCGAGCCAATCTTCCAGAATGTTACTGCTTGCTTTCTGACTCACCGCTTGACCCTGGCTTCACTCACTCGACTGGTCGAGCGGCCCACAGGTGGGTCGAGCGAGCTTTTTTCGCATCAAAACTTGTTGCTTTGATCAAGCAACTCCTCATCAAACGTTCCAAACTTCAATCCCACGTAACTCGACACATCTTTATCGTCCTTCTCCAAAGTACAAGACAAGGCATGTTCGATTAAATGATTAAAGTTAACGTCATAGTTAAGAATATTGTTACTTGCTTTAACAATCTCCCCCTCAAGTGCAATATTCTTACCATCCTCAAAAGTAACCCTCTTTGACCCAAACACACCATCATCACTTTTGTGGCCTAGGCTACCACACCTAACTTGTAACTCATACAAGTTCCTCTTACTCCTTATTCCCTTCATGAGCACAAGGCTCCCTCTAATGACTTTCAAAACCCCTCATTTTGCTTTGAAAGTACATCCTTTACTCTCTAGTATACCCAATGATATTATGTTCCTCTCAAACTTAGGTACATACCTTATATCACCGAGTCTTCTTTTAACACCTCCGAGAATCTCAATCATTTGGTAAAGTAATAAGGCCATTATCCCCAAAACTAAGCTTAGTATATTTTTCTTTCTCACAACAAATGTGAAATGAGCAACCGGAGTCCATTACCCATTCCTTACTATGAACCACTCCCCCATCAACTAATAAAGCCCCATCATAGTCATCATCACTTCCAATGCCTAGAGCGGCACTCCCGCTACCCTCATTGTCATTTTTTCCTTCCCTTAAGCTTTTCATTCTCTTAAGGTCTTCCTTAAATTCCTTGCACATCATTTGTATGTGCCCCTTTTTCTTACAATAGTAACATTATTTGTCACTATAGTCACCCCTCCCTTGAGACTTTCCCCTTCCTTGATATCCCTTGTCCTTGGTTCTACCCCTATTAGAACCCTCACTAAACAAGCCATCCCCAATACTCTTCTTCTCTTCCCCCTCTCTTCTCACCATGAACCTATCATTCTCTCTCAATGCCGCCAATACTTGATCAAGAGTAATAGAGTCCCTACCTATGAGTAATGTTTGGACTATGTGTTTATATTCCTTGGAAAGTGAAGCCAAGAGTAGTAAGGCTTGCTCTTCATCGGTCAACTTTTCATCTGCATTCAACAATTGGCACACCAACTTGCTAAATGTGTTAATGTGATCTTGCATCGTTGTGTCCTCATCCATCATGAGTTGATACAATTCCCACCTCAAGCAAAGTTTATTGGTAAGGGATTTGGAAGCATACACCGTTTGTAGTTTTTCTAACAACTCACCGGGATTTGTCTCTTTTAAGTAGTTGTACTTGATTTCGGGTGCAATGGCAAGCCGGATTGTGCTTACCGCCTTCTTCCTCATTTGTGCCCATATTGCCTCCTTAATATGATTTGGCCTCTCTTTCAACAAAGCATCATCAATGCCTTGTTGCACCAAGTAGTCCTCCACGGAGCTTTTCCAAATAGCAAAGTTGATCTTTCCATCAAACAATTGAATAAGGAACTTTCCCCCTTCACTCATTGTGTTTTTCTTGTTCTTATAACCTCACTTTCACACCCCAAATGGCCCAAATGATCTTCCCGCTCTAATACCAATTGTAAACGGACGTCACAACGAGGTTCAACAATGAAAAACTCAATGAAAAATAAAGCAAGGAGACACAAGTGTTTATAAGGTATCTTTGATACCTCCCCCTCAAATGTTATTTATTATAATTGGACTCAACAATACAATGTAGAATAAACTCCTTATCTTGAGAACAATCTCTCAAGATCACAATACTAATGCAAAGTAAAAACACTCCTCTAGTTTCTAACAATGCAATAGCCCTCTCAACAAGTGTGTTTGTGGTTTATCTTACTCTAAGAATTACACTCTCTTTTATAGATGAAGGTGGGTGTGATTCTTAGAGTCTCACATAACTCACCATAAACTCACAAGTAACTCCCTATTAACTATGCTAATAAACATCACAATTAACATAGAAATAAGGCAACACATTAAACAAGCAATTAAGCAACCTACTTAATGCTCCAAAACAGAAACAGCACAAAATGGAATCCAATGTGACCTTCTGACAGCCTCGCTCGACCAATAATGGGTCGAGCCAACCTTGCTCGGGTCGAGCCAATCTTCCAGAATGTCACTGCCTGATTTCTGACTCACCGCTCAACCCTGGCTTCACTCGCTTGACCGGTTGAGCGGCCCACAGGTGGGTCGAGCGAGCTTCTTTCGCATCAAAATTTTTTGCTTTGATCAAGCAACTCCTCATCAAATGTTCCAAACTTCAATCCCACATAACTAGACACATCTTTATCGTCCTCTCCAAAGTACAAGACAAGGCATGTTCGATTAAATGATTAAAATTAACGTCATAGTCAAGAATATTGTTACTTGCTGTAACATAAGACATTGCATTGTTCGGAATACTCCCAAAGCACTTGAAGATGCAGGACGAATACATAATGCAATGATGTTTAAACTCTAAATGTCCAGACTGTTGGACTATCAAAGTATATAGACTATAGAGATAGAGTTCTTGGAGTATTGTATTTTCTCATATAATTTTAAAATAAAAAATTAGAAAAATGTAAATTTATAAAATAAGGGGGTTTGCGGGTTTATCTGTGAGTATAATTTGTGCCACTGCCCATCCGTGTAACTTAGCAGGTTGATGGGTTTAGATAATAATTTTGTTCCATAATTGTTGTTTAGCCCCTCTGGTATTTTGAGCCAAATAGGTCGAGCTAGGCGGGTAACCAACCCATGATCACTTAAAAAGTTGTGGCATATAATCACATTGGATTCCTTCGGGTATTGCTTAACTTAATGGTGTATTTAAAAGGAGTGATTGAACTTTATTAGATATGATTCAATATATGATGTTTATTGCAGAGCTATTTGTTTCTTTGGGGTCATGCATTGGAAACAATTGCATTCTCACTTAATAGAATTCCATTTAATACAGTTAAAAGAACATCACATCAGATATTGACGGGAAACGTTCCTTCAATGTCTTTTGTTCAATGCATTTTCTAAGTGTTTGTTGCTCGTGATGGTGTTTTCCTTGAAAAAAAAAAATATTTTCAAGAAAATGTCTTGAAACAGTTGCATTATTAATGAGATTTTATTAGTCATTTTTAGCGCATAAATTTTTTTTTTAATATTTGTTCGTCGCTAATTATAATTAATTAGTGATGGTAGAAATTTGAAAATTTCTAGGATGATTAGAAACTTGTTAATTCGTAACATGGTTATGAATCGTAACAAGTAACGTAAACTTTGGAGGTAAAACTTAAAGTTGAGCAACTATCGATAACAGTATGAGGAAATTTAATTATTACCCGAGCATATTATTTAACCATGATAGGAGTAAACTAAATTTGGTTAAATTTTAAGAAGATTTTGTTGATGTTTAAGGGCTTTAATAATTTTTAGTCGGTTATTAATAATCGGTAAGTTAGAAAACGGTAAATTATAAAATAAATACTAAATGACACATTTTGGGCATTACAATTTTATGAGACACTTATATAAACAGTAGATACATTTTGAATAATTTATATGAATTGTCGTGACCATATATGGAATTAAATAAAGATCCTTTTGTGAATTACAGCCTCAAAGTTTAGTCGTTTTGTGAATTACAGCCGCAAAGTTTTTTTTTTAAGAATTACAGCCACCAAGTTTTGAAAATGACCACCATTACGGCCAGATGACCGGTTACGACGTGACCAGCTATTTTACCTTTGACTTTTCTTTTTTTTTATTTGAACTTTTTTTTTGAGTTTTTTTTTTCTTTTCCTTTTTTTATTTAATTCCTCCATCCTCTTCATCATCTTCATCCTCTTCCTCCTTTTTCTCCATCATCTTCATCCTCTCCATCCCATTTCAAATAAACTTTCTGGGTTGATTTTTTAAATTGACCTAAATCTTCCCCTTAAATTAACCCAAATCAGAAATCTTCAACATCTTCATCCCATTTCACATAAACTTTCTGGGTTGATTTTTTAAATTAACTCAAATATTCCCCTTAAATTAACCCAATTAAAAAATCTTCAAGAATGAATCCCAGAAAATAAAAACCCCATGATAAAAACTTCTAATAAAACTTAACAATAGCACCCTTCTGACTAACAAAACTTCTAATCTGCTGATAACTGGGTGTTCCACCCCCAACAGAAGTATCCCCACCAGTAGAAGGTGTCAATATACCATTATTATTAGCATTACTCAATTTCCAAGCATACCCATAATATGGAAAACCCAAAACAAGCTTATTAGCAGGAACCCCTGCACTAATCCATTTACTAATCCCATTACTTCCACTTACTTGACTGTTGGTCGGGTCACGGAGATTTGCGTGGGGCCGGGTTACGATCGGGTTTGGGGACCATGCTGGTGCGTAGAAATCATACGCCATTCCATTCACAAAATCGAGATTTAGGGCTATTGATTGGGCTGGGAATTTGGCTACTGAGTTTGCATCTGGGCTGTAATGGAGGGCTGCGGTTAATAACAGAGATAGGGATCTTGTTTTAATGGCGGATCTCCATTCATTTAGGAGGGTACCCAGATTGTTCATGGGTTTTTCTTTTTTGACTTATTTTTGAGTTAATGGCGGATCTCCATTCACGGGGTTTTAATGGGGTTTTAATGGCGGATCTCCAGATTGTTCATGGGTTTTAATGGCGGATCTCCATTCATTTACTAATCCCATTTTAACTTCTTTTTTTGAGTTTTTTTTTTTTTCTTTTTATCATGGGTTTTTTTTTTCTCGGATTCATTCTTGAAGATTTTTTAATTGGGTCAATTTAAGGGGAAGATTTGGGTTAATTTAAAAAATCAACACATAAAGTTTATGTGAAATGGGATGAACATGTTGAAGATTTCTGATTTGGGTCAATTTAAGGGGAAGATTTGGGTCAATTTAAAAAATCAACCCAGAAAATTTATTTGAAATGGGATGAAGAGGATGAAGATGATGGAGAAGAAGGAGAAAGACGATGAAGATGATGAAGAGGATGGGAGGATTTAAATAAAAAAAAGGAAAAGAAAAAAAAACTCAAAAAAAAGTTAAAATAAAAAAAAAAAGAAAAGTCAAAGGTAAAATAGCTGGTCAACGGTCATAACCGGTCATCTGGCCGTAATGGTGGTCACTTTCAAAACTTGGTGGCTGTAATTCATAAAAAAAAAAACTTTGCGGCTGTAATTCACAAAACGACTAAACTTTGAGGTTGTAATTCACAAAAGATTCTTAAATAAATTTTATTCGGTTTATTGGTAAAATAACAATATCAATTAGGAAAATTTGCTAAAAATAATCCCAACTATCACCCGTTGGCAAAAAATAATCCCAACTATCAATTATTTTTTAATAATCCCAACTATTTTCATAATTTGTTAAAAACATACACACCTCCCTACTAACCGGCTGCAACAAGTAACTTTTTTACTTTTTTCTTTCTTTTTTGATTAATAGATAAAGGGGAAGGGTTAATTTAGAACAGTTAAGTAAAAAAATAAAAATAAATTGCAAAAGTTACCTGTTTCAGCCGGTAACAAGGGGGGTGGATAATTTTTCAACAAATTATGAGAATACTTGGGATTATTAAAAAATAATTGATAGTTGGGATTATTTTTGGCCAACGGGTGATAGTTGGGATTATTTTGAGCAAATTTTCCTATCAATTATTAAAAATACCCCACACAATTTTTAATGGTTATTTAAAATTTTATATTCTTTAAAATAGTTTTTTGGAACATTATAAAATTTTTATATTATTTTATTCGAACATAAATGATTTTAAACCGATTTTATTTGATTTATCGATATAATGTCTATAAAAAAAAGTAAAATATCATACATCATATTTATAAGTTTAAATGAGCTACTAAAAGTATTATATGACTTCTAGAACTTTGTTAAAATTTATTAAGCTAATTATTAATTATTTACTAATTTTTCAAATTAATAAAAATTGTTTAATTATTTAAAGGTGTAATATTGTTAATTAAATTTGAGTAACAATAGACCTATATCAAAAATTTATAATAGTGTTAGTAACCTACTGCCTCATAGTATAAAATAAGTTTTACTTAGATGGTTTATAAATTTTATGGATTTAAAACATCATTTAAATGATGGTAAATACTTAAATTGTCGAAAATAATCGTAAAATCATTATAAATTTGCATAACCGATTATAATTTGATGGGACAACTTTAAATTCATTTTAATTAAGGTATTATAATGATTTGATTAAATTGGGCCTTGTTGGAGAATTAATATGTATTTTGTAAATCAATTATCGATTTTATTACGGGCAAAAACTATCTCGTATTTAAGAAAATAATGTTTCATGAAATCTTTTGTCGACTTATGAACTATATTATAGTTGTTTTGAATGAATTTCAAAATTCTTTGATTGAAACAAAACATTTTCGTGGTTTCCTTGAAAAATCGTATCGAATTTTAATCACTTTTAATTACGATGCATTTCCACACATGCTAGTGATGCCCCAATATAATACAAAGGTTATGTTTGATGATATGATTATGCTAAGCATGTTTCACCCATGTGGGAAAGAGCCTACCAATGCCCCCACATGAATACATTTTATAGGGAATGAATTCAAGTCAACAAGTTCCTATCATTCCACTTGGTGATAAATCATGGATGTTTCTCCGTTTGATGTAAAATCATCTTCATTTGTTTCCCTAAGAAGGACTAGTAAACCTATGGTTTTGTCAAAAAAATATTTTGATTTCTTGATGATAGATGCTTCTAAAATTAAAACTTTTGAACTCTAGGAGCTTACTATGTTCAAACAAGATTTAGAGGATAAAACTCTGCTAAATGGATTCGATGTTTGAAAATCAAGTATGGAAGTTGACTGATTTGACTAATGGAGTAAAACCTATTGGTTGTAAATGGATTTTCAAATTGAAAATATATAAGGATAGAAACATTTCTGTTTTAAAAGTTAAACTAGTAGCTCAAGGTATTAAGTTCTTGGTTTTGACTATGATGAGACCTTTTTCCTAGTAGTTATGTGTTGAATCAAGACCAAATTCCCGTGACGTCGATGACGATTTCTGGCATCTCGTAACTCATCCCATGTCGTGCACGCTTGAGAGTGGTGCGGAAAGTGCCATGGGTTATGGAGTACTCAAGTTTGGGACACTTCATCATGTGACGATCGATGATGATGAGTTGAGGAGGTGTGTGGATGAGATGGGATGTGCTAATGTCAAAACAGCAGCTAAACAGAAGCCACAAAGGACCTACTCGACTGGGTTGAGCTATGCAGCCTTGGTCGAGCATGAGGTCGAGCCTCATCACAAATTTGTTCCAGTAGCTGCAGACTGTTCGCTCGAGTAGGTCGAGCACCATCCGCTCGGGTCGAGCGACGTACGCGAGCAACAGCAACGCGTGTTCTGTTTTGTTTACGGTTTTATGTGGGCCTTTGTGGGTTTATTCTAGGAGTCCCTAATATGTCTTAGGACTATATATAGAGTCTTAAGGGTGTGTTAGGGTTTATGTGAGAGCTAAATACATAGAGATTACTAGGGTTTATCACCAAGAGAGTTATCTCCATTGTATTAGGGCTTATTGTGAGAGTTTGAAGAAAAGCTTTAATCTTTGCTTTAAGAGGGTGTTCTTAAAGCTTGAAGGTGAGTCATTAATGTTTGTGGTTTATGTTAATGATAAGAAACTTGTTTTGAGGGGGAGGTATCATAAGATACCTCATTATATTGCTGTGTTTGCTTTTCTTTGTTGCATGCTCTGTTTTTGTTTGTCTTCTTTGCAACATTTTGTTAGTTGTTTCTTCACCATTTCTTTAGCCCTTTCACAACACTATGCTTATATCCATTCGAGTTCTCTTGTGATTACTCTATTTTATGTTTATGAAATATGGAAATTAGGTCTCTTTCTTAAGTGGATTTTTGAAAGAGGATGTTTATATGAAACAACATAAAGGTTTTATAGATTTGAATCATCCAGCTAGAGTGTGTAAGATTAAAACAAGCAATCTATAGTCTGAAACAAGCTTCAAGGAGTTGGAACCTACGATTTGATGAGGCAATCAAACAGTTTGGTTTTCTTAGAAATGAAGAAGAATCTTGTGTTTACAAGAAGTTGAGTGGGAGTAACTTAAAACTTGTTTTTCTATAAAAGCAAGACTTAATGTCTAGTCAACACTAAAGAAGTTGAGTGAATAAGTAAAATATCTTATACCTATGGAATAGGTTTGATCAATGTATGCAATGATTTATACTCGACTAGATGTTCCACTTACTTTGAGCATGTGTAGCATATATCAGACGAACCTTAGAAAATTCCATTGCATAGCTACAAAGACGATCCTTAAGTACTTAAAAAGAACTAAGAACAACTTCCTTGTCTATGGAGGAAGTGAGGCATTGGTCAATGATAGTTACACAGATGTAAACTTCTAAACAAACAAAGATAATTCTCGATCTCAATCAGGTTTCATCTTTAGTTTGAATGGAGGAGTGGTGAGCTGGAAGTGTTCAAAGCTAAGCTCAGTCGTAGATTCTATTGCAGAAGTAATGTACATAGTTGTATACTTGTATGTGATGCTTCAAACATGTACTTAGAAAGTTTCATCATATTAGAGAAATTGTTGCTAGAGGAGAAGTAATAGTATACAAAGTTCATACTGATGATAGTTTAGCAGATTCTTTTGCTAATGGCTTTAAACTGTTTCTTTTTATTTATTTTGTTGTAAAGACACATTTATATTTGTTTATCAGTAATATTTCATTTACATTTGATCTTGGCTTAGTATTAAATATAGTTATTTTATAATACTATTTTTAGTGGAAGTATCAAAAATGTTTTGGGAATTGGAACCTTATTAGGTGAAGTCATAATCTATCATAGTCCCTAGTTTATCACAAGAGTTTAACCCAAGTGATTAATAACTAGTGCATACAAATTGTTTGATGTTGTACTTCCTTATAATATGGAAACATAGAGAAATTTATTTAATTATGCTGGTACATATACATTGGATATATTATTGAAACATGACCATGATTCTAATCATAATAATTTTGAAAACATGTTTAATGAATTCCTTATATATGCGTTATCCTTCACTACATTATTGAATTTTTCTGACTTAAACTTCGTCATACGCTGCCTTAAATTGTGGTTATAATAAATACAATGACCAGTCCATGCCTCAATGGAAGTAGCGTTGTTTACAAGATTAAATGAGAACTAAGAATTAAAGCATGGCCATCCATTCTGGGTTAATATGTAGTGCATATAAGATTAGTTCGAACTTAAAGAGAGCACGAAAGAATTTTGCGGTAACATTTGAGCATTACAAGGCATTATGTACTATAATAGCAAAATCTGATATTATAAGACTTAGAAAATTCTAATATTGTCATCTTGTCTACAGACAAGTGCAAGATTGAAGGATTATGTTCGAGAAACAATCTAACAATACCTATTAAATACATATAGGAATAATATGATGATATAAATTGTACATTTAATATATAAATGTTGCTTGATAGAGAGTAAGCTACGTTTTTGGACTAGTAAGATTAGACCAAATAAACTTAGGGGGGTGTTTGCTATCATGAGTGAAAATGTAATGGAAAGGGAATTTAAAGGAAAGGGTAAGGATAAGATAAAGGGTTATTTTTTAAAGTTGTTTGGTATACAAAAAAAATTGAATAGAAAGGGTAATGGAAACACATTTTTTAAAATTCTCATATATTTATTCCAATATTACTCACCATCTCACAAATCAGTAGAAAAAACCCATTTATGTCCAAGGTTTTCTCGACCTTACAAACCACCAAAATTAGCTGATAGTATTTTCTATGTCCGCCAGGAAGCCACCAAAATTGGCGGCTTAGTTTTAAGAGGCGCGAGGCGCACCGAGGCGCAAAAGGTCCTATTTTCCGAGGCGCGAGGCGCGAGGCGGAGGCGCGGGCTTTTTGTATGTGAGGCGCACAATTTCGCCAAAAAGCTCCAAAATCAATTTTAAAACATATTTGGTACTAAAAACAACATGAATTTCATATTAAAATAACATAGAAGTAAGATAAACACTACTATAGCACATAAAGCCATACGATAACTCGATAAAATAGTCTAGACTCTAGAGTTAACAAAAGAAATAAAAAGAAAATTAAAATATTGACAAAGATAAAGAAAGCAAACAATTGAATTGAGTTTTGAGTGACACAACTTAAAAAGTACCAAAATTCTAAATCGGAATCATCATAATCAACAATTATATTAATTTGTACAAAATTCAAGCTATAAAAAAATATAATCAACAATTACTCACACAATTACATTAATTTTGTTCAAAATTCAAGCTAGGTTAAAAATAATAATCAATAATTACTCACACAAAAATTCAAGCTATAAAAAAATAATAATCAACAAGTGAGTAAGTGAGTATGCAAACAAGTGTTACTTATTAGACACCTTTATTTCGTACGACTTCATACAAGAATCAGATATCAGATATAAAAAAAAAAAATTCAAGCTATATAAAAAGAGAGTCAGATATCAACTTCAAACGACTTCAAAAAAAAAAAGAAAAAAGTGAAAAAAAAGGAACAACAGGAAGGAGAAGAAATCAACTTCAAACGATTATGAAGTAACTGGTCAAAATTTTGGAATTTTTTTAATTTTAAGGAGAAGAAAAAAGGAACAGCCAGGCGATAAGGAGAAGAAAAAAGAGAAAAAAAAAAGAGAAAAAAGAGAAAAATTGGTCAGAAGGAGAAGAAGATGACCGACAGAATGAAAGAGAAAAAAGAAGAAAGGAAGGAGAAGATCATTGTACCTGGTTCGAGTGGCTGGCGAAGAGCAGCACCAAGGAAGACGAAGAACAGGACAGGCGAATGAGAATGGCGACTTCTAGGTCAAAATTTTGGGTTTTTTTTATTTTAAGTCATTTAACTTTATAAAGTTTAGGCTTATTTTGAAATCAGAGAAAAAAAAAGCAATTCTGTAACCCGACTTCAAAAGGCGCATGAGGCGCACGAGGCGCGGGTGAGGCGCGCTTTTTTTGACCGCTTTGTGTATGCGCTGCGCCCAGACTCATTGAGGCGTTTTGGCTTGCGCCTCCTTGCGCCCTGCGCCTAGGCGCGCCTGAGGCGCGCTTTTTAAAACACAGATTGGCGGTGCAATTTTCTGTTTTCCTTTCTCTTCTCTCCGAGGGTATTAAATTCCATCTTCAATATACAATTATAATTATTAAATTTGAGTTTAAGATTCTAGATCTAGAATTTTTTTTCCCTCAAATTAAATCATAAATGATGATTGTTATGGTAAATGACCAATTCGATTTAGTTTTTCATTTGTGGAAGTGTTGAGTGTTGATCCCTTCCTTGGTGCTACTTTGGATGGTCATCAGCGGTGGAGGGGGAGAATAGTAGAAGTTTATAGATGGTGGTGTATGTGTGGTGGTCGATGGTGGAGGAGGCGAAGTGCCGAACTCTATTACGAACTCAACAATGGCTACATTGAATTTTCTAACAATCAATTATTTTGAGTGATGATGGTGGTTTGATTGGTTATTTGAGGGAGAAAATTAACTGTTTCCCCAACTTTTATAGAGGTAACAAAACACATGTAACCATAACCCTCAAGTAATGGTATCGGTTATCCAAAATTTAAAGGAAAAATTGTCGGAAATAATCTCAACTATTGACAAACGGCTGTGAATAATCCGAACTAGTGATTATTTATGAATAATCCCACCTTTTCAGTTTGTTTGCTCGTGGCACCCTCAACCGAAATGCAACCTGCTGCAGCAGGTTTTAAGTCTCATTTGTAGGTCATCTTCTCCAAACTTCTTTTTATAAACCCACACAATTGATTTCCATGTCTTCTTCCCAAAAAAACCCCATTGTTCTTCATTTTTGTTATTCTTGCTCTTCACCTTATTTCATCCATTTTGTTCTTCTTCCTTCTTCCACTAATTCCAACTTCATAACACAAGCTTAAATTTTTTTTTTCTGGGTAGAAATAAAGTGAAGAACAAAAATGGAAGAACGAAGAACAAAATGGAAGAAATAAGGTGAAGAAGAAGAAGAACAAAAATGATGAACAATGGGGTTTTTTTGAGGAGAATATGGAAATCAATGGTGTGGGTTTAAAAAAGAAGTTTGGAGAAGGTGACCTGCAAATGAGACTTTAAGACCTACTACAGCAGGTTGCATTTCGGTTGGGGGGTGCCACGAGCAAACAAACTGAAAAGGTGGGATTATTCATAAATAATCAATAGTTCGGATTATTCACAGCGATTTATCAATAGTTGTGATTATTCCTGACAATTTTTCCAAATTTAAAACAAACAACTAGTAAGGGATTTTATTACTTGAATCCATTACCTGAGCATCAAAACACCATACCAAACAACCCCTTAATGTATTATCCTAAGAGGTCACACAAAATAGATGAAAGATTAATTTTTATCGGGTTAATAATACTCCCTCCTATTCAAATTAATGTCCACTTTGGGTTGGACACGGATTTTAATAAAATGGTAGTTGGAGTATTTAAGTGATTATAATAATTGTAAAGGTGGTAGTTGGGGTATTTAAGTAATTATAATAATTGAAAAGGTGGTAAGTGAGGTATTTTAAATAATATAAGTTGGGGTAGTTGGGGGTATTTAGGTAAAAAATCTTTGCCAAAAATAAAAAGTAGACAATTAAAGTGACTTAATTAAATAAGGAAAGTGGACAATAATTTTGAATAGGAGGAAGTATTAAGGTGAATGTACCCAATTACCCTTGATAGTCAAATAATAATAGGGTTTATTTGAAAAACAGTTTTTTCAATAAGGATATTGACCTTTTATTATAAATAGGCTTGGTAGTCGGTAATAGAACAATTGACTAAAAAGAGAAAATAGAAAAGAAGAAAAGTTATTTTGTCTTTTATTGTTGTTGCGGTGCTGGCACACCATTGATCTAGATATAAGTGGACCAATTAGAGGTATCTAATTTGATACTAATCTTTGTGTCGATAGTTATTTGAAGTAAGTACCCAATCCATACATTGCCGTACACGCCACTACATTAAAGGTTGTTAAATTCTTAACCCACTTTATCAATTCATATATTTTGAATTTTTGATATACATGTAAAATTGTTGTTGTAATTATATATGGATCATTTACTAACTACAGCCTTTAAGTTTACTCAATTTCAAATAAACAGCCGCGAACTTTGTTTATTACCAACTACAGCCTCCAACTTAACAAACATGACATCGAGACAGCCAAAACACCCTATTTTAACCCCCTTTTAACCCTTTTTTTGCTGTTTTGGCTGTCTCGATGTCATGTTTGGTAAGTTGGAGGCTGTTGTTGGTAGAAAACAAAGTTCGCGGCTGTTAATTTGAAATTGAGTAAACTTAGAGGCTGTAGTTGGTAAATAATCCATTATATATTTATATCTCCAGTTCCATAATTTTTTCAAAACACATATATGAAAGTTTTAGTTAAAATTTGGCACAGTTCATCATTTGTGTGGTTAATTTGTTATTCCTAAGTTTTAAAATTAATAAATTTGAAGTGTAAACTTTAGTAATTTTAGAGAGTAGAGTTTTGTGATAATTTTTATATTAGATAATACCTGTGCGATGCACGATTTTATTATTTTTTCTGACTTATTTGTATATATTAAAAAAAATTTACGGTTTTATGTTTTAATGATTTGAAAATATTCTATATTTTTTTTAAAACAATATCTTATATTCATTTAGTAAATAAATTATAAAGATTTTATAAATAATTGAAAAAATATATAATTTTTTAATTTATGAAATAATATGACCTAAAAAGTAAAATTAATCAATATGAATAATATTATAGTCTTAATTATACTTCAGAAAAAAATATTATAGTCATAGTTAAAAAATAAAAAAGTCAAACAATGACATAAGTGTTAGAGAATTTTATTTTTTTAAAAGAGTGACACTTAAACAATTTTTTAAAGTGAGGACATAGATACGAGACGAGGAAATCATATGTTCCACCCCATTTTTTAGTTTGGTGTTGGTGCCAACTCTTTGCTGTATCCTGATTCCTGAGTACTTCCTCGTTGCAACTCCCTACTGACTCGCTGGATCTTGCTTCGTCAACTCATTCCGAGTTCATCAGCGACTTGATTCCGTTTCTCTGCTATCAACTTCTTCTTCCTTTCCTCTTTCACATTAGTATTTTCTTCCAACTTTCGATCGCCGCTTTCTTCTCGTCTTCAACAATCACTGGTTTGGTAAATGACAGTGATCTCTAAAATTTCGTCCACTTTTCATTGAAATCATGCTATTTTACATGCTGAATTCTCACAATTTATCTTCAATTATTGATTAATTGTTTCATGCAATAAAATTTGATGCTAACTCGTACCTTTTGTTTTGCAGATTTATATCAATCGAGTCTTTTCTGAGTCAATTTGGGGGTTTTCTGATAAGCATGGTAGATTATTTTTAACTTTTGAGTTTGTACATTACAATGATGGTTGAAGATAATTAAATTTTATGCGTTTAAGGTTATTTGTTCAGAATTACCTCCTTGGAGCTTTCAAGCCTGCTTGTCATATATCGATTACATTCGCTGACGAAAAGAATCGGAAAAAGGTAGACTATCTGTTGTTTACAGTGCTTGTTTGGGAGGAATTATTGTATGCCTGTAGTTGATTGAAGGTGGTGTAGACGCATTTTTTTGGTATAATTCTATAAGCTATGATATTGATGAAATGTTTGAAATATTTAAATGCTCATTTGTTCAAATTATAATGGACTATATTAAATGACTCATTAGTTTGTGCATTTCTTATTTATGTATGGTTGTATATAATATTTGCTATCAATGTTCAATCAGAAACAACTTCTTTGTAATTGCTAATAAGTGTGTTGAAGTGCCCATGTGTTAACCACATGTGAGTTGTCCCACATCGGAAAAAGAGAAGAGTATGCATTACTTTATATACTCAAGGATTAACTCCTACTATTACCAATTGGTTTTAGTAGTGAATCTTCTTTGGGTTTATGAGTAGACTACTTCTCTTCCTTGTTTGGGTTGCCCAGGCCCATTTTCTAAATTCATCAAAGTGCAAGGTTCATCTTCGGTCCCAATCGCGTCTAGGTGTGAGTCACTGACTGACATTTTAGAAGGTGTTATGTTTGATCGGTGGCTTGTGAGAGTTTGATTTTGTGATGGCTTTGTGTTATCGTTTGTTACTGGATTATAATTTATAGTTCTGCTGTGAATTCTTTTTGACTTTTATGTTTATGCTTGAATTAGGTCCCAATCAAGAAAGAAAATGGTCAAACTGTCATGGTCCCGCTTTTTCAAAGTCAGGAGAATATTGTTGGACAGGTATGTTAGTTGTTCGACTTTAACATTTTAGAGATTTGGAAGAAGTTCATGACATTCAATTGTACACTTTATGATTTAATCTTTTTTGGTCATTATAGATCTCTGTAGAGCCTGTTCAAGGGAAGAAAATCGAGCACAATGGCATAAAAGTGGAACTTCTTGGCCAAATAGGTATACTTTGATTTTGATTCGTGATTTTTAGTATTTTTTTCTTGCATGCTATTCAATTAATTCATCTTCTATACGCTTGAAGTTCTTTGTATTGTTACTTTATGTTAGTGATTATCATATTGGAGTATTTGAGAACATACATTGATGTGTGTTGGTTTCTGGTTGTGGTTTGTGTGTTGGCATACTATATTTTTTGGTGTGCCTTTTTCACGATATTGATGAATTGCATGTTTAACATTTGTTGTTGATGTGTTTTCCCAAATCTATAAGTGTTCATGTGAAAAATACGATACAATTAAAAAAAAGGGGTACCTTGGGGTAGTTGTTGGGGATGTAGGGTGGTAGGTTGGAAATCATGGAATTCTTTCAAGATAACACCTAGAACTTAGAGGTGGGTGGTGCCTCCGATGGCCACATTAGAACCCATTTATCACTAAATGATGGTGTAGTGTTTAGAGAGAAAAAGTGTGATATATCGTTTGGGAATCACATATCAATTAACCTTAGCTTACTAGTGAGGCTTACGTTGAATCCTAGTGGGCTTTTTCTATTGTATCTAGCCCATAAAATATAGAGCTTATATTTTACGTACAAACAATTACCCCCAGCCGAAGAGCTATACTAGATGGGGCACCATGTGCTCCACTCTGTCTGTTTTGTGCGTCTTGCTCTAGAATCTAATTTTGGCTATCATTTTCTACCGGAATTCAGTTTGGATTGGATGTCAATTCAAACTAACGGCGTGTGTCTCAACTGAGTTCATATGGTTCCAAACTGAGAATACGTTTAAACAACTATTTACGTATACAAGGCTTTAGCGCCAAATTCAGAATGAGTCTGGGTTCTATCCACATGTGAAAATTTCAATTTTTTATGTCCAAATGTCATCTAAGCCATACCTATACAAGCCCCCCAATCCATATGCTTTAAGGATCATGTCTAAAGGATGTGAACTCTAGAAATGCAAGCAATGCCAAATGCTTATGCTATCCGACAATTCGTATAATTTTGATGAAAAGCAATAAAATGAGCTATATTTATACAATAATATGAATTTACTTAGCTCAATCCGTTGGATGTCATTGGCAAGGTGTATGAGCAAGGGGATAAGTGTCGGTCACTTGCTATTAAAGTACTTTTCTATTAGGTACTCGCCAATTAGCATGTCTAACTGGGTACACTTCCAATTGGGTACATTAACTTGCTACCAAAAATTTGATTCCCATAAATTGGAGCCTGTAAATTTGTTCCCATAATCTAGGACACCTTGTCTAGCCATTTCATATATTGACAATTCTACTCAAATAGTTATAGAAAATGTTGGTGATCCCAAATTTTCGGAAGGATGTTGTAACCGGAAGATCGTAACTAGAATGGGACACCATAACTGGTGCTTGAGCTTGGATTCTCGAATCTGGAGCCCGTATCTCGTATCTAACTGGCACCCTTTTGTTTTTCTCTTTTTGTTCGTTGTTTTGGAGAACACACTTCTACATGGTAATATTTTGGCTTTAAAGGTTTTGAAAATGGTGGGGAATAATATCACTTGTATTTTCAAAGTTTCTTGGCCAACTTTTCTCGTGAGGAGAGGATAAAAATAATTAAATTTCTCAATCACCATTAAAGATGTTCAATAAGCTTTTTAGTTAGATTTGAACTTTTAAGAAGAATCCTTCTCTTAAGGATAGAGAAAATGGCTAATTTCTTAACTCATCATTTGAAGATGGTGATGAAAAAGTAGATGTGATAATTTTGATGCATTTCAGAGTAAGGTTTTAAGCTTAGAGGTCATCAGTGACTGATCTAGAGTTTATATTAAGTGGGGTTGAAAACGTGAAAGTCAAAGTCATAATCAAAGACTTCTTCTGTTCCATTATACTTGCTACCATTTTCTTATTTAATCATTTCAAATAACTCTTGCTATAGTTTTGATATAAATAACAAAGTTTTAGTCTAATTTGCGCTACTTTTTTCCTACCCTGTACTCTCATTAACTTTCACACCTTTTTCTCTAGGGGTTACCATGGTCTTTTTAACACAAAGATACTCATTTATTAGCTTTTGTCCAAAATCCTAATGTAGAACTAAAATAGAACGGAGGAAGTAACAAATTCAAAGTTCAAATTTAAAGTTAAAGTCAAAATTATAATCAAAGTTGTCTGGTTTCATATACAAACTCGCAAACATCTCATCGTCTATGAGGGTTGCATATATAATTGTGGTACCCTATCTTACTCAGACTTGCCAATTTTGCGCCTCACTGGTGTGCGGTACAGCTAGTACGGATACTAATGCTGGATAGACGTTCGATATGTCGCATCGAACATGGGTATATAATTTGAAAGCTAGAGGGAATATATTTGAATTGAACATGGGGTTTTCTTTTAAATTAAAAACCTAGATGTTATTGTTGAAGGCAAGCTACTAACTTACTTGAAGTATGCGACGTCATAGAAGGAGCTCTAATGAGAAAGCTTTTGCTGTTTGTGAACAAGTGGAGAAAATAAAACAATGAAGACTAGTTTTTCCAAAAATTTGGTACATCTGAAAGTCATCTTTTTCAGATAATTCTTTTTTATTTACTCTTTTTTATTTGGATAATTCTTTTTTACAGTTTTGTTTACTTTTTTCCTAATTGAGAAATTATATTATTTATTTTATCGGATTCTCGTATCAATATCCAATACTAGGTGGTACCCTAATAGTATTATATGCATCTCAACATTGTACCTCTTCAAAATGTTTTTATGATGAGTAATTTGATGTAAAATAATTATAAAGAGTATTTTTGAATATGTTTTGACATCTACGAACATAATATACTACTATAAAAAATTAATAAATACAAAGTACTAAACTAATAAACTAAAAATTACTTCTATTATGAACCTCTACTAAAAAACAAACTTATATTATAAAACTATGAATATTAAATAAGTTATTGCCTTTAGCAATCAGGACTTCAGAGTTTTGTTTTAATTTTCCGGGTATTGTCACAATACATTAGTGATCAAAAGAGTTGTGTTTAAGAGTCATGTTATGGATTGACTTGGCCATAAGATGATATTACTAAGATTGAACAGAAAATGTATATGAATTATGAATGTATCTATTTGTATGTAAAATGTAAGTGTAAACGATAGTTACAAGCAATTTGAGAAGCTTGTCATCTCCCAAATGAGTATAAAACTCA
>CM025917.1:21761781-21892486 GCA_000753965.2 Amaranthus hypochondriacus
GCCCACCTCCAGACCGCAACCGACGCCTTGTCCTCTTCCTTGATATCTCAGCAAGCTTCTCGAACATCTCCATGTCGTCATCAGCGATCCCCCACGACCACGTCCACTAAGGTGCGGTTGCACCACCGAAAAACCACCAGATATGTTCCTCCTTTTTGTCCTTTCCTTTTTCTTTTTGCTTGCCTTACCTTCTCTCTTCTTCTGGAACCCTAAATTTGGTCTCCTAATAAAGTTTCCGGCCAACTTTCCAACTCCATGCCGGAGGTTGTAGTCTCTACCATTCAGAACAGCCTCTGTACCACCGGTCTTAAGTTTTTTTTGATTCTTTGAATTTTGCTGATATAATTTCTTTTTCTAGAAGTATCGCAAAATCTCCAATTCCACAACATTCTTCTTCCTCGATCTGTGCAGGTTCGTTGTGTTGGTCGAATATTTTTTCCAACTCTTCCACCGCCTCTGGTTTGTCCTTTTCTTGACATTCTTGAGCAGTGTCTTCATCCGCAATTGCCGTCGAAATCTCATGCTCATCTTCCTTCTCAACGACTTCCTCACTGACTACCTTTGAAGTGCTCTTGGACATTTTTATGAATAATGTCGCCCAAACGCGCATCGAATTTTTTCTTATTCTCTAAATACTTCTTTCTCATTTGTTCACGATCTGCGGTGTACTGTCTGGAAATCTCCTCCATATGCACAACATGTTGTGATGTGTTGTTGTCAATTTTTGCAATTATCTCCTCCAATTGAATCACTATTTTGTTCAAGCCATTTTGGAGGTCTTGACGTGTTCCAGCAGAATTTCGACCACACAATCCGGCGCGTGCTCCATCACCAAGAATCGTACGTCTCTGATACCAATTGTTATGGATTGACTTGGCCCATAAGATGATATTACAAAGATTGAACAGAAAATGTATATGAATTATGAATGTATCGATTTGTATGTAAAATGTAAGTGTAAACGATAGTTACAAGCAATTTGAGAAGCTTGCCATCTCCCAAATGAGTATAAAACTCACTACCAAGTGTTTACTAATTTCTGGATGTCTTTTCCCCTTTCCCTCCATCTTTATTTATACTAGAAACCCCCCTCAAGTAGCTTGCTCCCCAAGCCAACAACTAAATGGTAATTACTATATTACCCTTAATTAGTTACTTACCCTCAATACCCCAATTCATGACAAGTCACTACACAATTGTTTAACTTTTACGGTCCCTTGCCATCTCATAAAAGCAAATAAGCGTGCAAATATTGTTGAGTTCACTCCATTACCAAACAAAAGTCCAAAGGCCAAAATAGAATATGAGCACAGTGGGCGGCTGTGTGACATATCCAAATTATTCGGCTACTATATTGTTAACCCTAAATTTCTCAACCTCTAGCTAGTCTAATTTTTTAAGTTTTATTTCTCATTTATTTAAGATTTTAAAAGGCTCAATAATTGAAGATCTTTAGGTATGCATAACTTTATTTTTTGTTGATTCAAAGGTAGGTTAGAAAAGCGCTATAAGAATGAGAAATAATCCTTTCTTGTGACTTTTGATAACAGGGGTAAAAAGGGACGAAAAGGGACTACCCATGATTCTCCATAACTCTATTCTTATTAGAATCTTTTGTGAATTACAGCCTCAAAGTTTGGTTGTTTTGTGAATTACAGCAGCAAAGTTTTTTTTAATGAATTACAGCCACCAACTTTTGAAAATGACCACCATTACGGCCAAGTGACCGGTTCTCACCGTTAACTAGCAAAATGACCTTTGACTTTCTTTTTTCCTGATTTTACTTCTTTTTTTTTTTAGTTTTCTTTTTTCTTTTTTCTTTTTCCTTTTTTTAATTTAATTCCTTCATCCTCTTCCTCCTTCTTCTCCATCATCTTCATCCTCTTCATCCCTAATAAATTTCAAACACTCCATTAATCTTCAAAGTCACCATTAATCTTCAAAGACCCAATTTCTCTCCAAAGTCACCATTAATTGAAAATTAAGGTAGCTACCTCTTGGGGGGTGAAAGTGAGTCCAACCCTGATTTCACCCTTGTATTCTCCATCTTTAACAACGTTATAAGAAGTTGGTGGAACATTTCCTTCTTCAAATACTACACTTAATGAAATGCTGCGTTTAATAATGAAAACTTTTGAGCAATTTCTAATCTTCTTTTGATCGGACTATCGAATTAGTAATTAGTAATAATAATTGAATATAGCAATTAGCAAATACTAAATTAATATGTCTTACTTTGCCTCCCCACGAAATCATCAGCGCTAAAATTATCCTTGTCCATGATTTTCAAGTTGAGATCAGGAGCTTCTCCAGAGACAGTAAACAAAAAAGTCTCATTCCATTCTGGGTTAGTGGGCTTAGAACTAGTTCAATTAAATCAGGGGTTTTTTAATTTGAAGGGTTCTTGATTAAAAAACCCTGATTAGGGTTTTTTAATTTGAAGGGCTTAGAACTAGTTCAATTAAATCAGGGGTTTTTTAATTTGAAGGGTTTAAATTGGAAGGGATGATTTGATTAGGGTTCTTGAAAAGGGAAAGAAATCTAGGGTTTGGACTTTGGAGAGAAATTGGGTCTTTGAAGATTAATGGTGACTTTGAAAATTAATGGAGGATGAAGAGGATGAAGATGATGGAGAAGAAGGAGGAAGAGGATGAAGATGTGAAGAGGATGAAGGAATTAAATTAAAAAAAGGAAAAAGAAAAAAGAAAACTCAAAAAAAAAGTAAAATCAGGAAAAAAGAAAGTCAAAGGTCATTTTGCTGGTCAACGGTGAGAACCGGTCACTTGGCTGTAATGGTGGTCATTTTCAAAAGTTGTTGGCTGTAATTCATAAAAAAAAACTTTGCGGCTGTAATTCACAAAACGACCAAACTTTGAGGCTGTAATTCACAAAAGATTCTTCTTATTAATATACATAAGTGCAATTTCCCCTCAATTTACATATTTTTTAAAAATATTTTTTTCTTTTATTTTTTTATTGAAAATATTATGTGATTTGGATTCAATTGTTTATTTTCATACCATTTTAGGGTATAATGTAAAATACAATTTAATGTATATGCTATTATTTTTATTTATCTATAACTTTGGAGTAATATTTAAGTCAAAATTATTTGTGCAATTGAAATATAGTGAATTTTTTTAGTTCCAAGTGGGGTCATTTGACCCCAATCCGTAAAATCTCTTTCAACCCCTAGTGGTCATGAAGCTATAGGTAACTCACTATGAACATGATAACCCCTACCCAAGCCGCGCCAAATTATTCCTGTAAAAAATAGGACACTATTGAAGGGATACCCTTGGGGTGGTTGTGGTGAATATTCGGTGGTAGGTTGTAAATCGTGGAATTTCTGCAAGATAACACCAAGAACCCAGGGTGGCCCTTGGGGGTGATGCCTCTTAACACCCAAGTTAGTACTCAAATATTAGTAAAATGGTGTAGTGTTGTCTAGAGAGAGGTGTGATATTTCTCTGAGAAAAAGGCATATATCAGTGAACTTTAGCTTACCCCAAAGAGGGTGTATATATAATGAGCCATTTGTTTAACCCAAGTGGGCCTTTTTAATGGATCTAGCCCTTAAATATAGGGCTTATATATTTAGTACAAACAATAAGTGTTCTTTGGAAAATTTTGTAACATATTTATGTTTGTTTTCCTTTGCAGAGATGTATTTTGACAGGGGGAACTTTTACGACTTTACCTCTCTAGGTTAGTGATTTATGTCTTCTATACTATCACATCTTTGTGCAACTTCATTGTATATTTGGCTTGATATCTAGAGTTTTCATATTATGTTGATTTTCAGAACCTGCGCCAATTTTCTTTGTCTTGTATTTTCATGTGCTCCCATCATTGTATAAAGTTAAGCAAAATATGTTGCGTAATATGTTTTAGTCATATTTACATTTTCTCCCTTGTTATCTAATCAGATTATTTTTTGGAGATGAATAGTTATGAGCTAAATGGTAAAAAATATTTCCGAGTCCAACACTGTTAAAATTATCCCCAGCATTTCATGTTTCAAGTGTTGATGCAACATAGATACAGTAGGGAATCATCTAATGTGAATTTCAAATGCTTATATTCGATTCTAGACTGTTTTGATGTGTACTTTCATACTAGAGAAGTCGGAAATCACTTATCTTACGTTTGAGCGCACTGTATTGACATATTGTTATTCTATAGTTATAGTAGGGGTGGAGTGGTGTGTATATTCTAATTTTTGAGCTTCAGCTTCTTTTCACTCTAGGTTCCTATGTTCAATTTAAATCTAAAACTAGTATTAATAAGCACATATTTGGCCAATCCACAGAGCAAAATAAGTATGCATCATGTCATATCACTTAACTTGCAAAGGTTCTCAAATCTGTCGAGCTTATGTTGGTCATGTTACCCATATTGTATATTCTTGTGATCTCTCCTGATATTGGCGATTTGAAGGTATAATAAGTAATAACTACATCACCTTCTTTACCACATCTTCATTCTAACTGTTAATACAATCATGACCAAAACCACATTTTTTGCACTATGGGCCAAACTTCAAATCTTGCAGATAGAAAATTAGCTTTGTTAGAACAAGATATTTGTGAATCAAACTTATGTTTCAATTGTGTGACAAATATGGACCAAATAGGGGTGAAAGTTTGATGTATGGTTTTGTTTTCTAGAAAATCCAAACTACTCTAAATTAAATTTAATTAGGTTCAAAATTTTTTCAGTCTAAATCTGAATCATTTATAGTCCAAATCCAAACTATATCGAGCTATTTTCTTTTTTAAATAAATAAGCTAAACCACAAAATGAATTAGAAAAACGACCTACTAAATTGAATAATTGATCCAAAAAATCAAAAAATTAAATTAGCAACATTCAATGCAAAGATTCTGTCATCATTTGCAACTTATAACTAACTAAAGTTTATGGCTTTTAGCAATTCAGGCTGAATTATATATGCTTTAGTTCGGAAATATTATAAACAAACTCAAAATAACATTTCAACTACAACAAATCCAGGTTGACCAATAGAATGCTTAGTTTAAAAGGGATGAGGCACTAAATCCATTAAATAAATGAGTGAAAGACCCATAAAAGTACCCTAGACAAAACCCATAAGAAATGAGAAATAAAGCAGATAAGAAGAATAAAGGAGAAGAGGAGAAGAGAAGAGAAAACATAGTGCCCGCTTTAAATGGGCTTCTTTGAAGGTCAATATTCAAGAACAAAAGACTCCTCTAGACTTTTGAGGTACTCATATTAGGTTCAATAAAGTGCTCGCCTTAAGGAATCGCCTCGCCCACCTTGCACCTAGCCCATTGATCATCCAAGGCACTCGCTTTAGGTGAGCTTCGTGAAATTACGGTTACTACATTTCAATGACTGCTTTATAATTACGATGAAAATCATCATCATCATCATCATACCCAGTGTATCCCGCTCATAGAAACTTTAGATGAATAAATGATATAAATGTGGAATATATACATATTAAATTAAAGGTGGGCATTTAAAACTATTTTTTCCTTTAATTTATTACAAAAATGAATTTACAATGTAAAATTGAGTTTAAGGATTCAATTCATCTATACCAAGACTACTAGTCTAAGTTGGCACCAAAGTTTCAAGGGTTCAATTAACATTTCATGATCAAAGGCTTACATTTATTCGGCTTGATTTTAAAAATAGTAATAAGGACGTGCAAAACTTCTAGACTTATTAAGCATACTGAAATTAAAATTTTCAAAATCATAAATTCATTTTAAATTGTAATTTTCCCATGCCAAAAAATAGTATGGAAGTACAAGCATGATGCAAACATACGGTTACGATCATGGTTACTGTAACGATTGTGGTAACAATTTTGGAGTTGATTTGCGAAGGTATCAACCTATATTTTTGTCACGGTTGTCTTGGCGTATATTCAATGATCACTTACGATACTTGCAACTGTGTTTTACACTATGGGTGCATGTAAAAGAAAATTTCCAAATAGTCCAATTACTTCAAAATACCAAACTTTTAGTCTTCACCTGAAATGATCTATAAAACTGTAGAAATAATTTTGTAGTTTTATGTGTAATGTAAACATGATTTTCATATTAAAACTTGTTAAAAGACTCACAAGACCAGATGATTAGAGATGGAGAAGCAAAGAGTTTTCCGAAGGGAAAAAGAAGTTAATGGGAATAGAGTTAATAAAAGGTCTAGGGAAACAGTGGAAAGCGACCCAATGACAACGGAAATTTGGGAATAACCAGCAAGGTTTGTTACAAGTATAGGGTCAAGGGCATATAAAAGGAGTTTGGGAACTTACATGCAGGAAAAACCACTTAAATTGATGTCATGTGACGAACACCCTCTCTATTATCAATGCAATCGACCTAAATATGTTGCAAAGGTATGTTGGAGCAATGGAAAGAACCCTAAGGAGGTAGTCAAATCTTTGGGGAGATTAGATTGCGAAAGGACAAGGGTGGTATTTGAATCAACCTAGACAAAAAGGGAGAAGCCTCTGGCAGTCCCAACTATAGTCTACTAGGAAAGGGGAAATGTTTGCAATCACGGAAGCAGAAATGGTTTTAATTAAAGGGGCGAAAAAAGAAGTTAAGGTGGTTGGTGCATACAATTTTCTAGCACTTTTGTTAAGAAACTAAAATATACATTGCTTGAAACAACAATTAACACCAATGTAGAGATGCATGATGGTACCATAATTGATTGTAGGAAGATATTTCGAAATGCTCAATTTTAAATGGTCGCCAAATAGTGTCCACTTCTTTATTATGTGAAGTTAGGGATGTTGTTTGCTACCAAGGGTGAATTAGAAATAATGTCTTAGTCTAAGTATCTTTTTCATGCTTAGTACTATTGTTTGCTTATAGGTTTACCTTAATTATCCTTCTTTATGATGCTGAATTGTGAGGTGGAATTTTGAGGAAGTTGTGAAAGTTCTTTGGTGGTTGGGAAGATTAAGAGAAATCATCATGTAACTATGAATTTCTCTGGAAGTAGCTTTTACTGTCTAGCCGTAGAATAGAATTTTTGACCAACTATGCTTGGGAGAAGATATTTGAGATTTGCTGTTGTTTGTTCCAAGAAGATGGATTACTTACTCTGGTATATTATTCGTAGAATAATCTTGGCTAGGAGATTCCTCTCTATAATCTTTTTGACTTTGTTACCCCTCATTTATGACAGGCTACCATGTTTTTACTTTTTTGATAAAGTGGTCGTGTTTCCGGGAATCTCCATCAAGGGGAGCACAAAGACTAGAGTGGATTTTTTACCTTCTTGAAGATTTGTCTTGTTTGTTCCTGAATACCACATCCTAGAGATGGTAGTTGGTACTTGGTAGTTTGTCATGTTTCCTCTTGGAATGTCTTCTAAACACTTGTGCTTTGTGGACCATTCTTTTGCTGCCTTAAATTATAGTTCAGAAATCAGATGTCTATATGACGTCTTTTATTCTGGAACCTGCTTTAGAATTCAGATCAACTCACTACTGGGGGCTTTTATCAAGACATTGGAAGTATATTTTACATTGTGAGCTTGCTACTTATTTGTAACATTAATCTTTGAATGAGTAGAGGTAGTTTGGCAGTCTGAACTTTGATATCCTAAGCTTCTTTTTTGTTCTTTTCTACGTTTTGGACATTGCACTTGGAAGGCCTTCTTATTTAGCTTTTTCTGCTATTATAGGCGTTGATGTTGGATTTTCTTTGATAAATATTAAGTTTATCGTATTGTATTAAAAACCCACCAAGTGGGGATGGGGTCTTACATAAACAAGAGGGTGACGGACAAAATTGTAGAGCTTCCTGCATGGGTGTGTGCTGGGATGAATAATGCAGGGATATAGGTTTTATGTTCCTGTTGTCATTATAATTATACATGTTTTAGAACATCTATGAATGTTGAATGCATCTTATTCATTACATCCTTTTTTAATCAGACCATGTTTTGTGAATATAGTTGGCTTGCTGACTCATTCATTATTTGTGTTTGCAGTTCGTGAATTAGATGTTCCTGGTGACATATACGAAAGAAAGATATATCCTTTTGAATTTTCCACTGTTGAAATGCCGTATGAAACATATAATGGGGTGAATGTGAGACTTAGGTATGTTATATTTTTGAATATCTTTTTTTGAAGGTGGATGTTGAGAACTTTCAGATGCAATAATTGGGACTTAGATTTATCCTTTTTGAAGGTGCCTCACATGAAAATGCCTTGATCCTTTATGCTATTTAAAATTATGTAACAACTAAGACTTGGCCTTCATTTACTATGCTATGCAAACTAATTGATATTGTTCATTCTCTGTTGTTTCAACCAGTGATACTCTTCATCATGATTTTTCTATGATGTCTAATGATCAACCTGCAACTTAATGGCCAACCTCACCTTATGACCTCTGTTCTGTTTAATATAAAAAATTACATTGTATTCAAAAAATCTTTTGCTTGGATTGTTATTTTATTTTTTTATTCCCTTTTGTTTCATTATTACTCATGTGATTGCAAGCTATAACTCATAATTCTATTTATATGCAGCGTTCATATTGCATATATTCTGAACAAATGAAAGGCTGTCATGTGTCTTGCTTTTCCGTCTTTAACTTGAGAGGCTGGGATAGGATGCTGTCAATGTTTTGTGGCTTTTTATCCTATAAGAGTATATATAAAGACAATTTTGCTAATTTAAGTGAGAGGTGTGAGAGCATTGCCATGTCTTGTATTGTTCAGTGCTTGTTTGGCATTTTATAAGTGTGCCACAAAGTGTCATTGGCTTACTGTTCTTGAAAACATCTGTGAGGTTGTTTGTTGTTTCTTTGATGGAAAATTCATAACTAACTGTTGTGGTAAATTTGATGTGTCTGATTTGATTGGCTGCTGCCTGCTCCACTTCATCACGTGCCAACAGTTCAAAATATAGTTTATAGTTTCTGCTTAACAAATCATGATTAATGCTTTGTGTATCCACCCCCTCCCCTTAATAGGAATTGTTTGCCATTTTCTTGAGCGAGCTTGATAAAAATACTCTGATTTGTTTCTCAGATATGTCCTCAAAGTAACTATCAGTCGAGGTTATGCTGGAAGTATAATGGAGTACCATGACTTTGTGGTAATGTTCTGTCCTTTTCATACTCATCCTTCGTTTGCATGTCTGATTCTGCAATTAGTCTATTTTGTTTTGTAAGAACTACCTATATGTTATACCTTATTTTCACTTCCAGCTATCCCCACACCGCTATTCTTATAAATAGAAGGAGAATATATTACACCACATTCTTTTGTATTCTCATAAAAAGGTGCATACTAAATGTGTTTTGGTCAAGCCAAATGCACATTTTATCTTTATGAAATTCAAGTGTCCATTTATCCAGTTGATTATGTGTCTTTATTACGGATGGTGAAATGATTGAATATTTTGCTGCAAGTCGTCTTGTTTATTGTTATTTTGTGTACGTGAACTCGTTTGTTATCTCCTAGAATATTTGATAGGATTTTGTAAAGGTACTCGTTTGTTAGCTTCATTACTATTCCTAGAGATTTACAATAACAACCTTTCCAAAACCTTGATCCCTAAAGATTGAGACAATGCCCAAACCCCAAGATATATCGAGCCGAGGGACTCTGTGGCTGCATCCTTCTTTATGGGTATGGGTTGCCGTCTTCCTTCCCTCCCCAGACCCTGGTCATACTTCCTATAAGCGAGATACACTGGGTACGATGATGATGATGATGATTTTTGTTGACTATTTTTAGGTCGAAAATTTGGATCATAGAAGTTTTTTGCTTCTTTTCTTTGCATAACCGATATTTTTGTTGTGTAATTATGACTTTGTTGTCTAGTATTTGGAGAAGTTCCAATTTTTCATTTTTAATTGCAATTTGGATAATAAATATGTCTGACTTGAATCAGGTTCGCAACTATTCTCCACTACCATCGATCAACAATAGCATCAAGGTCAGTTTAATATTACGTTTTTTTCATGCAAATATGTCTTGCGTGCATTACGTATTGAACTTGAAAGAGCAACTTATTTCTCGTTCTTTTGCTTCAAGGAATTTTTTTTTTTCTATTTCCTTTAATATTGCTACTATGTTTGCAATCATGATAGCAATTAACAGTCTATACAGGACTCTTTCCATACTCGAGACTCATAAAATTAGTGTTTTCATATGTTCTTAATACAACTTCCTGCTTATGTTTTTGTTGCAAGTTTCAGCAACGTTTAATAGTAATATTACTGTTTTGTAGATGGAAGTTGGAATTGAAGATTGTCTACATATTGAGTTTGAGTACAATAAAAGCAAGTAAGTTGACAAATTCATTTTCATTTGTTATGTGTCTGTTGAATGTTGAGTCTGGATGGTTCATTTCATGCATTATCTTGTGCACGTCGTGACGTATTTTGCATGCTTTCAGGTACCATTTGAAGGATGTAATTATAGGCAAGATATATTTTCTTCTTGTCCGAATCAAGCTAAAAAACATGGATCTTGAGATCAGGCGTCGAGAGTCTACTGGTTCTGGTGCAAATACACATGTTGAGACAGAGACTCTTGCCAAATTTGAATTGATGGATGGGGCACCAGTCAGAGGTATCCAAGTAGCTAATAACTATTATCGTCCTTTTTCGGATACATATTCTTTCCACTCATGTTTTTGCTTGATATCCTTTTTTCAGCATTGTGTTGACTTAAACTATTTGATTACCAAGGAATGAAATGAAAAAGAAAATATATCCATGAAACAGCCCAAACCAGCTAAACAATATTATATACTATCTACAAAGCACAACGGAAGACTTATAAAAGTCTGAGCTGAATCCGACTTGTGGCTCGATAGCCACAACAAACTAATATCAGAATATTTAAAACTTTTTACATTAAATAAGTGAATACTATTTACAAAACATTATAAAATTATTACAATTTAATTTACAAATATCTAATGTACATCATGATTTTCAAAAAGAAGTCCTCGCCTCGCACGTAACACATAACACAAGTAGGCATCATCTCCACAGCAGAGCTAACCTGAAAATGAATCTACCCCCGTAAGGGATAGGCCCCATCAAGGACTGTCAACAATTGAATTGTTGAGTAATCCAACAAACTATTACATTTATATACAAGTCATTTACAAACATTTTCAATTCAATTTTTTGCTCATTTGGTATCTCCTTATGAACATTAATTTATCAAAACCCAAACTCTTTTAAAAGACCGTTTGGTATCGACATAAATACGATTAAGAACCTTTGGTTCATAGTGAATCAAAACACGGCTAAAACTTTACAAATTAATAGCGAAATTCAAATTACGGCTATTACTTTATAAGTAAATTGCGAAATCTAAATACGGCTATTACTTTACAAGTAAATAGCGAAATCAACATATGGCAAATGAAACATATGAATTCATTTGTGAAACAAACAAAACTTTATGTACCAAACGTATTTATTCAAAACTCATATGAAAACAATAATATAATAGCACTTTAAAACGTGGGAATATATGGACCGTCAGGAAGTAGGCTTGATCTAAATCTTGAGAATACGGGTGATCGTTATCACCGAAAATACGGTTCTTGCAAAAACGAAACGGGATCGGGGGCTCGAGACCGATCCGAAAAGCATTACCTATTATCAAGCTATAGGATTTCACAATAATCCGGATATAAGCACCCGTTGACAATTCCCACAAACGGACATTTTCCAATGTCGAACATTTTAATATAAAACTACTCAATAATTCACTTGATTTTCTTTGAAATCAACAATCATAATTCATTTCATAAAACCATATATCAAGAATCATATTTTAGAAGCCAATAAACAAGGCTAAAACATGCTTTTGATAAAGACTAGAAAACAAGGTCAAAATCCAAAATTTTGAACACCAAAAATTATACGATTTTGCTCATATATCATTAGCAGTGATACCACACCTTATAAAACATAACTTGAACTTTGAAATACTTCAATTAAATTTAAAAGATAATAGTGTTTGTAGGATTACATTCCTACGCCATGACTAGCAATCGATAATTAAAATACCATTCAATTCATCATCAACCATCAACATGTAAAAGCTTGAGTTACCATCAAAGAAGTTTAACCAATTTTACACCAATCATAAATCCCAATTATCGAACTTATATCATACCCAACATATAGGAAAATTTGATATTAAACATACGAACTTTGCCTCATTTGCTTCTAAACGTTAGAGCTTACGTTTATCTTTTAAAGGCTCGAACTTTGGGAGTCATCCACATCTAAAGGTGTAGCAGGTTTTGGTAACCTGGAACAACATGTTACCTTCATCTTCTTTAAGCTCACATTAATGGTTTCTTCATCCCTCTTCATCATCTTCATCTTCTTCACCAACTGAAGAAAATACCTCATTGAAGAACTTCAGAAAAATCTATAAAATACCCAATTGAAGAAAGATGGTGGTGAATGACGAGTGAGCAGCAGATCCAAGATTTAATTGGAGCAACAAGAATGAGTTTGTACTAAATGTTGTACAAACCCAGAAATTAGTACAAACCCATTTCACCAAAGAAAAATCTATACCAACATGAAGCATCATCTTGATAATCAAATGTTGTACAATTCAATTTAAGTACAAACCCATTGTACATTCATCTTGAAAAATCCATACCAACACGAAGCATCATCTTGAAAAATTAGTACAAACCCGAAAATTATCCCATTTTAGATCTCTGGGTTTGTACTAATTTCTGGGTTTTTTGTGTTATTTTGGGTTGATTTTGGTACTAATTTTCCAAAAATTAGTACAGACACAGAAATTAGTACAAACCCAGAAGTTAGTACTGATTTTGGTACTGATTTTGGGTTGATTTTGGTACTGATTTTGGGTTGATTTTAGTGAGAGATTGAAGCTTTTAAGGATTCAACAATGGACGCTTTTGGGTTGATGAAATGGTGAAGAAGATGAAGATGAAGATGAAAGATGATGAAGATGAAGATGAAGATGAAGATGAAGATGAAGGTGAAGAAGAAGAAGATGAAGATGAAGATGAAGATGAAGATGAAGATGAAAGATGATGAAGATGAAGGTGAAGAAGATGAAGATGAAGATGAAGAAGTAAACAAGTTTACCTTTTCATCCGGTTACAAGTCATCCGTATCTTTAGATGCAAATCACCCCCAAAGTTCGAGCCTTTAAAAGATAAACGTAAGTTCGAACGTTTAGAAGCAAATGAGGCAAAGTTCGTATGTTTAATATCAAATTTTCCCAACATATATTATACCCAAATAATATCATCTAATCAAATACCAAATTGGTTACTTATGTTTCCAAATTTGATACTAGAACCAGTAACCCATATTAATCAAATAAGAACTCGTAACTCAACCATATGATTCAATAAACGCAATTGAAGGATAAATATTAACCCTAAATACTTGATAAAAAGAGTACTCAAATTGAATTCCAACTTTAATTATGAACAAGTAAACCCAAAGTGCTGTTTTCGGATTTTCAAGACACCCTGATAGTATTTTGGTCATAACTCTCTCATACAAACTCGTTTTGGGGCGATTTAAGTACCCACGCGACCGCGACACGGAGCTCTACAATTCTTATGAAGACTCCAGAACCCAGAAATGTCCAGAACTAGCTCAAAAATGGTCATGAGCACACGGCATAAACCTTGTTCTGGAGCATAATTATTGTAATTTTGTTTCTTCAAAAATGAAGATATGAAATGATGAATAAAAATAGTGATTCTTCAATCCTTTGAAACCTGAATAAATGGGTGATGAGTCATAAGCAAAATGACACTTAATCACCTACACATGACACATACATGGCTTAGGTGTCATCTCATGACACTCTATATTTTAATCGTTTTTCTTTTATCCGATTTTCATCATATAACTTATTTTTGTCCCAAATTTAATACGGCTGATATTCTTAAATAAGAAAATATCATTCTGAGTCCTAATAAAATAGCATACTTAAAATTTAATACCCAAATTAACTTAATTAATCACTATTAATTAAGCTGCTAAAATAGGGGTTGTCTCAATCCATTTCAAAAACTTTGCAATAACCTCCATGTCCAAACTGAATAGTTACTCCAAGTCTAGTTAACAAAGAGTCAGTGTTGTTGAGGAAGTGTTACTACTAAAAAACTGAGAACTCTTATGCATACAACTCTTGCTCATTTGAATTGCGAATTGCTTCCTCTCTAAGATTTTCTATACTGGCTTATTGATGTCTAAAAATTTTAAAAATATACCTCCACACTTCAGCATAAAATGTGCATAGTTTGTCTTACATACTGATATGCAAATCACCGCAAAATCTTATCAGGAATACTGATATGTACATTATATTTTCATTATCATCTCCTTCATCAATTCCAACCAATAAGAAATTTCTTATGTTCTTCCATCAATGCTATAATTTTGTGGATCCCTCGTAGGGGAATTTGAGGGGTCGTATATATGCGACAATACTATTAGTGATGACAAGTGGTTGTTTCTGATTGATCAATCATCTGCACCTTCACCTAATATTATTAAGTGTTCATAATTCTACGAGCCATTTTAATACAGTCCATTATGCTCACCACATGGAATACCTTTTTTGGGATCTTACATGCTTGCCTCTGGCCCTTTAATGTGACTTTATGCAAATGTCCCTCCCCTAAAATAATGGTCTTAAAAGATAAACAATCAGTCTTCTTCCATCTGTGCAATTGATATGATACACCATCTAATGTTTTGGAGATTCAATAGTATCTTTTACTACTATTACTGTATTCTTTGGTTAATCTTCACTTATTGCCTCTACAGGGGAATCAATTCCTATTAGACTCTTCCTAAGTCCGTATGAGTTGACTCCTACACATCGCAACATCAACAACAAATTTAGCGTCAAATACTATGTCAATCTTGTTCTTGTTGATGAAGAAGATCGTCGGTATTTCAAGCAACAGGAAATTACATTATATCGCCTTGCAGAAAATTCTAGTTAGCTATCCTTTGAAAGTTCTACTATAGGTGATTCACTGATTCTTAATAGGGAGTGAAACATCTGTTTTGGAAATCTGGCACTACTTTGAGTTTACTCTTTTTTCTGAGAAGGCTTTGGTCTTGCTGTATCTTCGAGTCTTCGTGATGTATTCATCTTCTTCTTCTTCTATTTTATTTTTTGGACCGGTTTTCCTTTGTTCTTCATATTTGATATCTTTCATGTACATTAAGTGTGGTTACGTCATACGCTGTCTTGAAATTGTGTCTCCAAACTTATATTTGCATTTACAAACCTATTTTGGATGCCGCCCCATTTTGGTTTTCCAATCGCAACTTCTATACTTCTTTTTGCTATAGATATAGATTGGCTCGAGATTTTTGTAAAACACTAGCTACGTGGAGTTCCTAATGGGAATGTTTTAACCTTTTTGATTTCTTCTCATTATCATGTATAATAAGGAGGAGACTTTTGAGGGGAAAGTTTATTTGCGGTTCTGAATATGGTTCAATCTTTGATTTAAATTGAATGCCGATGACAATAGATTGTATTTTATTCTTATAGGGGAACATTTAGCAATTGTTCACTCAACAATTAGTTGAGGTTTTTTTTTTTTTTTTTTTACAAAATATGGCTTTCATAACAACTTGTTGCAAGAATTATAAGCAAACTAGTTATGAATCAAATGATGCATTCATTTGGATTATATTTATTACTCCTATTGAATAAGAAAATACTCCTGTTATTAATTAAGTCAATTGGTTCACCTCGAATGGATAGTGGGTAATTTTTCAATGTTAGTCAAATCATGTGAGCACTTCCCCTACACCTCTTCCTTTCTTGATTTGGGGAGGTTTCCTTGTAGTTTACTCAATTAAAAAATTATTACTTTCAACTAAATACGATTGAATGTGGATTTTTAATTGTATTAGCTCCATAAATAAAGGTGTGTCTTAGTACCTATGTTTACAATTATATTTATCTAAACTAAAATTTTGTATCATCAATTAAAAAGATGAACTTTTAAAAAGATATGTTTTGAGCTAGAGCAAACGGTGGATTATTAGTTTTAGACTTTCAAAGGTAAACATTTAAGAAGATAAAAAAATAAATAAATAAATAAATAATTATCTAGAATAATTCAACCAATTTATGATTTTCCTATAATAATCTCACCTATTGATTAACCACGAATAATCTCAACTTTAAGGGGTATTTGCCTAAAGTTAATTTGGGTTTTCCGATGATCTGCTATAGTAGGTAATTTACCAAAAAAGTACCCTGAAAAATAATTTTAAATCAAAGAAAAATTATGAAATTTTACATAAATTTTTCTAATTACTAAAAAATTTCATAAATTTTTGTTGGATATTTTTTAAACATTTTTTCGACATTTTATTTTAATTTATCTTTTTCTTAAAAAAAATAAAACTTGCTATAGCAAGCCATCCGGTCACCGGGTTTACTCTAGAAAAATACTCCTCAATATTGGGATTATTTATGGTTAATCAATAGGTAGGATTATTGTAGGAAAATCACGAATAGATTGGATTATTCTAGGTAAATTTTCCTAAAAAAATATTAAAGATGAAAAACAAACAAAATAGAGTTCAAAAAAAAAAAAAAGATGAGAAAATAAAAGGATGGGTGATGGTAAAAGTTTTGAAACAATTCACATCTAACAAGGGAAGAGAATTTTGTTAACGTAGTGTAGTAATGGGGTGTGCAAAAATATCAATCTGAATTAATCCGATATTTGAAAATTGAATAACTAAAATTGAATATTCGGTATTTTTATACTCCACATACATAAAACAAAAGGCTCATGCTTTTTCAAGCACTACCAACTATAATAGGTAATAGTTAGTCCAGCTATAAATTGCTCGAACAAGAAAGCTATACATTCATTCGAATTAGCCATTGTGCTCATGTGAGCACAAGAATCCACATTTCTGTAGATGCATCGTTTTATGGCTGCTTTTTGGATCTTAATACACATTCAAGTCTCGAATCAACATCCACGTAATATTTGAGTCACTTATTGAAAAATTTATGGGAAAATATCAATGGTTTCATTATGACACTCGTATCATAGCTCACAATATGAGCACAAATTTAGATTTTTGAAAACTTTAAAATTAATTTATACACAATCAATACATTGACACGTGGGCTACCGGCTACATAGTAGATACCAAATATTGTGGATAGTCCACACACTATACACATAGGGTTATTCAAAAAAACCTGACCTATTTGACCCAAGCCATCGATTCGCTGACCCATAATATAAATGTCAGGTCAATTTCTAAAATAATTGTAACCTACGGGTTAGGTACCCGACTAACCCGCCTTAAGCGGGTCGGGTCATGGGCCTCAATTAAATTTCAGCATGTACCGGGTTGACCCGCTTTAAAAAGAAACAATTATGTTTTTAAGGTTTTCTTTTCAAACGGTTGCATCTATACTATGAGTGTAGACTATCTAACTTCATTTTTTAGGGCAAGCCGCAAACCCAGTTCTTTTCTGACTTTTCATGTCTCATTTTCTCTTTCCCTTCCTTACTTGAACTACTTCTTCGTTGGTTTTGCTGACTTCATCTTCTTAGTTCTCACCCTCATCTTTGATCTCCTTTACTTTCCAGACTCAAAGATCACCGTATATTCTTCATCTTGTTCTCGATATTTTTGTGCTTTTTTATGTTTAATTTTGTTTTTTTTTTTTGTGAAAATTTCGATGTATATCATAAAGGAAGATGAAACAAAACACTAAAATAGAAGGAACTATGACAATCGGCATAAAAAAACATCGGAAAAAGAAAAAGGCTTTACACATATGCCCCAAACTGTAACAGGCCACCCAAACATAGTAGTGAACTATGCTTAAAAACGTATAAACTCCTAAAAAGGAAACACCAAAAACACCACCACAACAAAAAAAACATCATAAACCACCTAGACTAGAGCCATAATCTACACCATGTCAACAACCGCAGCCGCCCCACAACATATCAAGATAGTTGTAGCACAACAACAACACATCACCAACACAACATCAGTCAGCACACCAGCATGAAAACCAACAAACATACCAGCCCACTATAGTAGCCAACATACATAATATCCCAGCAGACCAACAACAACCTAAACCCAGTAGCTGACTTATATGCTAAGGAGCAGACCTCTCTAGTAGTTGTATGCGCTTGGAGCGTTGTAATTCCGCAAGAACACTACTCTCATCCATAGTTGAGACACCAAGAAGCTTTGCCATCCTCCTTGTCTCCTCAGCTTCTTTGGAGCTATCACTCATATTCATATCAACGTGCCCTATCTCATGTTGAATCTTCTTTTTTCTACCCCTTTTCAGATTTTGTATTTAACGAAGTGTTCTCTATCCGTTTTGTTATAGCCATTGATCCTTCTATCACCCCTACTACATCGGACGCCTCAACTTGCACATCTAAATCCATCCCCTCACAGCCCCCCACAATGTTAAGCCCAGTAGCCACAATATCAACTGCCTAGTAGCTTACGTAAACATATTCATATACAGGAGCTAAAAAACACTTACCATCATCCATCTTATCACCAATTTTGACTAACCTAATGAACGCCCTTCTCCAAAACCTTCTTATCCCTACAGGCCCCCTAGAAGCATCCCTAACACACCACATTCTTCCCTTTTATAGAGACTCTCCTAGCACACTCTTTAATTATTACATCGATGTATCCTTTACATCTTAAATAACCACATTTGTTTTCCAACAACATTTAACCATATTAGTTGCCTCAATCATTGTGGGCTATTTTACAACAAAAGCCAGCTTATGCATAGTAGGACCCATACAACTGGACCCTAGCTCTTTCATACAAGCCTCCCTTTCAACAACCTTTAACCCCTCAGTCTCTCGCTTTATAAGCCCTCCCCTCTCACTGTCTCCACAACCATATATACATCCTTTGTTTTTTCTACTCCACCAATCCCAATTCAACATCACCTCGTATTCCTGCCTTATTCATACCCCTTCACCCATAACTAAATCCAACCCCCCTAACTGGGACGTACATTGAGTCAGTTCCTCCAAACCCACCTCCCTCCTTGGTCTATCAATCTACCCATTGATATCTCCAAAGTCTCCCCCCCACCTTGACTCCTTCAACCATCTTTCATGCCCACTTGCTTCAGGTTGAAGTGAAAATATTATAATCGATTAGCATTTGCACCTTAGTTCTAAAGCATCCAAGTTTGTGTTAGGCACGTCATTTTCTGCGTATTACTATCACACCAATTACTAGACCCCATATACCTCCAATACTCTTTAAGGTTTTCCTTACACCATAAGTATAAATACCAAAATCACAAATTCTTGTGAGAGACCATCTCTGATTAGATCTACCCAAAAAGGAAATGTAAAGTAATAGTATGCATAAGCTTTATTGGACAGAGCCTGATAGACGTCTGTTAGAGAGATCGCCTCTCAGAAGACTGGGTGTACCAAAATACTCCACCCAAACCAATCTCTCATCAAAATCGGATGCCCTCTGATCACTAATCCACATCATCAAAATAATCCCATAACGGAATACTTAAGTCTCATGCTTCCTCTGTTGGAATTTAGAGTGTATAGTGGACATCGGAAATGATTTAATTAATTAAATTAAATTAATAATTTAATTAAATTAATATATATAAGCTCAAGGATGTAAAATATATGTTTTAGTCAAAACATATAAGTCACGGCATGTATACTGGATCACGGCTCGCGAAAATATGGAAAAAAGATTCTGGAAAAATTGACCTTGAGGTCGCGGCCCGCGAGTGCCTGGTTTTTCCGGGCTTGTTTCGTGCTTTGTTTTGGTTCGTTTTGGTGGTTATATTATAACTTCCTACGGTTAATATAGTTAATATTAGCCGTCTTCCTTGGGTTATATGGGTTGAGTGAAGAGCGATATCGGTTTGTGAATCAATCTCGTGTTTCACGGATCAACCTAGCGTTTCATGGAGCAACATCTTGTTTCATGAAGTGGTGTGAGCTATTCTATAAATACAAAATGATTGTGTGTTGTTTAACATATCCATAATATCCATATTTCTGATTTCTTCTCTTCTTATGCATTTTCAATCAAGAACTTGCAATCCTTGTTTGTGTTTTCCATATTGCCTTCCATTTAAGTTACTCTTGTGTCATTCCAATAACCTTGTGCTAGGAAATTGGTGTAATTCTTTGTATCTCAGAACGTATTTCCGGTTGATTCCCAAGCACCATGGTAGGGAGGAAATAACGTTTTAGGAAAGAGCATCTCGCCTAAATTTATATCAAGTTCCCACAAAATCTTCTAGTTACTTTGATCGTATTAAAGTTTGGTGTATCGGAGATCTCGGTGGTGTACATAAGCAAGGCTTGATCTTCATATATAATTTGTCTTTTCTATCACAACTTAGTATTTTAATTTATTGTATATTTATAAATTAAAGTACATTTTGTAACAAACTAAAACGTTATCTTTTCTCTTGAATTACATTATGACAAGTATCAAGGATTTAACAACCAATTTTGTGAAATTGGATAAGTATGTAGGCAATGAATTTAGGAGATGGCAAAAGAAAATGCTTTTCTTATTAACTACATTGAATGTTGCTTATGTGATAAGTACACCAAGGCTTAGTGAAAAGGAGGATGAGACTCCGGAGGATACCCGTGCTAGAAGTAAATGGGACAATGATGACTTTATATGTAGGTGACACATCCTTAATGGTATGAGTGATACTCTCTTTGATGTTTACCAAAATGTTGATTCTGCACAAGAAATGTGGTCTTCACTTGAAACTAAATATATGGCGGAAGATGCATCAAGCAAGAAGTTTCTTGTAAGTAATTTCAATAATTTTAAATTTGATGATGCTCGCCCTATTATGGAACAATTTTATGAGATTCAACGTATGTATGATAATCTTAAAAGGCATAATATAAATATGGATGAACTCCTTGTTGTTTCAAGTATTATTGATAAGTTGCCACCATCATGGAAAGATGTTAGGAATACCCTAAAGCATAAAAAGGAGGAAATCGATCTTACCCAACTTGCCACCCATCTTCTCATAGAAGTTGGGATTCGTGAGCAAGAAAAGGTTAAGGATCCATCCTCGGTACCAACCATTAACATGGTGGGTGAAAATTCCAACAAGACAAAATCTGTTAAGAATAAGAAAAGGGGTTCCAATTCTTTCAAGGGAAGATCTACTAAATCCTCTAAGAAGCCTACGGTTGATGGGTGTTGGTTTTGTGGAAAATTGGGTCATCGAAAGAAGGATTGTTTTCTTTTCAAGAAAAAGAATGGTAACAAGGGTAAGGCTTCTACAAGCCAAGATCCCGTGAATGAAGGTACTTCCTCACAATTAATTAAATTTAATTCCAATTTGGATTTAAATGGAACAAATAATAATATTTGTTGTGTGCAGGATGATTCATGGTACATGGATTCGGGTGCCTCTAAGCATGTTTGCATGGATAGGAGATGGTTTAAGACCTTTCACAAGTATGATGGTGTTGAGTTTCTCTATATGGGAAATAATTCTTCTATTGAAATTCTTGGAAAAGGATCGGTTGATCTACATTTCACTTCGGGAAATCTTCTAACTTTGAAGGAAGTGATGTTTGCTCCTAAGATTGCAAGGAACCTAGTGTCGGGGCCAACCTTGAATCGCATGGGATATAAATTAGTATTTGAATCCGATCGATGTGTAATTAGTAGGGGTGGTGTATTTATTGGTAGATGTTATCTAACTTGTAATCTGTTTAAACTTTCTATTAAGTCATGTATGGATGATAGTATATTTCATGTTTATGATAAAAATGTACATATGTATGATTTATGGCACAATAGATTATGTCATGTAAATTATGATAATATGATATATATGGGTAAATTAGATATTATTCCTATGTTTGTGGTTGATAAACAAAAGTGTAGTACTTGCATGTTAAATAAAATCACTAGAAATCCTTTTAGGAAAGTAGAAAGATCTTCTAACATTCTTGATTTGATTCATAGTGATTTGTGTGATTTTCATAGTACTCCATCTTTAGGTAACAAAAAGTATATGATCACATTTATTGATGATTATTCTAGATTTTGTTATGTGTATCTTTTGCATTCTAAAGATGAGGCCTTAAATATGTTTAAAATATTTAAGAATGAAGTTGAAGTACAATTGGATTCTAAGGTCAAACGACTTAGAACGGATAAAGGAGGGGAATATTATAAACCTAGTTATTTCCAAGAAATGGGAATTGTCCATGAAACTACGGCGGGTTATTCACCACAATCAAATGGTGTAGCCGAAAGGAAAAATCGAACTTTACAAGAAATGGTTAATTCGATGTTATCCTACTCGAGATTGAGTGAAGGATTTTGGGGTGAAGCGATGTTGACCGCATGTCACATCCTTAACCGGGTTCCCACTAAAGGGAAAAAGGTTATTCCTTATGAACTATGGTACAAGAGGAAACCAAACTTGAGTTATCTTCGAGTTTGGGGATGTAGGGCAATTGTAAGAGTGCCCGGTAATAAAAGAAAGAAACTTGGTGAAAGAGGTTTCGATTGCATCTTTGTTGGCTATGCATATCATAGTCATACCTATAGGTTTTATGTAATAGAACCTAATGACTACATATCGATTAATTCGATAATTGAGTCTAGAGATGCTATTTTTGATGAGACTCGATTTTCATCAATTGGTAGGCCTAAAGACCTACAATTTAGTACCGATGTTCAAGAAGTTGATGAAGATCAACTTGATACTCAACATGTTCCATCAAATGATGAACATGTAGAGATTTCTCTTAGGAAAAGTAAGAGAGGAAGGATTGCCAAATCGTTTGGTCCAGATTTTCAAGTCTACTTAGTAGAGGGTACAAGAGATTCTCTTTGTACATCCACACTTTATTGTTTAAATGTGGAGGACAATCCATCTACTTACGAAGAAGCAATGTCTTCTCGTGATAAGGCTTTTTGGGAAGAAGCCATTAATGATGAAATGGATTCCATCATGGGGAATAACACTTGGGTCTTAACCGACCTACCTCCAAGTTGTACTCCGCTTGGAAGTAAATGGATTTTTACGGTTAAACGTAGACCCGATGGGTCCGTGATTCGGTTTAAAGCAAGATTAGTGGTGCAAGGCTTTAGACAAAAGAAAGGTATTGATTATTTCGATACGTATGCACCGGTTGCTAGAACTACGACTATTCGACTCTTGATAGCCTTAGCTTCTATCCACAATTTGTTGATTCATCAAATGGATGTCAAAACGACATTCCTTTATGGTGATCTGGAGGAGGAAGTGTACATTAGACAACCCGAAGGGTTTGTTGTTAAAGGACAAGAAAAGAAGGTGTGTAAATTGGTTAAGTCTCTTTATGGACTTAAACAAGCACCTAAGCAGTGGCATCAAAAGTTTGATGACACGATATTGTCTTTTGGTCTTTTTGTCAATGAGGCCGATAAGTGTGTTTATAGCAAATTCGATAATAAAGGAAATGGGGTTATCATTTGCCTTTATGTCGATGACATGCTCATATTTGGTACGAATATAGAGCAAGTGGAAATGACAAAAGAATTTTTGTCAAAGTCTTTCTCTATGAAAGATTTGGGGGAGGCCGATGTTATCTTAGGTATTAAGATATTACGTCATAAAGGAGGTCTTATGTTAAACCAATCTCATTATATTGAGAAGATTCTCAAACGGTTTAATATGCTTGAGAAAGCTCCTATCTCCACTCCCATGGATCCATGCGAGAAGTTATCACCTTATGAAGGTGAAGCGATTTCTCAATTGGAATACTCAAAGGTCATTGGATCTTTGATATATGCTATGACCTGTACAAGACTAGATATAGGTTTTGCAGTGGGTCAATTAAGTAGGTTTACTCAAAAACCTGGTCCTACCCATTGGAGAGCTGTTAGAAGAGTACTTAGATACTTGATTAGAACCAAGGATTATGGTTTGTATTATCGTGGAGATCCTCCTGTTTTGGAAGGATATTTTGATGCAACTTGGGCATCCAATAAAGAAAATAATTCCTCTACAAGTGGATGGGTTTTCTTGTTTGGGGGAGGTGCCATCTCTTGGGCGTCTAAGAAACAAACATGTGTTGCTGATTCTACGATGTGTTCTGAGTTTATTGCTTTAGCATCTGCTAGCAAGGAAGCAGAATGGTTAAGAGATCTCATGTATGAGATTCCACTGTTGGTTAAGCCAATCTCACCGGTAGTTATCCATTGTGATAGTGATTTGGCTTTGTACAGAGCGTATAGTCAAACATACAATGGTAAGTCAAGGCATATAGCACTAAGACATAGTCTTGTGCGCGCACTTATCAAGGGAAGGGTCATTTCCGTTTACTATCAATACTAAACTCAATATGGCGGATCAATTTACTAAGCCATTGAGTAGGAATTCCTTTGATCTTATGGTTCAAGGAATTGGTTTATGCCCATCTTCAACACCATGAGCGAAACCCAATTCGACGCTAGAAGAAACATCTAGTCTTGAATTCAATGTGGATTGATCGCTCATCAGATGTTGGGAAGCAATTTTGAGACCCTTTAATTGCTTTGTTTGTGATGTTAAAAATGTGGTAGTAAAGTCGTTCCTCGAAGTCTCCATTTCTAGAGTTATGAAGATCTCTAGATTGAGTGCTTTATTCACGAAAGCACGGTATATTAGGGAGAAGCTACCTATATAAGTTCAAGATTTGGCCGTCTTAAAGAAATCAAGGGGCATACTTATGATTTCAATGAACTTATGAATAGATATGGAGACATGGCCTTTAACGTGTCAAGGATATAAGATTAATGAATTATTTCGTGTGTACTACTCCTTCAATTGGTTGGATATATCTGCTTAATTCAATCGGGAAGGACATTAGGGGATATGATCAATTGTAAAGATGCGTGGTACTAGGTGTCAATTCAATCCGGAAGGACATTGGCATTGATGCATGAAATGGGTTGGTCATTATGGTTTGTTAAAGAAGAAAAGGATTATACACTCTAAATGGGGGAGGATTGTTGGAATTTAGACTGTATAGTGGACATCGAAAATGATTTAATTAATTTAATTAAATTAATAATTTAATTAAATTAATGTATATAATCTCAAGGATGTAAAATATATGTTTTAGTCAAAACATATAAGTCACGGCACGTATACTGGATCACGGCTCGCGAAAATATGGAAAAAAGATTCTGGAAAAAATTGACCTTGAGGTCGCGGCCCGCGAGTGCCTGGTTTTTCCGGGCTTGTTTCGTGCTTTGTTCTTGTTCGTTTTGGTGGTTATATTATAACTTCCTACGGTTAATATGGTTAATATTAGCCGTGTTCCTTGGGTTATATGGGTTGAGTGAAGAGCGATATCGGTTCGTGAATCGATCTCGTGTTTCACGGATCAACCTAGCGTTTCATGGAGCAACATCTTGTTTCATGAAGTGGTGTAAGCTATTCTATAAATACAGAATGCTTGTGTGTTATTTAACATATCCATAATATCCATATTTCTGATTTCTTCTCTTCTTATGCATTTTCAATCAAGAACTTGCAATCCTTGTTTGTGTTTTCCATATTGCCTTCCATTTAAGTTACTCTTGTGTCATTCCAATATCCTTGTGCTAGGAAATTGGTGTAATTCTTTGTATCTCAGAACGTATTTCCGGTTGATTCCCCAGCACCGTGGTAGGGAGGAAATAACGTTTTAGGAAAGAGCATCTCGCCTAAATTTATATCAAGTTCCCACAAAATCTTCTAGTTACTTTGATCGTATTAAAGTTTGGTGTATCGGAGATCTCGGTGGTGTACATAAGCAAGGCTTGATCGTCGTATGTAATTTGTCTTTTCTATCACAACTTTGTATTTTAATTTATTGTATATTTATAAATTAAAGTACATTTTGTAACATCCTCCGCATTTTTCATTCTTACTTTCACTCTTAATTCTATTTGATTCTTCATTCTATGTTTTTCATTGTTCGTGTTTTGCATTCTTAGGGTTTTGCGCCTTTCATTTAGTGTTTTGTTGTTCTTTGATCACTGAAGCAAATATATCATGTTTTCATTGCTTCCCATCTTCTTTTTGAAATTAAATCAATTTGATTGCATATATTTATTAATTTTTTAACAATTTTAGTTGCTTTACTTTATATCACAAACGCAACTGGATTTTAGGTACCCAAACAAGTTGGCCAGGAAACGGGCCGATAAAATGGTACTTGACTAACCGGGTATCCAACTTTTCGGGTTTCCGAAATGTCGGATACCCTCTAATGAATACCCTTATCTACACATGTCATACAATTGGCTATTTTATGTTGTGGGTCGTATTTACCTGAACTGACATATAAAAATTTAATCTTATTTTATTATTCCATCTAATCTCATAAATCTTTTATGTCATTTATAGATATACTTCCTTCGTTCCATAATACTCCCCTACATTTTCCATTTTGGGAAATTTCATATTACTTGTTACATTTCCTTTTTTTTAGTAAAAAACCAATCATTTAAAGTTATATCTACTCCTATTTTTATCCTACTCTATATCTAATTACTCCTATTTTTCATTTTCATTTTTCAACAAATAATATTAAAAAATTCTAAAAAAACAACTTTCCACCTGCAGCTCATCATTGTACAGTAACTTCTTAATCTCCGTGCCCATACAATGGTAGCAAGTAATTCAGAACGGAGAAAGTAGATATCTACCTCACACAAGTGACTTCAAGTCAATTATCCAAAATGAAACACACACAAAAATTCTCATTTTTTTTGGCATTGAGAATACAAGAAATACAACTATACAAGTTACATACATACATTTGCAAAGCAAAACAAAGCAAACCCTCATCCTTTGATCTATCGTGTCTTTCTCTCCTTGTCTCTGCTTCTCCCTAGGTTGGTTTGCTTTTCTTTATATAAAATAATGAAAATAAAAACAATCACTTCTTTAGAAACCCCCAAAACTTTCAAAACAATAATATTGTCTTCCCATTTGCCGATTCTTTGTTCAATTTACCCATCTTCTTGATCCCTCAATTTATTGATTCAATTGTGAATTTGTTACTGGGTTGGATTTATTTCATTTCTTGATTGGTGAGAAATTGTGAGCTAATTTTATTTTGTGAGTTAGTGTTATAATTTCTAATTGGTAACCCCAAATTAGGGTTTTTGCATATGGTCATCTAGATTAACTGATTATCTTTAGTACTTCAAATTTAATTATTTATGTATGATTCGGCATAATTTTGATGGGAAAATTCATAGTTATTGTCTTTTTATTGGGTTGATAGGTTGTTAAATGGGCACTTGAAAGTGTGAATCTTTATGCTGTTATTATTCTTTGAAGTCAATATATATATATGTTATTTGGTGGATCATTGTTGGATGAGCAGTCATAATATGATAGATTTTAGGAACATTTATCCTGATTTTTGATTTGGATTTGATAGAAAACATAATAACTCATTAAAGCCCTAAGCTGAGGCACTCAAGGAAGCCTGATTGAAGTCTGGCTGAATAAAGGTTCAATTGCCTCATTTAGTGCCATGATCCTTCTAATGGAGGTGGTCAGGGTCTGAAAATGGAAGTATTTTGAGTGATAATTAGTTCCACTTTTTAATCCCTTAATTTTGTTAGCTATAAGAATTAGGATTTGCTTATTACTATTTAAGGGTTGAGATGATAGATAATCAGAATAAATGGAGAATGATATTATGTAGACAATCACTATATGCCGACTCTGATCTTTTGGGATATTTGCTTTGGCATTGCTGTTGTGGCATATATTGAATTGTTGTCATTCATTTGTTTAAGAGATGGTATATGCTAAACTTTGATTGAAGGTTGCAACATGAAAATGCTTAACTTAGATGGGAAGTTTATGAAATGTGATGAGAGGATCTTGTATTTGTATGACTATATCTTAAATAGGATTAGCTTTTATGATTTTTTTTCAGCAAGATAGCTTTTTCTTTGTAGAGACTTGGCAAATCTTTTTATAAGCTCCATCTGATTGTCAGTGATTATAATTTTGGTGATACCTTAAACCTTTGGCTTCTTTTGATACATTTTCTTATGCATTATTATAGCTGCACTAATTTTTTTATGAACATGATATATTTTTGCGACAATCAATTCAATAAAACCTAGTCACATTCCATGATCATGAACCAAAAATCTATGAATGAATAAGAACAATCCAGGTGGAAAATCATTGTAGACGATTTATTGGTTCATGTTGCCAATCCCAATCTTTTATGATTAAACCTTTGGTATTGTTTTTGTTGTTTTATGAACATGGTGTATGTGTTATTCTCATTTTGCATGTCTTCAAAGTTCATTTTGTTTTTAAACTCTCTTTAAAAGGGGGAAAGATGCAATGGTTGATGTTCATTTATCAACTGTTTAAAGCTTGCATTACACAGGGGTAACAAGTTTGCAACAACGTTTGGTTCAAATAGGTTGTACTTCAGGTATATGTATGGGCTGACTTGTGCTTTTCATGGGAGGTGAAGAGAATGGACAACCACCCTCAAAGCGGCTGAGATTATCTTGTTCAGGATCAAGCAGTCTTTCGAGTGGCTTAACAGCTGAAGAAACCGTAGCTGCTGGCTCTTTGAGGGATTTGATGGCCCGACCGATACAATGCCAAGGGGAAGAAGAAGTGATTGGTTCAAGAGGTGTTATAAAAAAGCTCGAATTTGTTCGACTAATAGCTAGTGCATTATATGCGCTCGGTTATGAACGTAGCGGTGCATGTCTTGAGGAAGAATCTGGTATACCATTGCACTCAACATCAGTAAATCTGCTTATGCAGCATGTTCTTAATGGGAATTGGAATGAAAGTGTTGTGATATTGCAAAACATTGGTTTAGATGATCTGACTATATTAAAATCAGCCAAGTTTTTAATCTTGGAACAGAAGTTTTTTGAGCTTTTAGATGATGGAAAAACTATGGAAGCTTTAAATACATTGAGGACTGAAATATCACCTCTACAAATTAAGACAAGTAGAGTACATGAACTTTCTTCTTCTATTCTTTACTACCCGCAGAGTCAAAAGGACTTTGTTCCAAAGGACTCACTGAAAGCCAAATTGCGCTCCGAAGTTCTTGATGAGCTGCAGAAACTGCTTCCTCCAGCAATAATGGTACCTGCTAGAAGGCTGGAATCTCTAGTGGAACAGGCCTTGAATTTGCAGCGTGGCGCTTGCATATTTCACAACTCTTCAGACTCGGAGATGTCATTGTATGTTGACCATCATTGTGGACGAGATAATATTCCTAGTCGTACTTTGCAGGTTGGCATTTATTTTTCTCCCACTTGCTTCACCTTTACCATTACTTCATAGTCATGCATATTCTAGCTACATTTGGTTGTCTGTTCATTGAAAAATTAAAATTATGGTTCTCTTGTGTATTCTATGCTCTCAAAATTTTGATTTTCAAATGGATTTGGAATTACGAGATTTTAGAAACATGTATAATCAATATACCAAAATAGAATTCCATTTTTAAAAAGTAGTTGTTTATCCTTTGAATAGGTGGTATTTGACAATGCATATCTTTGAATAACTTCGTCACCATGTATTTGAATGTATGATTCTATGATTGGAATTCCAATCAATAACTTCGCGGTACACCTTTTTACTTCCCTTCATATCATATTCTACTATGTTTATCATTGAATAACTTAATGTATGTTTCTAGGATTTGAATTGCAATTTCAAAAACTCTGACCGTCCTTATGCTTGCATGAACTCATGCATTCATTCCGTTGTTTATCTTTTTAAAACTTCTCGGTACACCTTTTCTATTAACTTCACATTATATATCGTCATCTACTTATATCCCTACTTTAGGGGTCTTAATTTACAATAACTATACCTTTTTTCTACTTACAGAAAAATTTAATAAAATGGATCGTTTAATCAATTGTGTTTCTTATTAATGTGAAGTTGCAGATGATGTTTGAATCAAAGGTTAATTAGAAATAACTTTTTAATTAAAATGTGAGGTTTGGTAGCACTGATGTAAAAGCCACAAAGTGGCATCAAGGCAATGGAATGCTTTAGAGCTTTTACACAAAAGATAGTTTGATTATTAACACTTTTTGTGTTAATTATAGCTACTTTTAGTAGGGAAGCCAAGGGGGTTAGATTGAAAGATCTTGGGGGTGTTTGGCAATTGGCTTTTGGCTTAGCTTTTTGATTGGCTTTTGGCTTTTGGATTGTTGGTTGGTCAAACAGCCAAAAAAAAAGTGTTCGGTAAATGGCTTTTAAAGCAGCTGAAAAGCTGGCTTTTAAGCCAAAATGAAAAAGCTGCTTCAGCTAGCTTCAACTAGCTTTTTGGGTTGACTTTTGGCTTGTTGGCCCACTTTTTCTCTAATAAACAGCCAACAACCAATATTCAAATTTGCCAAACATCTCCACAAACAGCTAGCTTTTTAAGCTAGCTTAAAAGCCAACAAAAACTGCCAACATTTCCAGCAGGTCAAACAAACCAACTAAAAAAGCCAACAGCCAATTGCCAAACACCCCCTTGTCAAATGATGGCTTATCGTTGTTCATTTACTGATATTTTGCAATAATGTCTTTTGTTCACATGTAAAACACATGACATGGTAAATGGAATAGAGCATAATTATGGCGTTTTTGATATTTGAAGATGGTTGTGTTCATGATGCTTACTAGAGGTATATTGCTTTGCATAATCCACAAAGCTTGTTTGAAACATTTTGGTGTTTAGTTCATCCCGCATTTTTAAACTTTTAAACAGCTGCAGCTAGTTTCATGTGTGCTACTGCTTACCCATCTGATTAAGCCTTTTCCATTGAAGTTGATGTTGTAGGCTTGTAGCTACTTGAATATGTCTAATATGCTAGTGGTGAAATGCATTATTTTCAATAGATATTATTACTTATCATTGTTGTTGAAGTTGTGGTTAATGGATTCGACCTGTTGGGCTAAGGGTTGCGTCTAGGTTATTGGGTTGATGTTGCGGCGGGTCTTTGCTGGGCTGTGATATAAAGGGTCATAGAAGGCTGCCCATTAGTTTCAAAGGGAAAAAATGTGGGTCAATATATGGGCAATCAGATGAATATTGAAAAATTTAACATAATACTTCCTCTTCTTTTTTACTATAGAATTTTCATTTTTTGGTGTCACTTTTCAAGAATTTTCCTCAACCTGTTGTCACTTTCTCTCCTTATTCTTTATGGAGCAAGTTTTGTTATTCAAATCTGTGACAATGAATCTGATTCAACTAAAATTTGCGTGTGGCTTTGATTTTCAAGCTCATGCTTCTGCCAATGTGAAGATGTGCATTGTGCTCTCAATTCTGTTCTCAACAATCATTTAATTACCACTTTTCTTCATTTCAAAAAGACTTCCCCATCACTCTTTGTCCACAACAGTGTATCATGTGTTTTAGGGATGAGGATGATAACAACTATCTCTTTCTACAGTGTAATTAGGGGTGTGGGTTGATTTATTTAATATCATTGATGAGTCTTGGATTGAGCGGAAAGTATTAGGGATCTCCTTCAAATTAAATTTTATGGGTTTGGAAAGAAGAACAAGCACAATACTTTATGGCACTGTTGCATCTTAGCCACACTTTGGACAATATTGTCATAAAGGAATAGAAACATTTTCAAGGATTGTTTCTTTAGATTATATGTTGTTTGGGATAAGGCTAAATCCTTAGCAACCTTATTGGTTTGCCGACAGTTTTATTTGGGTGCTTTGCTATAAATGATTTATGCTGAAGCGATTGAAGATTTTATTGTAATTAGATGTTATTGTAATGGGATCCCCTGTTTGTATCAATATCTTTTACTCTAATAAAGTTTTTCTTTATCAAAAAATTACCACTCTTCTGTTTCACTCAGGATTTTAGATGGTAAATATTTACACTGGACAGAATGATATAATTTGTAGTAGAAAGGATAACATTAGGAGGGATCTTGATACACTATGCATGTTTTTCCAAGTAGGAAAAGAACAAAATTGCTCCATCTTGCTAATAATCCACCCCGAAAGGTGTTTGCCCTGGCACTCACCCCTTGATCGACTTGCAACTTATATGCCCCAGCAGTGACCCACCCATAGCGAGTGTAATTGTATGTACCTGAAGCAGCGAGAGTATGTGCATTTTAATATGTTAAGAATTTTTTTACAGTAAGTATTCTATGTAATGTCATATTCTGTAAATGTTTCACTTGTTTTCTCTTGGCTTGTATTTCCATCTACACCTTACCTTCTTCAGTTGGTGATTTCTTTATTCAAATTCTTATTGCCCCAATGTTATTAAATGACTCTATCTAGGGTCCTTCCATCTAGGCATGGTTGGAGGTTGGATATATACAATCTTATTGTAATGATAAAGAAGTTGTTTCAGATGGACCTTTAATAGCAAACATCATAAATGCAAATGATAGAGAACTTGCCTTCTTTACCAATGTTATGATATGAAAATCTAAATATGAATATCTGTTCTACTGATTTTTTGTGTAGATTTTAGAAGGTCACAAAGATGAAGTGTGGTTCTTGCAATTTTCTCATAATGGGAGATATTTGGCATCTGCATCTAATGATCGGTCAGCCATTATATGGGAGGTAAGATCTCTTTCTTTCTTTCTCTCATCCTCCTCCATTCTAATTTGTTGGTTTTCCTGGTGGATTTGAGGGAAAAGGGTGAAATTTAAAGATAGACAAAGATATTGATTTTTCTGAAGTGTGGGAAAGGTCAAGAAAATTGGCCTGTTAAACCTTGCATGAACGAAGAGAACTCTTTTGCTTACTTTATTTTTAAGAAAGAAATCTATCATCACTTCAGCTTGTCACTGAAGAGGAAAGATCTTTCAACACATTGCTATGTTAGAAATCTGATTTCAGTACTCAAAACTGGAAAAAAAAAATAATAATAATAAAAAAACATCGCTGTGTTAGAAATTTACTACAAGAGTATTTGATCACAGTATAGGTGAGAATTTGGTGTTGCTGAGAGGTGCGTCTGAATTCTTTTTAAATTTAGCAAAAATGATTAAAAATCCTATATAATCTTGTGTCATTGTAGCTGAATTATGAGTGGTAAGACATCATATAGCTGAGGTTTTTGAATGTATGATAGTAGGGGAGGGGTGTAATTGAGTATAAGCTTAGGGAGGTTGGTGGGGGTGTGCAAGGGCGGGTTTAATGAAGTTGTGAATATTCGAGCCTTTGAGGCGTTGAGCATAGTGACTAGTGAGTTTATTTTAATGGGAAATCGGGATTTGCACTTCTGTTAGAGATCAACCTTGATGATTAAGAACGACCAAAATGAATTGGGGATCTTTATGCTTAAATGTTGATTGATTATGGTTACTTTATAGCTGAACGAGAGATTTTTGATGGTACTAACTTAAATTGGCCTTGTAGGGACATGGCAATCAGCCAAACTGCTTCAGTTCTTTTTTTAGAAGTCAAAAGGTTGTTAAGAGATGTCCTTCATGTCTGGAGGATATAGAAGGGCCTCTAAAGTGCTTAGTGTCATTGTTAACCTTGAGCTGCTCTCAGATAGCCAATTTTATTTTTAACTAGCTAGGGCCTAGGCTGTGTGGCTGTTTACACGTACAGATGTTTTATTTTGTAAAAGTGAGATAGAAAATTTTTACGTGATCTATGTCGAGTTTTATGCAAGATAGGTTTTAAAACTGTCAAAATTCACATTGTGTAATGCACTCCCCCATATAGTTTATTTAGTCAAATCTTAATTGCTTAGTTCTCCTTTTCAAATTTCAAAATTATAAATAAAATATATTATCGAGGAAATTCACATTTAGGGTTTTGCTAAATAGCATATAAGAGGGAGTATCAAATTGCATAATGTGCTATTTACATGTATGCCTTTTTTTCAATCGCAGCTCTGGACTGTTTTTATCTCTCTGTGACTTGGGAATCGTTATTATGAATGATGTAGGTTGGTGTCAGTGGTGAACTTTCTCTTAAGCATCAATTATGTGGCCACCAAAGAGCAGTTTCTCAAGTTGCATGGAGCACAGATGATCAACAACTTCTCACTTGTGGAATGGAAGAAAATGTACGTCGGTGGGATGTTTTATCAGGCGAATGCCTTCAAGTATATGAGAAGGCTGGTATTTCTGTCATCTCCTGTGCATGGTCTCCTGATGGGGGAGTCTGTGTTTGCTGGTTTTTCGGATAAAAGCATAGGCATGTGGGATCTGAATGGGAAACAGTTGGAGTGTTGGAAGGGACAACATACACAAAAAATTTCAGACCTGGAGATAACTCGTGATGGCAAGCAAATCATAAGCATGTGCAGGGAAACATCGATATTGTTGTTGGATAGAGAATCCAAAACGGAGAAGTATATTGAGGAGGAGCAAGTAATAACTTCATTCTCCCTCTCGAATGATGGAAAATTTTTACTCGTGAATCTTCTTGATCAGGAAATCCATCTGTGGACCATTGATGGTGATGTTAAGCTCGTTACCAAGTACGAAGGCCATAAACGGTCCAGGTTTGTAGTTAGATCTTGCTTTGGTGGGCTTGAACAATCTTTCATAGCCAGTGGGAGTGAGGACTCACAGGTTTGCCTTTTCTTCAATCATTCCTCTTTAATCTTAAGCCAAACCATTAAATTGTCATATGATAATTCCTTTTTTAATTAATAGATAGCATTGCCCTTTGTTTAGTCACAACTGTAGCGGTGTTCAACGGGGTGGGGCGGGTCAAGTTTAAATGGGCCGGGTTGGGAAGGGTCATGTCAAATTTAAAATGGACAGGGGTGGACCCACTTTGACTCATTTTTTAGAAGTTCATATAATGGTTTTTTATTCCACTTTGACTCATTTTTCAGTACTCATTTTTTTCTTCTGTTATCTTTCATTTCATTTTTTATATCGAATCGAACTTCACGGATTGGATATCTTTGTGTTTGGTTAGTACGTCTAGTGACTAGTGCAGCACAAAATTGCGCTATTCCATATCAAGTTTCATTATTTGATTTGTGAAACTCATGCCCTGCCGATTGATTTCATATCAAGCTCCAAACTCATCTATATGGTTCCTGTCCTTGCTATTTCATAATTTGTTTTCCGAAGCTATATTTGTATCTCTTCTTCTCCCATATTTTGGCTGTTTTCGAAGTTTAAAGAACAAGGATGGTTATAGTCTTATAGATAATATCTGAGGAAATATGGTTCGTAGTCGCTTCCTTTTGTATATTGTGTACTCTCTTACCAGATATTTAACCGTTATACTGTCTATGCATCCGTAGGTTTATATCTGGCACAGAAGTTCTGGGAAGCTTGTCGATATTCTGCCAGGTCATTCTGGAGCTGTCAACTGTGTGAGCTGGAATCCCGTAAACCACCACATGCTAGCAACTGCCAGTGATGACCGTACAATACGGATATGGGGCTTGAATGGGGTGAATATCAGGCGAAAGGTTTCGCAAAGCAATGGCGTTCATCAATGCAATGGAAAATTATGAAAGCATTTCCTACACGGAGCCATTGGAAACAAACGAGGCATGCGTCTTCGAATTTATTTCTACATCATTGCTTTCATGTAAATTTTCGTTAGACTCGTCTCAAGTGAATATTCATGCTGATAAAATTGTGACTTAACCGTTTATTATGACATTTGTTTTGGCATCTATTTCCTTTTGGATACTTATATGCCTTTACTTTTCCTAATTCTGATAATTCATTTCATTAACATCTCTACCCAGTATTGAAGACACAAATCCCCTTTAATATCTCAAAGGGGAGAGTGATATAACAACTACAAGAGCTTAATCTACTTTTTATTTTCATTCAATTTGAAATACATTTGAGTATCAAAAACACTAATTTTTGACTTTCCAATGGTTTTGGATGTGTAAACTTTATGTGTTGTCAGAATTTTGAATCTAGAGGAGCTAAGAATATATGTGCCTTCTAAACACCATTTTATCAACACGAACTCGAGTGTGGTGTGATACGTAGTATAAGCGTAGTTAAAGGGGAGCAAGTGTGGCCCGATTGACTCAAGAAACATTTCCTAGGCTCACATGACTCAAGTAAACATTTCCTAGGCTCACATGACTCAAGTGAACGTTTTCTACGCTCGAAACAATTTGAAACAACTAAACCAAAACTGATCTCACGTGATGATCCGAACATTTCGTCTTTTGTTAAGCGCTTAGCTTAGTTGAAGTAATGTTGAGGGGTTGAGAAGGTGGCGATGATCATTCGCAAGTGAGACGTTTAAACATATTTAACTTATTGCTATTTGCAACTTTGAAATCCGGTATTTATATATGGATACTTCTCCTTAAGAAAAATGAGCCGATAAACTAGAAAGCCCAAAAGGAGTTAAGATGTTGATCTACAAATAGAAATTTCTCAAATCAATTTACATTATTTAAGCAACGCTGAAAGAGCTGGAAGCGTTCTCGACGAACTTCCTTGCACCTTTGAACCATCTCTTGTCTCCAGCCTGAGCCTTGCATATGTAAAGCTTACCGTCCTTCACTGTGGCTGTAATAATTTGGTGTTTTCCACCTTCATCACCATCGGCTGTTCTTGTTAGAACTGTCACGCTATAGTATTGCTTCCCATCCACTACTGGGGTGCTGCTTTCAAGTACGTTTGCAGTTGCAACAGCATCTGAGTCAAAACCACCCTGTACACCAAAAGTTATCGTCTTAGATCATAGGATTTTTTCTTCTTTTTTTTTTGTCTTTGGAAATATAGATTTCGGTTTTGATAATATGGTCATAAAACTCGCTTCACATGAAAAGTTACTTGCTTGGAATTATTATTCAAACAATAAGACTTGTGTTAAACTTGGTACAGCTTAGGTGTGTTTGATTAACGAATTTTTCATTAGTTTTGGACTTTTCACCTTTTGGTTTCCTAGACAGACAAAAATATGTATATGTTACATGACTTTTAAGTCATATTTTGCTTGTAAGTCAAAATGGAATAACTAACAACATCTTGATAACCTTTGGTTTAATAACAGAATTATCGGCCAATGTTTTCATCTGGTTTAACTTTAATTGATAGTACTACTTAGATATGGACGAAAGGGTTAAAACATATTGGTATGAACGCATATGAAAGTAACCCAAAAATGACGAGACATAAATCTAGGATTTCGGGTATCCTATTGTTAATAGTTAATAGTACTAATCCAACCATGATTGATAAAATATATGGATTATACCTCAGAATCAGTCTTTCCAAAGTAAGCTTGTTTGCCCAACAAGTAGTTCACCTGAAAACAAAAAAAGTTAAAGTTAGATTGAGAATAAAAATGAGGATGATAAGATAAATTGATGTTTGAGAAAGGTAAAGATTACCTGTGAAAGGAATTCTTCAGGGGAACCATAATCAGTGATGGATTTCTTGTCAGTGGGGGTGATCATAACAGCTAAGTTGCTGGTGGCATCAAAGTTGTCCTCGAATCTCAAAACTTGACCCGGGTACTCAACTTCTTTGCTCGGATTCCATTTCGAAGGAACCGACAACTTGAATCCGTCACCAGTGTAAGGGTAGAACTCAGTGTTTGTCTTTGGCTTTCCGAATACATTAGCTGCATTCCATCACAAAGGGATCGAGCTATGAGAAACGATGGCTTTCTTTGTGATTGAACTTTCTTGATTTAATCATTCCATTTTGTTAGTTTTGTTAGAAAACTCGAAATGTACTAAAGCTAGCTATGCCTATGAGAAAAGATAAAGTCGATAAGATCAGTGAAAATGAAGTAGAAAGGATTAGGAAAGTACATACCAGCTTCACCATAGGCAGCGTCAGCAGGGGAGACCTTAGATCCAACAGCAGCAGCACCAATAAGAACAGTAAGTGCCAATCGCCTCGACACGCTGCAGGCAGACTCATCATCCTGCTTCTGAGCCTTGCAGACAAGCTGGTTAGGCTTGACGCTCACGGCCTGGTGGCGTTGTGTCGGGTTTCTACCAGTGGATGGGGTAGAGATGGCTACATGGTGGTGTAAGAAACATGAAGTAGATGCCATTTTTGTTTGTTTTTTTTGGGTGTTGGATGTTGGGAAATATGTGGGTGTAGGAAGAGTGTTATGTGATGAAGAAATTTTGTTAGAAAATTCTTATGAAATCAGAAAATGGATGATGTAAAGATCAGATTATGAAGGAAAGATAAGGTTGTAGAGGAGTCTATTGGATCCACGTTGGCTTCATGTGTCCCACTTTCATTGGTGTATGTTTAACATCAAGATCTTGCTCTATTGGTTCAGATGTAAAGGCATGTATAGTGATTAGTCAACCTTTCTAATTCGTGTATGAGGAGTAGGGGTGTTCAATGGGCCAGACTCGAGTCCTTATCCGGCCCAGTCCATATTTACTTAAGTCCGATCCGACTCTTATTCGGACCATTGAACACCCCTAGTGAGGAGTAGAGGTGTTCAACGGGGCGGGTCGGGTCAAAATTTAAATGGGCCGGGGCGGGGCGGGTCATGTCAAATGATAACGGGCCGGGCCGGGTCAAACCCGTTTAAATTTGACCCTCTTTGACCCTTTTTAAAAAAGCTCATAGAATAGCTTTTTTTATTATACTTTATGGCCCATTGGGTCGACGTACTTATGTATATAATAATAATATTTTAAAAAATAAAAAAAAGTGGTTAATTTTTTTTCCGCAATTAATATTTATAATTATCCGACCCGGCCCGGCCCGTTAATGACCCGCCCCATTATTGACCCGACCCGCTAATGACCCGTCAAAATGTGACCCGACCCTTGACCCGTTGGGTCGACCCGCCCCATTGAACACCTCTAGTGAGGAGCAAGAAAGTAGTCCTTGATCTTATGGACTTGAAAATTGAAAAATTTACCAAGAATAATGTAATATCTTATTGATTCTCTTAAATAATCCTAACTTTTGATGTACAATGATAATCTCAATTTTAGAGTCACTTATTCAAGAACATTATCGTCCAAATGGTGATCGATTTTTGCAAAAAATGACTTGATTTTTCTTTAATATATTAAAAAAATTATAATTTAATTTTGTATTTATCATTTTGTTTTTCATACAAAATGACTTACACAAAAACTTGGACGAGACCGTCCTACTCTAAGACGAGATCTGGGCCGGCCCATTGTTTGGCACGTGTACTACACGCGCGCGCTTTGTCCTTCAAATTTCGTTTTTATGTTTTTTTCATTTTTCTGAAAAAATCTTTAACGTCAAAACTGATACCTTTATAATTAGAATTGAAAAATGCCAAGAAGATGGAATCAAAAAGAGAAAGTATGTAATTGGACCGGCCCACTCTTGTCTCAACTTAAGACGGTCTCGCCCAAGACCAGCTGAATAACTTATTGTAAAGATAAGAGGTTATCTTGTATTCTTAGCAAACACCTTCTATAACTGGGAGCATACAAGTTTAATTAAAAGTTAGAATTATTATAGAGAAATCAACTAAAAATTGAATAATTTTGGGTAACATTTCTTAGAAATTTAGGCTGTTTAATCTGAGATAAATTTAACAAGAAAAAGTCCGGAGCCTAGCGATCAATCGGCCCACAAACAACTTGTATTTTGTATGCATTAGAAATTCATGTATGTTAATTTCAAATTTGACTCAAATGAACCTGTGATATGAAATTTCTGGACCTAAACAATGGAAGAAATTAAAAAGCTTATATATTTAATTGTGATTTGAACTCAAATCATTTTTATTTGTTTCTCTTATATCTTTAAAACTATCATCCACCGGAAGTAATACTTAGAAAGATAATTTTATTGGATGGTATCTTTTAGCTTTACTTGTTGAAGGTTCAACTTACTTATTATAATAATGAATTACCATCGGATCAACCTACAAATATAATTTTTTTCCATTATTTTACTTTTATTATTAATTATAATTATAATAATAAATTTCCCTTTTTAAAAAAGATATAATATATGTATCATACCAACATATTCAATTAGCCAATTTTATTTTTAAAATAGAAAATAGAGTCAAACTACATGAACCGGAATGCTCGACCTTCTTAAACAAATTTCATAGATAGTGTGAACAATTTATTTATTATTGATTAAATAAATCAATTCCAATGTATTTAGGTATTATTGAGGAAATTAAACAATTTCAATGTATTAATTTTGATAATATTCATTAGGATTAATTAATTCCAATATTGTAAATTCCAATTCCATTATTTAAAATATGATGACATCACTATTATGTTTTGGAGGGAAAAATTTTCTTCTACAAATTGACACCTCATAAATTTTAAGGTATGATGATGTAAACGTCTTTTATTTTAGTAATAGTTATAGATAGATTAGAGTTTTGCATTATCATTTTCTGCTCAAGATTCACTATATTTCTAGTATTTTAAGTCAATAATTTTTTTGTTGAAACTTTAAGTTATTGTTAATTTTTGTGGCATTAAATAAGTTTAACTTTTTTTGCAATAATAAATTTAGTGGCATTAAAAAAAATGTCACGGATTTACATTTTTAGTGTAATAATTATTGGTTTTTATTTTAAGTTTCACTATAAAGTTATTTAGCGACACTTTATTTGGTCTTTAGTGGCATATGTAATTGTTACTATAGTATATAGTGGCATTTGTGAGAAATGTCACAAGATCCTATATCGCTAAAAACTTTAGTGTAATTTTTTATTATGCAGTTAAAGGGTCTAATAAATGTCACTAAATTCTCTATACAAAAATTTGAATTCGCGACATTTAAATTAAATGTCGCTAAATATATCTTATTAAAAGCAAATTATGTTGTAGTGTTTGGAAAAACGTACAATAAAATTTCATTACCATTATTATTTATTACCATATACTAAACACTTCGTCAAATTTTTATAGGAAAACTTATTAATGGTGTTTTCGTGATTAATAGGTTTTTAAAAGTTAAAATAATTAACAAAAAGAAGATGTTAGATTATTGGTTTGTGGGTACTAATGGTTGATGTAGTTTGTAGGTAATTGAAGGGTTGTAATTAAGTTATAGTGTTTTGTAGTATAATAAGGGGAGAATGGGTGAATGGTGTTGTATGCTTGTGAATGTGTATGAGTTTGTAATTTTTATTGCATAAATGACATGCACAACTTACCTATTTATACAACTCAATGTCGGTGCATGAGTTGATTAGCTAACAAGTTGGAACATTCTAGTATATGCTATCATTATCTACACACAACCCTTCCTAAGATAATATCTTCTAGCCTAAGATGTATCTAGATAAGATGTTTCTATATTTAACTAGATTATATAATTTAACACTCCCCCTAATTTAGTAAATCTTGAACTCTGAGTTGTCTCTTGAACTCGATAAATTTTTCTCTTGATTTGGGCTTTGTAAAGACGTCTGCTAGTTGCTCCCCCGTCCTGCAGAATTGTAGCTTGATCTCCTTCTTATCGACCAGCCCTCGTATGTAGTGATGACGAATCTCAATATGCTTTGTTCGACTGCGAAAGACAGGATTCTCGGTCATAGCAATAGTCGACATGTTGTCACAGAAGATGGTAGTCGGTTCTTCTTGCGTCTGTTTTTTGATCAACCAGTATCCTTCTTAGCCAATTGCTTCGCACACTGCGTTTGTTGCTGCAATGTACTCCGCTTCAGCTGATGACAATGCTATCGTTGCTTGCTTCTTTGAAGACCATGAGATGGTTTTCGTACCGAGTCGGAAGACATATCCACTTGTACTTTTACGATCGTCTATACATCCGGCCTAATCGCTGTCTGAGTAGCCAACGAGATCATTATCTTTTTCAGCTTTGTATAAGAGCCCATACCTTTTTGTGCCTTTAATATATCTTAGAATCTGTTTGGCTGCTGCATAGTGAGCTTTACTAGGTTCACTCATGAACCTAGATACAATGCTGACTGCATGGACGATGTCTGGCCTTGTGTTGGTAAGGTAGATTAAGGATCCCACCAGACTTCAGTAGAGAGATGCGTCAACTTGTGCTTCACCGTCATTTTTGGAGAGTTTCTCGTTGAGTGCCATGGGAGTAGCAAGTGGCTTGCAGTTAATCATATTGTACTTCTTAAGTATCTCGTCTGCATAATTTTCTTGTGATAGAAAAATCCGACATGGGCTCTGCTTTACTTGAATCCCAAGGAAGTACTTCATGAGACCAAGATCGCTCATTTCATACTCTTTCATCATGGCTTCTTTGAAATCTTCCAACATCTTCTTGTTAGTGCCCGTATAGATTAAGTCATCAACATATAGACATAAGATGAGAAAATCTTGTGGCCCTTGGGTTTTGATGTAGAGTGATGTCTCACTTGTGCTTTTTAGAAACCCATTTTGTTGAAGATACTTATCAATTTTTCGCTTCCAGGCCCGTGGAGCTTCTTTGAGCCCATATAGAGCTTTACGAAGGCGATACACCTTATCTTCTTGACCTTCAATGATAAAGCCTTGTGGTTGTGCCACATAGACTTCTTCTTCAAGCTCTCCGTTGAGAAAAGAGGACTTCACATCGAGTTGAAATACTTGCAACTTGTACTGCGCTGCAATAGTCAGAACTGTCCTGATAGTCTCCATGCGTACTACAGGTGCAAATGTTTCATTGACATCCATCCCTGGCTGCTGTGAATATCCCTATGCGACAAGACGGGCCTTGTATTTTTAAATAGAGCCATCCTTATTATATTTTATTTTGTAAACCCATTTTAGGCCAATGACATCCTTTTCTTGCGGCTTGTTCATGAGCTCCCACGTATTATTTTTCTCGATCATCTTTATTTCTTCCTCCATTGCATGAATCCATTCTTTGTCTTGAGTAGCTTCTTGAAAGTCTTGTGGTTCACTGGCAAAGAGAGCTAGTATTTCGGTTTCTTAATTGCATTGATAGTCTTATAGATAGCCCGGGGGTCGGCGATCTCGATCAAAGCGGCGCAGTTCTTGTGATGCTTCTCGATCATCGAAGTTGAGAGTTTGAGAGCTGATGAAGGGTGGACTTCTTGGTGGAGAAGATGATGATGGGCCTTCCTGTATATACTCCTGGTCCTTCTGATGAAAGCTCGGTGATTGATCAGGAACCAATTGGATATTATTATCCCCTCTCCATTCTGATTCTTCATCAAATATCACATCTCTTGAAATTATCAGCTCCTTAGATTCGGGCTTATATAGGCGATAGCCTTTTGATTCATCACTGTATCCGATGAATACACATTTTTCTCCTTTTCCATCTAATTTATTCCGATTTTCTTTTGGAATGTGAGCATAAGCAATGCACCCAAATATTTTAAGGTGCTCAATGTTGGGCTTTCTTTTGATCCAAGCCTCATAGGGTGTCATACCCCAAACGACTTTTGTGGGGGATTGGTTAAGAATGTATACAGCTGTGTGGACAACTTCTGCCCAAAAGTATTTAGGCAAATTTTTGCCCTCCATCATGCTTTGGGCCATTTCTGCAATTGTTCTATTTTTTCTTTTGGCCACCCCATTTTGTTGAGGTGTGCGTCTGACTGTTAATTCTCTTTTTATTCCATATTTTTTGCAGAAATTAAAAAATTCTTTGCTAGTAAATTCTCCCCCACGGTCGGTTCTTAATGTTTTTATAGTATGCCCACATCGATTATCAGTGAGGGCTTTAAATTGTAAAAAGCAAGTTAAAGCTTCCGATTTTTTATCAAGAAAATATACCCAAATCATGCGAGTAAAGTCATCGACAAATAATAAAAAATATCTTCTTCCCCCAATAGAACAATTTTGTGCAGGCCCTCATATATTAGCATGCACAAGTTCCAGAGGGACTTTGGCCCTCGATGATGTTTTAGGAAAAGGCAATCTACGCATTTTCCCAAAAATGCATCCCTCACAAATTTTTCTTTCGATATTTATAGATGGAAGCCCAATCACCGTCTCTTTTTGTTTTAAGAGTTGTAAACTCTTATAGTTTAAATACCCGTATCTTAAATGCCACAATTTTGAGTCATCAATTTTACAATTAAAAGCAAATTTTCTTTCAAGTGGCGTTATATTTTATTTTTGGCCATGTCAACAGAAACAACCAGTTGACCATTTTCTTACATATAGGAGTATAAAACATTTATTTTCATCAAATTTTATAATATAGTTTTTCTGTATTAACTGACCCACACTTGATAAATTTTGTGCAAGGCCGGGGACATAAAGAACGTCATTTTTAAATTTTGATGAGACATATTTTGTTTTGACGACAATTATTCCCTTGCCTTCCACATCTTGACTTTTTTCCGTCACCAAGAATAATTTGAGATTTTATATTTTCATTTAGACTGACAAATGAATTTTTATTGTCGGACATGTGGTTGGAGCAACCACTATCTAAATACCATATATCAGAATTTCTTGGTGACTGTTTAAACAAGAGTAAAATAATTGATCACTTGGATAATTTTTTTCAGCAAAATGAACCTCTTCTTTTTGTCGGTACCAACAATCTTTTTCAAGATGGATATGTTTTTTTTGCATTTTTTACATTTGTACCGACATTCATTTTTATCATGGTTATTTTACTTGCATAAAGTACAATATGGGCCAGATTGATTATCTTCTTTATCAATTTTATTTTTATAAGATCCTCTCCCCTTGCCACGATTATTAAATGATCCTCTTTTTGTTTGAAAATTTTTACTGCGGCTATTTTGATTTTTACTTTCTCCATTATAAGAGAATTTTAATTTTTCTTGAAAAGCTTGTTCAAGTGGTTGCTCGGAAAATGACGCATTCTTTCTTCATGCGCTTGAAGAGAGCCCATTAATTCAATTAAAGTTAATTATGATAAATTTTTGGACTCTTCAATAGCAACCACTATATCATCAAATTTTGCTGGAAGGCTTCTTAATATTTTTTGTATTACTTTTTTATCTTCAATTGTGTCTCCGTAACTGCGTATTTGATTTACAATTACAGAGGCACGATTGAAAAATGATTGAATTGTTTCCCCTTCCGACATTAATAAAGTGTCAAAATCTTTCCATAAGGATTGGAGTTTGACACATTACCTTGTTGGAGCCCTTGAACTCGTTTTGTAATATTGTCCAAGCATCCTTAAATGTCGTGGCAGCCATAATCCTTGGAAAAATGGTATCGTGAACTCCTCGATGGAGGTACGAGAGAGCTCCACTACTCAGCGCTGGTTTTCCATGTACTCTTTCTTTTTATTATCATCTCAAGTTACTAATTCATTAGCATCCTTGGGTCGCTCGTACCCACATTGTACTAAATCCCAAAGTCCTTGTGATATTAACAAGGTCTTCATTTGGATACTCCAATAATCATAACTTTCACCAATAAATATTGGCACCCAATTATTTGGGGCGTAATTAAATAATGTGTTTGATGTTGATGATGCCATTATATGTTGGAGTTTTAATTTTTGTATTGAGTGTTTTTTTTAATAGAGGATTTAACTTAGTTTTTGGTTGTTTTTAACTTGGCTCTGATACCACTTTTAGATTATAGGTTTGTGGGTATTGATGGTTGATGTAGTTTGTAGGTAATTGAAGGGTTGTAATTTAGTTATAGTGTTTTGTAGTATAATAAGGGGAGAATGGGTGAATGGAGATATTTTTTCATATTTTCCTCTTAAATTCAAAAATTTTTACTTCATTATATAATTCATTTGTATTAGCACAACCAACTTCTTATTTGTTTTTTTATTGAATATTATGCAATCGAATTACATCAAAATTTCATATATGTTTTATCTTTAAATTTACTAACATATTTAAATATGTTTTTCTATATAGTAAATTGTCAAATTTGGGATTTATTATTATTTTCAATTACTTAATTTAGCGTATTTGAATTTTTTTCCTAACATTATAATGATTATTTTTTAATGTATGTTATATGTTTTTGGGTGTTTCTCTTAAAATTAATGCTTTGTGACTCGACTATTTTTTAGTGTATGTTATATGTTTTTCCATCATATAACAACACTAACGTTAAATAAATATAAGAAAAAAGCCAAACACACATTTGCTTCCCAAAAACGCTTTTTAAAAATATAAGGTCAAACACATTTGTTTCTAAAAATTGTTTCTCTTGAATCAATTTCTACAGAATTACTTTTAGTAAATAAAAGTTGATTTTCAAAAGTTAGGCCAAACATACCCTAATTCTTTAACACTTTTCTAGTTTGAATAATTTTGCAACCAAATGTAAGATAGAACCATGTTCTTGTTGTTTTGGTATGTTTGTTTAGTTTATGAATTATAATTAAAGGTTTGCTCATGACAATTATGTGTAATTGACTAGCATTTAATTGATTGGTTGGTTGTGGATGTCTTATAAATAAAATGTATACATAAATTTCAAGAAAAATATAAAGTTGTGTTGTAGTGCATGTATATGTGTTATAAAACATGGTGAAAGAAATTCTACTTAAGTATATGTGTTTATGAAAGATGAGAATTGGAATAAAAATTATATATTATAAATAATATAAAAATACAAATAAACATATGTTGTAAAACAAACAACAAATGAAAAATGTCTAGAAGAAAACGACGAGCAGTCGCAAAAAGCAACGACTTATCGCTGGTGTAGTTTTGAACTAGCAGAATTCATTCCAGAAGGAAGCAACGAGACGCTGCTTATAGTTACGACACGCCGCTAACCCTTTGGATGATTTTTGCCTTAATTTGCATTTTAACTTCAAGAATTACGAAACTTGGTACCTATGGTAGTTAGTATCTTCTAAACACATACAATTACAAAACTTGGTACCTAAAGTACGAGACTTGGTATCTTCTAAACACAGTGGTGATGTCGGATTTTTTATTTGAAGTAATAAATTTTACGTAAAAAGCTAATTACGTAGAAGTCGTACATTGAACTAATAAATAATGACATTGGTACATAAACCCTTGTTAGTGTATTGTCTTGATATGTAATTTGTGTGATATGAGACATGTATGTGTGCATTTTTTGGTACGTGGCTCTATGTTGTTTGATAGGACCTCGGTTTATTCAGTTAATACTTTTGACTTGAAACTTAGATTGTATGTGTTGATCATCCCAACTCATATTGTTGCACATCCAGTTTTGGTCGCTAGAGTATTATCAATGTTTGGTGTAACATACATGGGAGAGCTAATCCCAACGCAACCTCCGACCTAAGATGTTGCCCGTCTTGTTCGGGTCATCAAAGGTAAAGTATGCACACCCTCATGGTGACAATAACGATCCACAACTGCCATTAGGGATGTCAATTTAGTCCGAATCCGACCCTATTCCGACTCGATCCGAGTAAAATAATCCGATTCGAGTCCGAGGAAAAAGTCATCCGACTCCGACTTTACGATCCAAGTCCGAGTGAGAGATGAACCGGAGTTGGACCTTATTAAAAATCCGAGACTTCGACCCGACTCCGACCCTAAAGGACATCCGACTTTGAATTTGACTTTTACACTAATATTTTGTTTCCTTTAAAACTCTAGACGTGACTAATTCAAGATCTCTCTCATACTAATTGTAATTTTTTATTTTGAAAAACCACTTGGTATTTTTATTTAGATTAATGAATCAAGATACGACAAATGAAATCAAGAGAAATAAAATACGTCAAATTATAATACGAGAAAATTTTGTTAAATTGTAGTAGTAGGTTTATTTCTCTTGCTAAATTCAAATTAAAGTACATACTTTTTTGTTAAATTGTATTTGAAAAAATATATTTTGTTAATTTTGTATGCTTTAAAATCATTAGTACAATATCACAACGATACTGTTTGATAATAGTCCGACTTTAAATCCGACTCCATTGGAGGTCGGAGAGTCCGAGTCGGGGCAAACTTGGAGTATGCATAATCCGACTCTGACTGGAGGTGGACTGAAAACAAAAGTCCGACTATTATCCTGAGCAAAGTCAGGGTATGTATAATCCGAGCCGAGTCCGACCCATTGTCATCCCTAGCTGCCATGAGAACGAATAATGATAATAATAATTGTAAATCCAGTTTACTAACCCCATACAAGTAATAAACACAATCATCCTCAATTTCCAAATTAAACTCCTTTCAAATTATTCGAGGTGTCTAAGCCTGAAGTGTTATACAACATCACATCATAGAATGAATACAACTTACTTTACATAACCACCTACAAAAGTATAGTCTAAGAGTGTACCTTAGTAGCACGATAGATCTACACAAGCACTTTACGAATGAAATCTAAACCTCTTATGAACCGAGGTCCTAAACACAGCCACACATACAAAAATCACGTATTAGTACGTGTTACATTCAATCCACTTTATACTATCAAGATATCACTATAGAATATACTTTTAAATGCTTTAATCCTAAATCTCAATATTTGATAACGTTCAAAATTAACTAGAAATTTACAGGTCTTTTTGGATAGTTCAGAAAACTCAAACAGAAAATTCGACTTGCCACCGCATCCAGGAGGAATCCATTTATTGGGTACTTAATTTCATGATTTTTAATGCCCATTTACTTGGTAAATTAATTTTAGCATTCAAATGACTTTTATTGCAATCGAGAGTGAACATGACAAATAAAACGCACTCAAACCCTGAGACTTGTGACGCGACTTCTGAGACATCATGTTACTGTCAAGATTTTTTAAAATTTAATTATATTTTAATAATTAAATTCCTTTAATCTTCCTTTTTAATTCAACAATTTTTATCCGTATCACATCAAAATCATCATAAGCTACCATACCGTAATCGTAATAATGAACAACCAAACCTATAACAAATTCATAAAAAAAAAATGCACATCTACTTATACACAAAATTCCATCACCAAACTAGATCATGAATCAGAATATAAATAATCATTAAATTAGAATATTCACAACAATCATACCCATACTCACTCCATTTGGGGCGGGACAGGTGAGTATTGGGTATGTCGGGAGGGTATGGGGCTGGGTGGGTGGGTATGAGGCCGGTAAAAACTCATACCCACCATCGACCCACTAGCCATGACTAGTAGAACTACCCATGCCCATCCACAATCCACAAAAAATTCTACCCAAGCTCACCCCAATTTGGACGGATATATGAAGTGGAAAATCCGTATAGTTTAACTTAGGGGTGTTCATAAATATCCGACTCGACCCGTCGACCCGCCTCATAAATGGTGGGTCAAAAACCAAAAAAATTGGAAAAGTCCGGTTCGGGTACAAGACCTGTCATAATCGGGTCGGATCATGGGCCGAATTCAAAATGATCCGGGTACCCGTTAATGACCCGCCTAATATATATACTTATTTTTTAGGGTTTTCCTTTTCACTTTTCTTTTTCATTTTCAATATTAGTTCACAAATCTCAACTTTATCTTCCTTATTTCTTCTTGTTTGAATCATATTTTAGAGTTCTCTAGTCCCCTTCTCTCTGAGTTCTCTCTAGGGTTAGGGTTTTGCCTTCTCCAAGGTTTTCCTTTGGATTTTTCAGTCCCGTGTGAATACTCCTTCGGTTTCCATGGCAGAAGATCTCGTGGAGCAATGCTCCAAGCTTGCTTTAACGAATCAGGAGAGTGATGTTATTGATTTTGGGGATAGTGATGATGCTGTTGATGAAAAATTATCCTTGAGACTTGTGGGTCGGGTAGTTACATCAAAACCGCTAAATTTTGATGTTGTACGCAGGACTCTTACACACATCTGGAGCCTCAAAAAAGGTGTTGTTATTAGGGCAATGGGCTCTAATCTCTTTCTCTTTCAATTTTTCCATTGGAGGGACCAATACAAAGTCCTCAATGGTAGACCATGGAGCTTTGAGAATCAATTACTTGTTATACAAGAAATTGACAGAGAGCAGCAACCAGCGGATATTTCTTTGAATCTCTCTCCCTTCTGGATCCGGCTCTATAACCTACCGTTCGGCTATAGATCGGATGAGAGAGTTAAGGCTATTGCTACGGTTGTGGGGGAAGTCATGGAGATTGAAGAGGACTTCCTTGACATTAACCCCTTTCGAAGGGTTAGGGTTCGAGTCGATATCACGAAACCTTTAAAACGGTTTCAACTAATAAAATTGAAGAACCAGAGCACAATGAAAATCCATGTCAAATACGAGCGCCTACCTCACTTTTGCTTCCTTTGTGGTTTGTTATGTCATATTGAAAAGGGTTGTTCATTTGTCTTTGAAGAGGAAAAAGAAGAAGGATACGGGTGGGGAATGTATCTTAGAGCCTTTCCCCGCAAAGGCTTGAGCAAGAATACTGAAGAAATAAATATTTTGAGGGCAAGAAAACAACTGTTTGTGATAAAACCCCAAGAGTCGCCACGTTTGGAGAATGCAAATAGCCAAAAAATGGTTGCGGAGGGTACAAGTGCCGAGAAGGAGGTGAGTAATGTGCATGCTACTGACATCTTGAGTAAAGGTATTGTACAAGAACCTTCTTTGCTTTTTCCTACTTCTATTTTGGATGTGAATAATAATAAGGAGACAAAGTGGCCCCTGATGTTGGTAATATTGATTATGGAGTGAATATTTAAACTAGTACTTCATGTTCCCACATTGATGTTCTTGAAAATATTACTCCCTCCTATTCACACAAAAGGGGACATTTCTATTTTGGGTCAATTCACACAAAATGTCCCATTTCTATTTTTACTCTCACCTTTGCAATTAATTTAATCAATTAAAATATCCAACTACCCCCACTTTTACTACTTCCAATACCCAACTACTACCTTTACAATTAATTTAATCAATTAAAATACCCCACCATTCCACTCTTAAAAACCGTGCCCAACCCAAATGTCCCCTTTTGAGTGAACAGGAGGGAGTAATTCTGTTGTGGGGACCTTGCATGAGACTCCTATTTGCCCTTCTTTTAATATTGGATGCAATAACTCCCCTTTAAAAAAACTTGTGAAACTTAAGAAAAAAAGAAATGGGGACTCGATTAAGGTCATTTGACCCTGTATCAGGAGTGACAAGGGGGTGATTTAAGATGACCAATCTGAATGGGCAGGTAAGAGGAAGATATGTGACATGGATGTGATCATGGAAGATAATGAGGTGTTAATGAAAAAATCTTGTATGCAACTGGATGTGTCTTCTGTTTCTCAGGATATAGTAGCGGAGGTTGGGCAACCCCAACCCCGCGAAAAACAATGAAAATTCTTAGCTGGAACTGTTAGGTTCTTAATAATCGCCTGACAGTTCAAGCTCTCAACAGCTGGTGCTGGAGAGAGACCGGAGTTCGTGTTTGTTATGGAATCGATGATGGAAAAAAACAAATTGGAAGGGATTAGGAATAAATGTGGCTTTACTGATGGTTTGTGTGTAAGCAGTGACGGGCACTCAGGTGGTATTGGCTTATGGTGGAGAGATGCAACAGTCAGTTTGATATCCTACTTGAAACGTCATATGTTAGTTGAGGTTCGAGATGCAAGAGATTGTGGGGATGTATGGTTGGCTTGTGGTATCTATGGTTGGGCAGAGAGATCACAAAAATATAAAACCTGGGAACTGATAAAGAAAATTCTTGAGGATGCTAGGGGCCCTTTGATTATGTTTGGGGACTTCATTGAGATTCTTAATTCGGACGAGAAGGAAGGTGGGGGTATTAGGCAAGACAGGGAGATGATGGCTTTTCGAGATTGCCTCGACGAGTATGGGTTCAGAGATCTTGGGTTCAGAGGGAGCACCTTTACTTAGAGTAGGGAAAACTCGACTTCTACTATGATCAGGGAACGATTAGATAGGTTTGTAGCTTGCTCAGCTTGGCAAAATATTTTCCAGTGTTTTGATGTTCATCATTTTCCTATATACCGATCTGATCATGCTCCTATTATGTTACACACCTCGAAGCCGCACAATGAGGGATGTAACGATAAACTGTTTTGCTTTGAATCTCTTTGGCTCTCTAATGATGAATGCAAGAATACTGTAGCTAAGGCTTGGAACGAGTGCTTAGGAGCCGATGTTACTTTCCGCATTGCCAATTGTGCAGAAAAACTGGCAACATGGGCTGAACAAAATTTTGGGGCGTTGAAGTCAAAAATTAAAATATCTGAAAGAAAGTTGAAGGCTGTGCAACGTTGCCCTCCAGATGCAAATATGATAAACAATTGCAAAGCCTTAGCTTCTGAACTCGATGAATTACACAGGTTGGAGGAGTCTTACTGGTACATGCGCTCTAGAGCGAATGAATTACGTGATGGGGACCAAAATTCCAAATACTTTCACCACAAGGCAAACTCGCGGCATAGAAGGAATTCTATCAAGGGTCTTTATGATGATCAAGGCACATGGAGAAGGAGTAAAAATGACATTGTGCGTCTGGTTACTTCTTATTATGAGAATCTCTTTACCACGAGCTCCCCCTCAGGGTTTGAAGATGCGGTAGCTGGAATTGAGACGATGGTGACTGATGATATGAATGATAACCTTGAAAAGGAGCTTAATGCCGAGGAAATTCGCACTGCTGTGTTCCAAATGCATCCTACAAAAGCCCTAGGTACGAATGGTTTTCATGCATTATTTTATCAAAAGTTCTGGGATATTGTTGGTGCAGATGTTGTGTGCCTTGTCAAGAGATGGTGGGGTGGCCTCGTTGACCTTAGGGATCTGAACCAGATTTGTATATCGCTTATCCCTAAATGCAATGATCCTAATCATCTTAAGGATTATAGACCTATTAGTTGCTGTAATATGATATATAAGATAATCTCGAAAACTGTAGCAAATAAGTTCAAAACCATCCTGCATAATATAGTCTCCGGTAACCAGAGTGCTTTTACCCCGGGTCGGTTGATCACTGACAATGCTTTGCTTGCTTTTGAGACTTTTCACTCGATGAAAAGATCAGAAAATGGGAGGAACAATGCTTTTGCCCTGAAACTTGATATGAGTAAAGCGTATGACAGAGTGGAATGAAGTTTTATGGAGAGGGTTATGCTAAAATTGGGTTTTCGTGACAGTTGGGTCCGCCGAATTATGAGTTGTATCTCTACTGTCTCCTTTTCCTTTAAGATCAATGGTGTTGTTTGTGGGAATGTGATTCCCTCGCGTGGTCTGAGACAGGGCGATCCTATCTCACCATATCTTTTTATTTTGTGTGCTGATGCATTCTCTACTTTGATGTCGCTAGCTATGAACAGAAAGATCATTCACGGGGTCAAAGTTTGCAGGGGAGCCCCCCCCTCTCTCACATTTATTCTTTGCAGATGATAGCATCCTTTTCGCGAGAGCTACTGTTCAAGAATGCTCTGTGATTGCTAATATCATTAGTATATATGAAAGAGCTTCGGGCCAGAAGGTTAATTTTGATAAGACAGAGATCTCATTTAGTAAAGGTGTTCCGTCTTCTCAAAGATAGATTATTCGGGAGATTCTTGGTGTCAATGAGGTTACCGACTATCATAGGGAAATCAAAAAAATCAATCTTTTCTTGTTTGAAGGAGAGGGACTGGAAGAAGATTCAAGGGTGGAAAAGAGCGTCTGCTATCTATGGCCGGGAAGGAAGCTCTTATCAAGGCAGTTATTCAGGCTATTCCGACTTACATGATGAGCATCTTTCGCATTCCAGACGACATTCTTGATGATATCCAGGCTATGATGGCTAAATTTTGGTAGGGATCTTCCTGTGATGCGCGAAAGGTACATTGGCATAGTTGGGAGCACCTTTGCAGGCCCAAGAAGCATGGAGGTATGAGTTTTCGAGATCTCAAATGCTTTAATCAAGCCTTACTCGCCAAACAAGTTTGGCGGCTGGTGGAACAACCCTCATCCCTGCTTAACACTGCTCTCAAAGCACGATACTATAAACACTCTGATGTCCTCGATGCTAGGAGGGGTTTCTATCAAAGCTTCTCGTGGAGGAGTATCTGGGGCGCAAAAAACCTCCTTTTGGAAGGTCTTGGGTGGCGAATAGGAAATGGGTCTTCGGTGTGGTGCAAGAAAGACAAATGGATTCTTAAGGACAATTGCTTCATTCAACCAATGTATGTTAATGATGAGATCCCTGACTCGAAAGTGTGTGATCTTATTGATCATACCACTCGAACTTGGAACATGGAGAAACTCAAAATCTTTAATCAAGCTACCAAGATGCAATCTTATCTATTCCCCTTACTCCTTATGCTACTCATGATAATGTTTTCTGGGGGTGGGAATAGGAATGGTAGATACTCTACTAAATCTGGTTACTGTGTGGGTAGACTTGGGGGTTACTAGCCTTTTGGAGAATGAGAATTACCAACTTTGGAGCAAGTTGTGGGCGATTAGGGCCCTCCGAAAATGTGTCACTTCCTTTGGCGTGCGTGCAAAGGATCCCTCCCTGTGAACGCAGTCCGCTTTCGACGTCATATGCACACCTTCGCTATGTGCACACGCTGTGAGGAAGAAGATGAAACAATATGTCATGCCCTCTTAAATTGTGCTGATTCACGGGATGTTTGGCTCACCTCTCCGTTATGTTCTACCATCAATAGTGCCCCACATGATTCGTTTGATAGGTTCTTTTTATGGCTTCACTCCCACGCTACAAGCGAAGAATTATCTCTCATTGTGCTAGTCTATGATGGGCCTGTTGGATTGGTCGCAACATAAGAGTCATGGAAGTTGCCCCTTGCGATGTTACTCAATTATCACAGTCCATGGGCAAGCTCGTGACAGACTACTTGGGTTACAAACTGAAGATTGCTCCTATCCAACACTTTGGCGTGCAAGTGTTCAATTCCTGGCAGCCTCCTAATGAGGACTTTATTAAGATTAATTTTGATGTTCAAGTCATGGAAGTTGCCCCTTGCGATGTTACTCAATTAATTTTTGGTTTTTTTGGGCTGATTTAATTTTGAATTATGTGGTTGTTTTTCTATAAAAACTGGACAGAATATGATTAAAATCAAGGCCAAAAACAAAACCAATTAAATTAATACAAAAAACTGAAAAACTAAAACTTTTTCTACAATCTTCTTGATTCTATGTTGTTTTTCTACAATCTTTCCCTTCTCTTTATAGGATTAAACCTCCATCAATATCTCGTGCTCAGATTCTTCCTCAGAATTTGAATGAAGTATCTCCATACTTTTCATTTCCTAAAAAAATATTTGAAACAAAAATAAGACCAAATGAAAAGTAAGAAAAACTGAATAAGACTAACTCAAAAACATATCAAATTAAATTAAAATAGAAAAACTTTAAAACAAAATCTCCATCGAAAAGAACAAGAAATCAAATAAAAACAGAACAAAAACAAAAACTAACAAAAATTAAACGAAAAAAAATCAAAAACAAAAATACACAGAGCAAATTTATTCAACAAAAAATACAGAACAAATAAAATAAAAAAAACAAAAACTTAATCAAAATAAACGAAAATGAACATCAAATTAAACAGATCAAAAAAATACAAAATGAATGGAATAAAAACGAACAAAAACAAAAACTAGATCAATTAAACGAAAATAAAAAAAAAATTGAAAGAAAAAAAATTAAGAACAAATGGAAAATCAAGAACAAAAAGGAAAAAAAAAAATCAAAAAGTGAATGTTAGAATTAAGAACAAAGAAAACAAACCTGAGATTTGAGAAGATGACCAATGGCTTTGAAGATAATGGTAGAACATGAAGAAGATGTAGGAAGTTGATAAGGAAGGGAAAGTGACAAAGTGGGAACAAGGTCACAACTCACAAACGGCTGATTTGTGTTTTTAAGAGTGACTGTGTTGTCTGTGCACCTTTGCAAACCCTAAATGTTGCCTTTTAAGCGGGTCACCGGGTACCCGTTTTTTTATAAATTCGGCCCATGACCCGACCCGGTTAAGACGGGTCGAGTACCCGACCCGGAAGTTGCAAATTTTTTTTTGAAATTGACCCGCCATTAATGTTGCGGGTCAGCGGGTCGGGTCGAATGGGTCGTGTTTTTTTGAACAACCCTGGTGAACATCACAGAAGCTTCTGCAGCATTATATGGCTTGGAATTAGCAAGGAGAAATGGGTTCAAAAAGATCCATCTTGAAGGTGATGCTCTCAACATCATAAAGGCCATCCACAATAAAGAACGAGGCTTTGCTCATATTCATCATGTTCTGGATTGTTATTTTAATATTTTAGCTTCTTTTGATGTATCCATATTTAGCTTTGTTCGTAGAGTCGGTAATACCGCTGCCCATATGGTCGCTAGATGGGAGACGACTATTAACAATGAAAAAAATTGTATGCCTCCTTTTCCGGAGTGTCTAAGGACTCTTGCGGAGCTCGATTTGAGCTAATATTATGAATAGGTGAACTTCAAAAACAAAAAAGAATCATATTTTAAGGTATGATAAAAAGTATAATCAATTTTGTAATCTAATTTTTGCCCAGAGGCTAGCAATTGCACTGTGTTGTGCAGCTTATGCATACACCATTAATATTTTGATAATTGAGTTATTTCTCCCCATATTTTTTTAATAAAAACCATTATTAAATTTGTTAAAATAAAAAAAATAAATAAATAACGGGTACCCGGTGTCCCGACCCGTATTATCCGGGTACTCGAAAACCGGATACCCACATTAAATGGGTCGGGACACGGGCCGTTTAAAAAGGTACCCAACCAACCGGGTATCCGACTTTCCGAGTACCCGAAATACCGGATACCCGCTAATGAACACCCCTAGTTTAACTCGTTTGTCATCCCTATTAACATGTTCTAATGGATTGACTTAACATTTAGTTTAGTTTTATCAACTTCACTTGTAGCTAAATTTTGAGTAGCTTCATTATAAGAAAAATTCAATTGAATTAAATTCTCAGAAATTTCACGTGGTGATCCTAAGTTATCGGCTTTTTATGTGGTAGACAAATATTTTTATTAATCCACGTAGTGACTCTAAGCTTCTAACTTTTCCGGATGATAGATAAAAAAGAAGACTTTTTGTTAACTTTACGCTATATTTACAAAAAATGACTTATTTTTCAAAAAATAGACATCACATTCTACCCAATTAGCCACATATTCGTAATCTAGTCAAAATGATTACAACAAAAAGGGGCGAATGAAATTTCCCTTATATTCTACAATTTCAATTTCATTACTTGAGTCGTTAAAGTTTAATACAATTATTTTAATTTAAAATTTACAATATAAAGGGGTGTATGGTAGTTGACTTTTAAATTAGCTTTTTGGTTGGTTTTGGTTTTGACTTGTTAGTTGATAAAAATACAAAAAAATACTTCCTCCGTTCTGATTTACTTGCTACTATTATATGGGCACAAATATTAAGGAGTTCTGTGCAATGATGAGTAGTAGGTGAAAAGTTGCTTTTTTGAAATTTTTTAATATTATTTGTTGAAAAATGAAAAAGAAAAATAAGAGTAATTAGATATAGAGTAGGATAAAAGTAGGAGTAGGTATAACTTTAAATGATTGGTTTTTTACTAAAAAGGAAATGTAGCAAGTAATATGAAATTTCCCAAAATGGAAAATGTAGCAAGTATTATGGAACGGAAGAAGTATGTATGATAAACGATTTTTAAGCTAGCTGAAAAGCTGACATTTAAGTCAAAATAAAAAGCTATTTCGGTTGGCCTTTTAAGTTGACTTTTGACTTGTGGACCAACTTTTTCTCTAATAAACACCAACAGTTAATGTTTAAATTCACCAAACATCTTCATAAACAGTTGACGTTTTCAACTAGCTTAAAGCCAATAAAAAACAAACATTTTCAGCTGGGCAAACAAACCAACTTAAAAAACTATCAACCAATAATCAGGTCAATTGTTAAAAAAGCCAAAAGTCAAACAAAAGTCCAATCGAGTTGGTGTGAACGTGTAGCAAAGTCATTGGCAATTCCACGTCTCCAATTCTTACTCGGTTTTCCTGTAACTAAATATGGAGTAATTAATTTCTCAGCTCTATCACTAAAATCCGTAGAGTTTTTCGTACAGATCTAAAGAAAACTCTTTTTTTTTATTCTTTATCCAACAATGGATGCTATTGACCAAGTTTTTGATCCATTGAGAGATTTCGCTAAAGACAGTGTTCGTCTCGTTAAGCGTTGCCACAAACCCGATCGCAAAGGTTTTGTTTTTCCTTTTCTTTTTTCTAGCTGAATTGGGCATTTTTTTTAGGGTTTGTTTTTTTTTTTTTTTTTTTTTGTATTGAGTTCTGATCGTGACTGTTGTTTGATGATGTAGAATTTACAAAGGTTGCCTTCCGTACTGCTATTGGGTTCGTTGTAATGGGGTTTGTTGGATTCTTCGTCAAACTTATCTTTATCCCCATCAACAATATCATTGTTGGATCTACTTAACTGGTATATTTCCATTCCTTTTTAATGAAAATTGTAGATTTTTCTGTGTAAAATTGTTATTCAGTGGTTTTTTCTCAATCCGGTATATACTATTGTTGAAATAATCATCTCTGTATTTCAATGAATTTGCTAGAGTTTGAATAAATTGCATTATTGAGCTGACAAATTTAATTATTCTGGGTTCATGAATAATAACTATTGATTTTCACATAAATTTTAAGACACGTGATCAGGGTCAGTGAATTGCAAAACCACAGTCCACCAACTACTTTAGGGTTTTGTTGTGCATAGATCTTAATATTATGTGTGAAAATGCACCCTTGGAGGCTGGAGCGGAAAAAGTTTGCAATTCCAGTTATGACGTTTGTGTTGAATTATTGAGTATCATCATCATCATACACGGTGTATCCCGCTCATAAACAACTATGGTCAGGGTCTAGGGAGGGAAGAGAGATGACAGCTCATACCCATATAGGAGTGTGCGGTCAAATAGTCTCTCGATTTAGAGAGACATGAATAGTAATCAACTAATGCACAACAAATAGAATACGTACAAAAAAACTAAGAATACGATAATGGATAGAGAGGTGGTAAAGAGCGATAACTGATAAGTAGAGGCATAGAACAATAACAAACGGTGGTTTAGAGAGACATGTCTAGTAATCTAAAACGTGGATGAGGTGCCGCCAACTAGTCCTATCTCTGGTCAGGTCTTTAGAGAGGTGAAGTTCGTGTAGGTTACTTTTAATATGCTCCTTCCACGTTCTCCCAGGTCTTCCTCGGCTTCTCTTGCCCTCCACTATGATACATTCGATCCTTCTTATTGGGGCGTCATGGATCTTTCTCTGCACATACCCAAACCATCTGAACCGGTTCTCCCGTATCTTTGCAGAAAGAGATGTAACCCCATAACTTCTCCCTGAACTCATGGTTTCTTATCCTATCCATCATAGCTCTACCACACATCCACCTCAGCATACATATTACTGTTACTTTTATCCTCTGTTCGAAAACCTTCTTTACGGGCGAATATTCTGTCTCGTACAACAAAGCCGATGAATCATTGGGTATGAATTAGGAATGAATTTCATGAGATTTTAATTTATGTTTAATTTTGAATCATTGGGTAGTATCAGGGTTGTTTTTCAATCTGAAAGTTGTGATTTTAATTTATATTTAATTTTGAATCATTGGGTATGGCCCAGTGAGAATGGTTATGATTATGTTGGTTTAAGCTTGATGTTGGTGGTTGTATCATGTATGAAAGATGATGACAGGAATGAATTTCATGAGATGTATTGTGAATTGTTACTTGTTGGTTTGAATGTGGAGTTAGTGGTTGATTGATGTAGTGAATTATTTTTGGTAGATTACTAGGTCAATTGTTGCATTATAGAACTTAGTGGCGGAATCTAGAGCCATAAGTTTACCGCAAGTACAATGAACATTTTCAAGCTTGTTGATACTAAAATATGAATGTCATGATGTCTTCCCTCGATTTATAATAGTTGCTATAGTTCTTGTAGCAACTACTGTTCATAAACTGATCTTATTTGGTATATATTTCTCTATGTATAATGTAAAACATAGTCAAGTGAGATCTTGTTTGATTCGTTTTTAATGCATATTTTCATGATATTAACTTTTTAGAATTTTTTATCATATGAAATTAGAGATACTAAAGATTATAATTGTGCATTCGATAGCGTGAAAAACGATAGTGTAGCAACTATTAAGAATCATAGGAAATATGTTTTAAACATGATTTTAAGTGCTTTGCTTACAAAAAAATCCTGCGCCTCACCATACACTTTGCGCCTAGGCTTTACAGACCCTTTGTGTCGCAGTGCACCTAGTGTTTTTCTAAAACACGGAAGTTGTGTGCTTAAATCCATTAGGATTTTCCTATGAGATTTGGTAAATGGATATCAAAACTGCTTTTCCGAATCAGTATTTAAATCCATTAGGATTTTCCTATGAGATTTGGTAAATGGATATCAAAACTGCTTTTCCATGTGAGTATTTAAATGAAGCGTATATGACACAATTAGTGAGTTTAGTTGATCTTACAAAGTATGTAAGCTTTAGAAGTTTATTTATAGATTGAAGCATACATCTAGGAGTTTGAATTTTTGATTCGACTAGGCAATCAAACAATTTGTTTTCCTCCGAAATTTAGGAGAGCCTCGTGTATAAAAGAAAATAAATGAGAGTTTTGTTATTTTCTTAGTATTGTAGGTCACACCAAAAGTCAAAACATGTGCTTAATGAATTTAACTTGTTGCGAGAAATTGTAGGCAGAAGAGATGTCAAAATTGTGCCAAAAAATTTACTAGTATGTGTTGGAATTTAGTGTGTATAATGGTAATCGGAATGATTTAATTAATTAGATTAAATAAATAAATTTAATTAATTAATTATGTATATCCTATAGTATGCAAAAGGAAGAAAAAGCAAAATTCTAGACAGAACCTAGTGCGCGGCTAGCGTAGTTTTCCGCGGCATGCGGATTGAGACAGCACGCTGTGCGCGCCCCGCGGAGATTTGCGCGCCCCGCGGAGTGCTGTTCTTCGTGTGGGTTCGTCTTGTTTTTTGCTCTATTCTGTTTTGTTTTGTTGGTTAATATATAACCACCAACAGTTAATATGGTTATTATAATCATGTTTCTTGGGATATATGGGTTGAGTGAAAAGCGACTTTGATTCATGAATCGGTCTCGGATTTCACGGAACAACCTAGTGTATCATGGAGCAACACCTTGCTTCATGAACCGGTATGAGCTATTCTATAAATATAGAAGGCTTGTGTGTTATTTGATATATGGAATTTCTGATTTCTTTTCTTCTCTAGCATTTTACATCGAGGACTTGAAATTCTCGTTTGTAATTTTCTTATCTTCTTCCACTTTAGTTTCTCTTGCATCATTCTAATTTCCGTGTGCTCGGAAGTTAGTGTAATTCTTTGTATCTCAAAACATATTTCCGGTTTATTCCCAAGCACCGTAGTAGGGAGGAAATGATGTTTTAGGAAAGAGCATCTTGCCTAGAATTTATATCAAGATCCAACAAAATCTTCTTGTTACTTTGTTCGATATATGGTGATTCACGATGATGTAATCTACATTTGGTGTATGTTAAGCAAAGGTTTGAACTTGTCATATGTAATTTGATTTTCTACTACAAACTTGTAACTTTATTTTATATGTTTGATTTATAAAATTAAAGTCACATTTCTAACAATCTAAAACATCATCTTCTAAAGTAAGTATGACAAGTCTCAATGTTTAACCACAAACTTTGTCATGGTTGACAAATTTTGTTGGGAAAGTTTTTAAGTTTGCTTATATGAAAGTTACACCATGATCCGGTGACGAGATTATCGTAGAGATTTTGAAATGGTGCTTTGGTTCATCAAAGAATATGTTTGTTCGATAAAGAGACACGTTGGTTCATGAAAGGATGCGTTGCTTCATGAAGAGTTGCGTTGTTTCTATCTTGATCAAGTTATGTAAGAGAGATGGATATTATTACATGATAGAGATGATATTTCTCAAGTATGTAAGTTTTCTATGTTAATTTCATATGTTTATTATTTTTATGATGATAGAGATGTACAATATGTTACATGTTTAAGCAAGTTTTTATATCCATGAAATTTGGTAAAGTAAGTGATCATGGTTATTTGGTCATTGTTATCATTTGGTGTAAATGATGATACTCCATTTTATTTATCAAAGAAATTTGATGGTTGGAAGTATAAGTAACTTACCATGTTTTTTTTATGATGATTAATATTATCATCAAAGATGAATAATGTTTGCTATCTTTTGTGTTTACAAGTTTTGTTTTATGCATGCTAAGATGATATATTTCATGGTCATGTTTTGACATGCTTATTTTATTTTATATATATCATGTCTTGTTTTATTATAAAAGATGATAAGTGTTATTATCAAGTTGGATAAAATTGCTTTTATAGTTCTTTTATGGTAACATGTTAAATTTGGGTCTTTGCATGTTTTGTATGACAAGATAATTTTTGTTATATAAGTTAAACATTATGTGTTTGTTATGTTTGGTTATCTTTTAAACAAGTTCAATAATGTTTTTGTTATTGATGTATGTTTCACCTTTTGAGTGGATTGTTTTTAAAAGGTTGCAAGAACCATGTTTGATTAACAATGAAGTTAATTAAAAGTATAAAGTATATTATTGCAATGTTGTTCTTAACAAAAGTTCATGTTGCATTATTTTGTTTCATGCATGTGTAGAATTATTTCTATTTGTTTGTGCATGATTCAAGTTAGTCTTTATGATATATTCTTTGATTGGTTTATTACCAATGTTGTTTAAATTCGGACATATAATTTTTATATGGGGTTGTCATATGTATACTTTCACCCAAGGTTATATTAATTTATTAATATTTAAAAAGGGTACAAAGTTTATGACATGAATGAATTTAAAGCTTTATCATCAAAGATTCATTAAAAGTAATTTTAATGTAAAAGTGATGATTAAACAAGAATTTGAAAATCTAATAATGTTATTAAATATAGGTTGAAAGTTGTCAACATTTTGTTTTAAACTCGGAATTTTATTTATTAAAGTTGTTTGTTATGGAGGTTAATAAGTTCCATAATGTTAAATAAATAAAAGAGTTTAATGATTATATAAGTGATTTTATTTATCAAATAAATGATGAAGACAAGTTTGTCTAGTTCATTTAGATATATATGATGGTTTAATATATCTTATATGGAATAAATGTTGATTTGCTAAGTAAAGCAATATATGATTTCTTTTATTATTACATTGATTAATGTATTAATTGAAATTCATATGTTACTCTTAATCTAGAGTATGTGTCAACGCTTTAAGTTTTATTATGGTAATTAAAATTCCATAACATGTTATTATTTTGATTTTCAAGATGTGCATTATGTGCATGAGTATATGTGAAGTTTTTATACTAATATTTATTTTGGAGAAAAGTACTAAATAAGTTTTATTCCGGTTAATGGGTATGTTAAGGTATCTTATGTTGTCGGATAACGCCTAAATATATTTGGTGTGACAATAAAGAAGGATTTAACTATTTAAGTTAAAGTTGATATTAAATGTTTTTCTTTGGTTTAAAGTATTTGTTTTATAGAAATATCTTATTCATTTTGGTACAAAGGATATTTATTTGAATTATCTAAAAGTTCAAAATAAGGATTGCATCTATATAGATTATGTTATTTATAACATCTACTATGAGTTCTATTTATTAGAACAAGATATATTATATATCAATGATATTTGATTATAATACAAAGTGATGCAATATTTATTTGGAAATTTAATTTTCAATGATAGATAGGTTTGAATACCTACAAGTTTAATTTGTACAAATAAGTGATTATGATATTTTGATCTTTAATAGATGATTTGCTAATCTTTTGATAAAACATGTATTTCTAAAAGAGAAAAATATAAGTTAGTTTTACTAAGGAAAGTTTTTTAACGGAGTTTGGTTTTGTTAAAGTTTTCAAAGTAAAAGGTTTTTTAATATCTTGTACTCATATTTCTAATATGAAGGTTTACCCATAATTATGTTTTGATACTTAAGTATCATATAAGTTTAAGCTTTCTTAAAAGAAAGTAAGTAATGATGTGTTCATCATGGGGAATAATGTTTGAAGTTTAGTAACTTAATCTCCATGCAAGTATAACAATATGTTATAGATAGATTTTCATATTATATATGAAGATTGATGAGCATGTATTAATGTTCAAGATTTATTAAGTGGTATTATACTTAATATGAATATTATTATTGAATTTATTTCAATAAGTTTACCGAAAATACAATGGTTAAATAATTGTTTGTATTTTCATATGGTATGTTATATCATATATTTTTATAAATTATGATATATTTGTTTTGGAATATAATTGTATAAGTTAAGTTGACAAAGTAATATGTCATATTCCTTCTATGAAGGAAATGTGGGAGGTAAATGTTAAATTAATTTTAACATGAAAGTTAAAAGGACTAAGAAATATAAGTATTTTATTATACTTAAGGTAAAGTCCAAGATTTACCCTCATGTCTTCCAATTGTAATTATTTCCTAGATATTTGGAAAGATTATAAAATTGGATGTAATTTTAAATTATATAAGATTCAAATTGTTTTATAGCTGTCAAGTAAAGTTTTACTTACAACTTAAAGTTCTTTTATTAGGAAATTATTTGAATAGTCCAAAATGTTTATGTTGTACTATGGATTTAATTAATCTTATAGTAGAAGTTCTTCAAGTTTGAAGAGGTACTCAAGTATGAGTTTGATCTTTAGTGAATTGGCCATTCTCTATGTTGATCGAAATATGTGTTTGTGGGGAGGTATACCAAGTTTGATCACCCAAGTACAAACAAAGTTTTAATTTATTCTACTATGATATTACTGTTATTTGTCAAGATTTAGACAAATATGTAAACTGTATAGTTTAAAATACTCATCTTTGTGATGTTTAAGCCAAAGTTGTGCACAAAATCAATCTAGTTTTGATTGACAAGTGGCTTGTATAAAGTATTGATAGTCGAGTGTAACTTTGATAATGCTATGACGTCTAATTTAGGCGAAGCCGAAAATTAGGGCTTATCAAAGAAGACTATGTGAACAAAGTTCAAAGCTAGACAAAGTATTTTTACAAAGTCTAGGAATTTCATGGTTTAATGAAATTGGTACATGCCCATTCTTCAACACCATGAGTGAAACCCAATTCGACGCTAGAAGAAACATCTAGTCTTGAATTCAATGTGGATTGATCGCTCATCAGATGTTGGGAAGCAACACTTAAGTGATCCTAAGTTGCTTTATTCGTGATGTTGACTAACGCGGTAGTAGAGTCGTTCCTCGAAGTCTCCATTTCTAGAGTTATGAAGATCTCTAGATTGAGTGCTTTATTCACGAAAGCATGGTATATTAGGAAGAAGCTACCTATATAAGTTCAAGATTTGGCCGTCTTAACGAAATCAAGGGGCATACTTATGATTTCAAAGAACTTATGAATAGATATGGACACATGGCCTTTAACGTGTCAAGGATGTAAGATTAATGAATTATTTCGCGTGAACTACTCCTTCAATTGGTTGGATATATCTGCTTAATTCAATCCGGAAGGACATTAGGGGATATGATCAATTGTAAAGATGCGTGGTACTAGGTGTTAATTCAATCCGGAAGGATGCATGAAATGGGTTGGAGATTATGGATCGAAAAAGAAGAAAAGGATTATACACTCTAAATGGGAGAGGATTGTTGGAATTTAGTGTGTATAATGGTAATCGGATTGATTTAATTAATTATATTAAATAAATAAATTTAATTAATTAATTATGTATATCCTATAGTATGCAAAAGGAAGAAAAAGCAAAATTCTGGACAGAACCTAGTGCGCGGCTAGCGTAGTTTTCCGCGGCATGCGGATTGAAACAGCACGCTGTGCGCGCCCCGCGGAGATTTGCGCGGCCCGCAGAGTGCTGTTCTTCGTGTGGGTTCGTCTTGTTTTTTGCTCTATTCTGTTTTGTTTTGTTGGTTAATATATAACCACCAACAATTAATATGGTTATTATAATCATGTTTCTTGGGATATATGGGTTGAGTGAAAAGCGACTTTGATTCATGAATCGGTCTCGGATTTCACGGAACAACCTAGTGTATCATGGAGCAACACCTTGCTTCATGAACCGGTATGAGCTATTCTATAAATATAGAAGGCTTGTGTGTTATTTGATATATGGAATTTCTGATTTCTTTTCTTCTCTAGCATTTTACATCGAGGACTTGAAATTCTCGTTTGTAATTTTCTTATCTTCTTCCACTTTAGTTTCTCTTGCATCATTCTAATTTCCGTGTGCTCGGAAGTTAGTGTAATTCTTTGTATCTCAAAACATATTTCCGGTTTATTCCCAAGCACCGTAGTAGGGAAGAAATGATGTTTTAGGAAAGAGCATCTCGCCTAGAATTTATATCAAGATCCAACAAAATCTTCTTGTTACTTTGTTCGATATATGGTGATTCCCGATGATGTAATCTACATTTGGTGTATGTTAAGCAAAGGTTTGAACTTGTCATATGTAATTTGATTTTCTACTACAAACTTGTAACTTTATTTTATATGTTTGATTTATAAAATTAAAGTCACATTTCTAATAGTATGCTATATATAAACCTTTTTCAAACTGTGTGTAAGTCTTGTATTTGACAGCCCTACTTCTACTTGACAAGAGTACCATAGTAGCTTTGGATCTCAAAGCCACAATATGGTATTCTTGTCAAGTAGCTATGTAGTATTATCAAATCATATGTAGTTTTTTGACGTGCATTTGATCTTATCGTCTGGAAATCAACCCCATTTGTCTTTGGTGCAGGTTATCATGTTATAGGGACAGAAATTGAGGAGAAGAATGGATGGTTTTCGATTTTTTTGTTGGTGTTAATTTTAATGTAGACTAAACACTCAAGTATGTAGAGCTTTTTTAAAATAACTATATATATACCGAGTAGGTTTCCATTACCATTATATTGGAATTGGATTGTGGAATGCTGCAACTTGCTTCACATCTTGAGCTTTAATACAATGCCGGGACTTGTATGTTAATGTATGTCGTCTCTAAGGCAAAGCTCTTTGCAACTTGCAAGCTTTTGCTTCTGCCTTTATTGTTGTTTTGAAGCTCAATATATACTTTTGTGAGTGATAACTCTTGGGCTACAAGAGTGAAATTTTTATTCCGAGCAATAGGCTGAAGTCGCAGAGTATTATAATGGAGACATTGTTATGGCCCCACGTTTCGAAAGCTTTGGTGTGGCGTTTATTATTTTGCCTTGTTCAAATGGTACTTACATTCTTTGAAGAGAACGTAGCTTTTGCAAATTACAACATGAAAGTTTATGTTTTGCAGATTACAATCACCAAAAACTCAAAGTTTACACCGTTTAGGCTAATTGACTGTGGACCAATCTAAATTACCGTTAATCAACCTAAATGACCTTTGACGAACCTGAATAATTGTTGACTATTATTAATCACCTTTGACTTTTGTTTACCATCTTTAATCACCTTTGACTTTCCTAATTATCAATGACACTCTTGTGTTCTAGTACTTTAACGTCGTTTTTACTCATCATAACGATATTTTTAAAAAAATCGACATTGCAATTACTCTTATGGGAAAATTCTTTCGAAAATTTGGTTGAAACGATGTAAAATATCTTTTTCGGTCTACATGTCGAAAAATAGACGAATAAGTACTTGTTTGGACGGGATATTCAAAAGAATTACCCCATAAGGATAATTGCAACGTCCTTTTTTATTGATGAAAAACATCGCTATTATCGATAAAAATGACGTTAAATATCTTTTTTGATCTACATGTCGAAAAGTATGCAAATAAATACTTGTTTCGATCGGATTTTTGAAAGAGTTGTCGATAAGAATAATCACAACATTAAATTTTTGGACATACATTGTTATTATGATGCGTAAAAACGATCGTAAATATCGTTAATCAAATTTCCCTTTGGAAGCATGTTTTTTACTTGTTTGCAAATTAGTCTTATGTACTAATTACACAATTGTACGCCTTAATATTGTCTTTATCATACATTATTTTATCGTCGAAAAACGTAGCTCTTTTATTGAAAATATTAAATAAAATAGGGCTTTTTTGGGGTGCACGAGCGAGCAATGCATGTGCCACATCTACTTGTAAAATTAAACTTTGTTACCATTAGGGTGTTAAATGAGTTAGGTCGAGTATTAATTTGTTGAGATAAACTTGTAAAATTAAGCTTTGTTTACATTGATTCTAAGAGCATGCCTAGGGCTGCACACAATCCGGTCTGGTTTGGTTTGATAGAAAAATCAGACCAAATTAGAAATTATGGACTGAAAATTTTCCAAAACAGACTAGTCAAGACGCCAGATCGAACCGGACCAGACCGTTCTAGACCGGTCTGGTCTGGTCTGGTCTACGGTTTTTTATTTTTTGTGTATTTTTTTAATTGAGAATCTAAGATGATGTATTCATTTATACATACGTAAATATTAATATATATACTCCGAGTCTTTAATTGAGTCTACAAAAGCCTTTAAATACATTACATTAAAATATTACATCACCAAACAACATTCACAAATATCTAGTTAGTTCAAACTACCCAGCTTTTTATAATCCAATTTCAAAATACAACATCAAAATATCAAAAATTGACATGCTAAAAATACAAAACATCAAAACATAATCCAACATACTTGATAATCCAACTTACTCTTTTTTCCATAAACATAATCCAGAAAAAGCTACTAATATTCTGCTCAAAATATCATGCTAATATTCCAAAGGAGAGAACTCAGAAGTCAGAAGGCCAAAGCGCCGTTTCAATTTGCTGGAGATGGAGAAAGACATAGGATTTTTAATTTTAATATGCACTATTTATATAAAGGGTATTTGGGCCAAAAGAAATCAGAATATAACAAAGGCCTTTTCGCGGGTCCGGTTTGCGGCTTACGGTTTTTACCAGACCGGAAATTTATTACGGTTTTCCGGTTCGATCTGGTCTGAAAATTTTTAAACCTAGACCGGACCGGAAACCCTATTTTTCAAAAAAAGAAAAACCGGACCAGACCAATTAAACCGTAGACCAGACCAAATACTTAAATTCCGGTTTGGTTTACGGTTTAGGCCAAACTATGTTCAGCCCTAAGCATGCCACGAGCTTACTTGTTTGCAAGCCATGTTTGAACCAACCTATACGCAAACAAGCCTATATGAACAAGCACATAGAAACTTAAAAATAATGTTCAATCAAATGAATAGAATCCTTTTTCAAAATCATATAATTTTGTCTGGGTTTGTTTATTTAATTCATAACTAATTTTGACTTAATTCTTGATGATATTTTCGAGTATTTTTGTAGAGATTTGGTTCATTTACACCCATGGTTGTGTGAAATGGGAAAGAAGTATGAAATTTGCAAAAGAGAAGGGATCAGGCAACGGAATAAAGCCCAAAACTCAAGCATACATTGATCATAAAATTAACATAAAATTTGGTTGGCATATGATTTACTCTGTAGAGTATTGAATCCTCTCCGCTTTGTATTGTTTCAATCTTTGGTAGAAGTTATTATTTCTCATAAATTCATCCCTAAAGTATTTTTTTAATCTTATTCAAATATTTTTTCAATAAATTTGTTTTTTTGTTTTAAGCTATTGCTTTTGTATACCAATTGTTATAAACGTAACAAAAACCGTGGTAGCATTCTCTAGGAGATAGTAGTATATATTAATTTTTCTTTCGGGAAATAGAAAATTGTTAAAGAGTTCGCGGATGTTGGATTGCAACAAGACTTATATGAGGCAATGCGTATTCATGTTCACAAATTGTTTTATGAGACGGTCTCACCGTGAGACGTGCACTATATTTGGGTTAAGTAGCCCGATAATATAAACTTTTAGCATATGAGCTTCTTGTTTTGAGGTCGTCTCACCATGAGACGGTCTCATACAAGTCGGGTTGATGCATGCTTGGTCTTTCGGAAACAGATGTCTTGATAAGGTAAGTACAAGTTAGTGTCATCACAAATATGGACTTCCTCGTTGTTTAAGCTTTCTTACACATGGATTCCTAACCTTAGGATTTCAGGTGCTTTTATAACACAATCTTGAGGTAGAGTCAAAAACTACTAGTATTTTATCTTGTTATTTATATTATCCACCAATCACAAATTAATCTCTGTCCATTAAAAATTGCTATGATTTCCTAATGGGGTTGTTTGGTAAGTGCCATAAGCTATGGACTACTACTACTAGTAACACTCTATTCTCCTGGGTTTGCTACCGAAGAAAATATTATTGTCAATAGCAAATTCATAGGTATCAATTTGACCAAACTCGGTTAATTAATGAATATGATAACAAGTGTCCATCTTCATGCTAAGGACGTATAAAATAGGTATTTCAGGGGAAATAAAGAGTATAAAAATATTTATATATATATATATATATATATATATATATATAATATATATATATATTCTGAAACGTGTAGATTAAGGTTCATATATGTAATTGATTGGAAAGGCGAGTTATGTATAGTGCCCAAAGCACCATGTCCATATGCTTCATTTCCTCCAGGCCCCACAATTATCAAAATCGTTTTCCAAAATTTGAACTAGGATTGATCCTAACTAATGTTCCCTTTCTGAAAGAAGGGAGCAGGGGTTATTGAGTTACTTTCACAGGTAAAGGCAAACATTTAAAACTATTTCTAAGCAAGAAAAAGCATATAAGAAACACACTTAAGATTCACTAAGATTAACATTACAATTTAGGCGATTGATGGAATATAGTAAAATGACTTAATAATCTAATTGCATATCTTATAGAGGCGATTGGCGGAATATAGTACTCCCTCCTATGCAGTTTAGGAGTCTCATTTGACTTTTTACGGATTTTAAGGAGAGTCATACTAAGGGTAGAAGAGAGAGTGGTATTATGGGTTTTTAATGTAAAGATTAAGTAATTAATAATTCCCACCATTTTTTAGCAGAATATCAAAGATTTATAGGGTGTGAAAAGATATTTACAAGTACCAACAACACAACAACAACCAAACCAGCACAGCAACACCCAAACCAACACAGGAACAACACACAACCAGCACAGAATCAGGAACTTTTAAAAACGTCAAACAAAAACCAACACAGCAAGAACAACACATAAAGCAACAGCAAAGACAAAGCTTTTGATATTGGACATATTTTTGGGATCTTAAAAATTGGGTGTTTCAAATCTAAAAAATATAAAAAAGTCTATGTTGTTTAAAATGAAACATATGTATTCATATATAGACAATGAAAAAAATGGTTGTTTGCAGTACTTTTTCTGAAATTATTGAGTATTAATCGAACATCTTTGCGCTAAACAGTTTGAAAACACTCCAAACCCCATAAGTTCGATTTTAGGTGGCTAACTCATGCTCTCATTCAAAGTTCACATAGCAAATGAAAAATGCATCAAAAAAAGACTTAATCAACAATCATCATCAGTCAATATCAACATGCACCCACAAGAACAGAAACTCACTTGAGAAAGGACCAAGCTTATCAAGCCAATCTTCTTCTTCACAATCAGTATTCGAAAATACAGCATCAGCAGAAGTATATTCACGACCAGTCCACAAATCAGGCTCAGGTGTGTAAATGGGCTCACCTTTAGAGTCAAGCTCTCTTCTCCATTTAGAATTTGTCTCAACAGAGGTTGAATCATCATAATAATCAAAACATTCATCCTCAAATGCTGACGGCCCAGATCTAGGGTTTCCATCATTAAAACCCCTAAACTCAATCTTAAAAGCGATTTGTAAGGAGATTTGGGGATACTCAAACTTGAAGAACCAAGCGAGTTAGGGTTTTTCAGGGGTGACTTCAATAGCGAGTTCTTGTTCTTCAGGGGTGAGTTCAAAAGGCGACTTAGGGTTCTTAAGAAGTGATTGTAAAGGAGACTTAGGGTATTCCATGAGAACAGATAGAAGAACACGAAAGCACAAAAGAGGGAGAAGAACAATAGTGCGATGAAGAAGATGATGAACCAGATCTAGGGTTCTTACAGAACAATGAGATGAAGAAAGAAAGACATTAGATTTAGGGTTCTTAAAGAACAGGCGAATGGTATGAGTGGGGTTTAGGGTTAAAAAAGGGAGGGACTGACTAATGAAGGGTGTGTTAATTAAATGTTAGATGTAGTTGTTTAATTATAAAGGAGGGAAATTAGTAAGGGTAATTGAGGATATAATTGTGAATAGGATAAACTTCTAAGGGTATAAGGGTACAAAATTCATACTAAAAAGGAAATGAAACAATTAGCGTGACTTGACCCAAAAAGGAAATGGACACATAAGAGGAATAGGAGGGAGTATATTTTAACAATTTTCAATAATTAATTTCCAATTCAAATCCCACCTTTTTATTCTTAAATTCTCATTCCCACGTACCAAACAACCCCTATAAGTTGTCTCATAACAATAGCTACAATTCTACGATTTCCTAATAGAGTCGAGTAACATAGGGGTAAAAGTTTCATCCCTTCATCCACTACATTTGTTGGAAAGACTCTCGGATCCATCAATCAACACTAACATATGATTAATCAGCTGTTACTCATACTCATCATACCACTATCCACCTCAATTTTCCAAATTCTCAAATCTCAATATTCTAACATTAAATTAATATATATGACTCTTGGACAGTTCATTTGAGCCAAAAAAATCAAGATTTATTTAGTAACTTGCACAATCCAATCTCAAATATTCTATTAGTAAATACTTGTGAATGAAATTATAGGGAGTAAAGCTCAAAGATTAATGCAACACTAGCTTTAATCTGTTGAATAATAACACAAAATCACTAGAATAATTTCATCATGATGAACAGATACCTAATTAATTCAATTTAAACTAATTTCGTTCATTACTTAGCTGAGAAGATGGATTATCAGAAATATAGAGAGAATTTTCATCTGAAAATTGGGATTTCTCTTTCCTCATCTTTTCCTCTTGATACTTCTTCAATCTCTCATCCCATTTTGCCTGCAATCACAAATCACAATCGAAAAAGGAATCAAATGAAGAATTTGACAAAACCTATTACAATCGAAAGAAAAAGAGAGAAAAAGAAGAAGAAACCTTGTAACTAATTTCAACGCGGTGCATAACGTAGAACCCTAAAATACCTCCTGCAATTGTGCCGGCGATTATACGAACATAAGCCCATCTCTGCGATCGCACGGTTTTCATTGTTTAGATTGTTTTTTTTTTTGGTATTTGAGATACGGCTTTTTGTGGTTCATTCGCGACCTATTGCCTGTAGCTTCTTGGTGGCCGTTTCTACTCTTAAGGGTTGTTTGGCTGTAGAGCTGTCCCTGCCCGCCTGGCTCGAAAAACGGACGGATATGGGCAGTGTTTTTTTTTTTAAAATTATAGTTCGGACGGGTAATATTTGCCCACAAAGATAAATAGGTGGGTAGCGACACTAAAAAAATACCCGCGTGTATACCCGCTTGCCCGCCTAGTTTAATATATTAATTTTCACAAATTGTTGTTAGAGACGGTCTCTCCAAAAAACGTATTAGATTTATGGGTTAAATAGCTCAATTAACACACATCAAAGAGACAATTAAAATGTGTGCTTCATGTTTTGAAGTCGTCTCTTTGAAAGACGGTCTCTCAAGAGTAGTTGATTAATTTTTTGAAAAAGTGTCAAAAAGTATCTAATAAAAAAAAATTTTCAAAAGAGTACCTAATAAAAAAAAATTAAAAAAAATACCTAACAAAAATTTATTTTTCCAAAAGAGTATCAACTAACGGTTGGGATTAACTTTTCCGTTATCTTATTTTTGCCCATTTTTAAAAAGTTCCTAATAAAAATTTTCTTTTCAAAGAAGTATCTAACAAAAATTTTCTTTTCAAAAAAGTACCAAGAACACAACATAATTATCCAATACAAACACAACATAAGAACATTATCCAACACAAACCTAGAGCAAGTAACGGTTGGTGTTAAGTTGACCGTTTATTACAAAAAATTTATTTGGTATTTTTTGACACTTTTTCATTATTATTATTATTATTATTATTATTATTATTATTATTATTATGTTTGTATTGGATGATGTGTGAACTTTTTTATGGATTATGTTCTTAGAGTTATATATTATGTTGTTTTTGTATTAGATGATTATGTCGTGTTCAAGGTACTCTTTGAAAAGAAAATTTTTATTAGGTACTTTTTAAAGATGGACAAAAAAAGATAACGGAAAACTTAACCTCAGCCGTTAGTTGGTACTCTTTTGAAAAGAAAATTTTTTGTTAGGTATTTTTTGGGAAAAAAAAGTTTTATTAGGTACTTTTTTGAAAAAAATAAATTTTATTAGGTATTTTTTAACACTTTTTTCTTAATTTTAATACTTAATTATATTAAGTAATGCTAATTAGGAGTCTAAATTCTTGTGTATGAAATTTGGACTTTGGTCTTTGGACCCAAATTTATTAGTATTAATATTACCCATACAAAGGAAATTCCTAACTAGGAGCCTAGAGTACTTCATTATTTTGCTTGAGTCATCCACCATACTTCTCAATTCTCAAAGCAAGATTGAAAATTTGAAATACTGTTTGATATTTTATATAATATTTTTTATATTTATGTAAGAAATATTTTGTTTTAAAGGAATGGGTATAGGGAATGATTATAAAATTGGGAAAAGACCATAAGATTTAAGTTTTGAAGAGAGGGAGGAAATTGATGAGACTTTCAGTTTGATCTATTTCTTTCAAATCCCTAACCTGCAAAACAAGAAATGACATTTCCTTATGCCAAACACCCCCTTAATAGCCAACGGGTAAGTCATACGAGTATTTTTTTTAAAAAAATAGCAAAATTAATGTCCGCCAAAGCTTTAATACCTTGGGTAAAATGACCCATACAAACAAGCTTCAAGACACCCTTGTATTTCCTCTCGCAACTAGGTGAGCAATACAAGTATCACTACGACTAACATGATTACAAAAGAAATTATTAAAATTAGTCTTTAATCTAACCGCACTCATACAAGAGGTAACAGGAGTAAGCTCATAGGAATTAGAAGAGAGAGAATTGATGACACCCAAAGCATCACTTTAAATGATAGCATTAGGAAACCCCAGTCATAGCCCAATGCAAGAGCACCATGAGCAATGAATCCGAGCCCCAAGTATTGGGCGGTCACAATATTCATTATATTTAATAAGCTCTAAAAGGCTGACTATTTTATTTTCTTAAAATTCTAACTTGCATTTTTTGTTTCCTATTCTTTCTTATTTTCCAACAAGGCTTAATATCTATTCTCGTTTTCTTCATTCTTTTAAAATCCTTATAAGGTCTTTGGAAAAGTCTCCTCAACTCATCAGCTACTCAACATTTCTTGCACTTTACTTTCGGATTATTTAATTTAAACTTAGTTATGACTTGCTTTATTGTTTCAAATTTTGTGTAATCTAAAATAATCCGGTTTATGATTGATTTAGCATAAATCAATTCAGAGACATGTTTTATGTATACTTCATGAGTTAAATACTGAAAATAAATGAACATGAAGAAATATATATAGATAAGGAGGAAGTGGAGGGGATGAGGAAGCAGAGTAATTTACTTGAAAATCTTTACTACAATACATACGGATACTGGTTATTGATAGTTATATTGCTTTGAGTTCCATTGCTATTGAAGAGTTCTTGGCTCCAAATGATGTTGGATTATTTGAGTTTTTATTTTGTTGCTTTAACCAAGTATTTTAAAGTGATAAACTTGTATATTTAAATTCTGCTCTGAACCTCTAAAAATATCAGAGATGGGCCTAGGAAACCCCAATCTACACAACCACTTTCAGAGCAAAGAGAACAACAACTTCAAACACTTCAACACTCAATAAAGCACGACACTAACAAGTACCCACCACTAGCAACTTGTCCTCCTCATTTCGAATAGCTATACCCAGACCACGCATCAAATCGACACCAATATGAGCATCAAAAACAATTTTGACCCACTCTTGGGGAGGAGGAAACCAACCTAACTGCTTTGCTGAGGAAAAGTAGTGGCGGACCTAGCTTAGGTGATGGGGTTGGATATGCAACCCTATTAAAAAAATCAAGAAAGTAGTATGTAGGTCTCGAATCTATGACCTATTTCCAAATATGGACAATTAATCCGATTTCCATATCGCTATGCTACAAAATTCACATTTGATAATTAAAAACTTTAACATTATTAATACTTTATCAGAGCAATTATCTTAAGGACTCTTAAAGGAAAGAAATTAGTGACTATCAGTTTTCATAATCTCCCATTTTCGACTCTTCTTCCTCCAAGTCTCTATTTTAGAATTCTCAAGCTGTCAAGCACCATTGTTACCGACTTGTCACTTGCTAGTAGCCGGCCCACAGATACTGTTGCCGACACTACCGCCGTCACTGCACCATTGTTGCCGACAGTTCACAACCCCACAATCCAATCCCCCATAATAATATTAGGTAAATTATTAAAATTGAATAAGAATTTAGAAATTTTTTAGAATTTAATTAACTATTGTATTATGAATTTGAGTATGATTTGATTTGGGTTTAAATTAATTAGCTTTCAATTTTATTTGTGTATAATTTAGGTATTATTTGTTTATAAATCATAATTTTAAGGAAAAATTGACATTAATAATCCAATCTTTCACTTATCCATTATGAATAATCCCACATTTTGATTATTTTCTGACAATTCAACCTTTGTGATAAATTTGCCTACAACATAACTTATTACTAATAATGGGTAATAATATGGTATGTTGCTAACAAACTAAAATAAAAGTTGGATTATTCACAATGAACTAAGGGCAAACGTTGGATTATTAAAAATAATCAAAAGGTTGGATTATTCACAACGGATGAACAAAAGGTTGGATTATTAATATCAATTTTTCCTAATTTTAATTTGCTTTAAATTAATATAATTTCAATTCAGAATTAGAATTTGTATTTGTATTTACGTCTCGAGTCGGGGGACTCTTTTTTGGCCGCGCTCTCCTTATGAGTATGATTTACCGCCGTCCTTTACTCCTCAGACCCTGCCTATAGTTTTCTATGAGCGGGATACACTAGGTAGGATGATTATGATGATTTGTATTTACGTATGATTTCATTGATTGTTATTCATGAATAATATTAAAAATTATCATTTTAATTAACTTATAAAGTATCAAATTTATGTTGAGTTTCTTTAATTATGCTAGTCGTTCAAGTTATGCTTTACTTGTTGATGAAAATAAGACGCTTTTATTGAATTCACAACCCCATGTTTGAAATCCTAGGTCCGCCACTGAGAAAAAGAATGAATTTTATAAACTTTAGCAGCATAAGCTTCATAATCATGAACAAGCTTAGAAAAATTAAAAGCCAATTACAAGGAATCAAGAACCTCGTTTGTCAAAACCAATTTATTAAGAATAAACCATAAAGCTCATAATGTAGAGACCAAAGGAATAAGTTCCTCCCTAGTAGCATGACCCTAAAGCCATATCATAAACTCACAAAAATCAAATCTAGGGGCCTGAAAAACCAAATGAAAAGTTGGATGTATTCTCCAAATGTTTGCAATAACAGGGCACTTAATAAGCTCATGGATAAGGGACTCACTATCTTTCTCGCATCTTCTGCACAAATTAGTTGAACACCAGTGTCGACGAAATCTAATTTCATTGACAAGGAGACTGTGTTTACACGCACACCATATGAATTGCTTAAGCTTAAAAGGACCCTCCATATGCCAAACCCTCTTCCAAATATTTTGCTCATCAACATAAGTAGATTGATTATCCAATCGAGGAGGAAAAAACATTCCAAACCAATAAGCTGACATAACAATAAACAACTCATTCTTGTTAGACCACCAGAAAAAGTATCCTTTTTATTAGAAGAAATGATAGGCAAGATAATAACACCAGCATACTCTTTGTCAAAGAGAGAATAAACCAAATCAAGCTTCCAACCACCGATGTCGAAATGAACCAACTTATAAACCATCATATTATCACTAGGAGCATAAATCGGTCTAGGAGAGGACGTGGAGGAATTCAACATAATCCGCTCATCATCCCACACTTGAATTTTAGAGTCATTTTCAATTCGCCAAGCAAATCCTCAGCCAACAAAGATTTGGCTCGCCATAAACTATGCCAGGTGAAACTTAGATCATACCCTCTATTAACATCAAGAACATAAGAATGCTTGAAATAACAAGCTTTGAGGATGGACATCATCGCAAGACAAAACTTATTTAGCAAGAAGCACTTGATTTTACTTTTGTAGTCCTAAACTCCATGCCACCCTTACTCTTAGGTTGACACAAATGATCGATCCTAACTATCCCAATACACTTTCTTAACATTACTATTTAAACCCCACCAAAAGCGAGTAAGAATGCTATGGATATCATCAATAATATAATCAGGAATGCTGAAAAGGCTCATCATGCATATAGGAATCGCTTGAATCACTGCTTTGATCAAACTTTCTTCACCAGGTCTAGACAAGAGCTTTTCCTTCCGACCTTGTATTTTCTTCCTAGTTCGATCCTTGAGACACACAAAAAAACATTTTCTTAAAGAGACCAATGATTGTTGGGAGACAAAGACTAAGGTATTTCTCATGCTTTTCAACCTCACACACACACACACACCAAGTATCTGAATGATATCATTTCTCGTGGCCCTAGGGACACCTTTGCCAAAAGAGATTGTCATCATTTTGTTGTAGTTAAAAATTTGATCAAATGTTCTCTTATATGAGTTAATTATGTTAACTATTTTCGAGCATTCCTGCAAAGTGGCTTTTGCAAACAAAATACTATCATCCGCAAAAAATTAATGAGATAAAAAAGGGGCCCCAACACAAACTCTAATACCATGAATAAGATGCAGAGAAACAACATTAGAAGGAAGGGTCGAAAATGTATCCGTACATATGAGAACAAATAAGGAGAAATAGGATCTTTCTAACAGAAACCTCTTGAAGGAAGAACTTTACAAAAAATACACCCATTCGCCTTAAAAGAGGAAGAGACATTGAGATGCATCTCATAACCCGTCTAATCCAATTATCACTAAACCCCAACTTAATCATGACTCTTTCTAAGAATTCCACTCAATTTGTAAGCTTTACTCATGTCAAGCTTTAAAGAAAAAGAAGTATATTTATCCTCACCCCTTCTTTTCATCGCTTGACAGGTTTCAAATGCAATAAGGGCATTATCAGTAATCAAACGACTAGGAAGAAAGGCACTCTGGTTCACTAATATAATATCACCCATGAAAACCTTAAGCATATTAGCTAAAACCATAGATACCATTTTATACACAACATTGCAACAACTAATGGGTCTAAAATCATTTAGCGTATTAGGGTCCTGACACTTGGGGAATAAGGCAATAATAGTTTTGTTGACCCACCACCAAGAAATTAAAGCAACAATATCCTCCCAAATAGTATCCTAACAATTTTGAAAATACATAGCATGCATACCATCAAAATTGGTTCTTTATCCAAAGAGATATTCATATCATCAAACACTACACTTCCAAGCCCAATTAAAGCTTCCACAAAGCCACAAGGAGAACTATACGAAAAGAGACTATCTAAATAAGCAATAGTTAAACATTTAATATCCACCTTACTTGTCCAAGTTGCCCCAGATTCATCCTCTAAACAATGAATGAAATTGCATTTACGTCGAGAACAAGTTCATCAGCTCTAGTTCTAAGATGACAATAAGTTTCTTCACCACAATGTAAATTATCTAATATAGATGCCTAGGAATTACATGTGGAAATCGTCTGAGTGTGACGAAAATAATGTTGAGCACGAGCTGTAGCTTTTCACATTTCCAAATATGCCTCTTAATCGCGCCACAAGTCTTACAAACCCACCCAAGCATTCCAAGCAGAATCCATCACCTTACAAAAATCCTCATTAGACAACCATAACAACTCAAAATGGAAGGAACACCCATTGTCCTCCCATTGATCACTAACATAAGCCTTAAGAAGAATAGGGGATATGTAACACTTCGGCCCAACGGACCACCGATGACTACTCATGGAGACTGTAGATTGGCTCCATAGACCAATACTAGTCTTTTCGGCGCACTTTGGCTTCATTCGTGCGCACCTAGGAAAATTTTCCAAGAGGTTATCCATTCTAAGATTGCTCCCTACTAAGCACACTTAACTGTGAAGCTCTTTGTAAGTGGGCTCCCATGAAAAGAATATGCACCTTGTTGATATGAGTAGTCTATCAATCCTTTTCAAATCTCAATCAGGGGTATCACAGGATGATCAGACCTATAGATAGGAAACTGGAAACCCACAAAATTAGGAACCAAAAGCAACCAGTCATGAGAACAAACGAAGCGATCCAGACGCTCTCTGGTGAAAGAGGAAGACAAAGAACCCCTATGCCATATAAAAATGCTCCCCTTAAACCATAAATAAACAAGCCCACAAGAATCTAGCAATCACGAAATGCAAATTTATCCCTATTGCTACGAATTACTCTAGTAGCTTTTATAGGGAAAATTACATTAAAAACTCCCAACTATTAGCGGTTTAAATATAAAACTCTCAATAATTGTTATTATTTACAATTCCCAACTTTAGGTCTATTTTAAATTTAAAGTCCAAAATAACTTATAACCGGATAAATAGGTTTTAGTAGAAAAGTAGTGGGACCCAATTGTGTTTATTAATCACCTCACTCCTTTGCAATTACACACCCTTCAGATACCCTCCCATTTTAACAAAATGGTAACCGGTTAAAACAGGTTATAAAATTGTATCACTGCTTTAAATTTAAAATGGACCTAAAGTTGAGAGTTTTGAATAATAATCAATAGTTGTGAGTTTTATATTTAAATCGCGAATAGTTGGAAGTTTTAAAGTAATTTTCCGTTTTTGTTATGGCTCTAAATTTCATTAAAATCATCAAAGAAAATATAAGACCCAACAAAAGAACTGATTAAATGCATCAATTCTTGCGTGAGATGCTTTGAACCATGCGTCGTCCAACCTAAGAACTCAAAAGAAATATGATTGTCCTAACGGGACAAAACCTTAACGAAATCATCCCTCTACCAAAGACCTAAAGCCCCAGAGTTACCATTGCTACTAAGACAAAGACCATAATAATGACCACAAGACATTAGTTCAAAAATCCTTATTTGCCTTTTAGTTTTAAGGTTATTTGTACTAAAAATTTGTATATATCTTCATAATAGCAAATTATATTTATATATATCTTCATACTAAAAATTTCGTGCATTACACAAGTTTTTATACTAGTATAAACTAGAAGAATTCGATGAATAATGCAAATACATTATAATATTTAAGATGAATTATCATGTACTAATAAAATCAGAAGTTAGAAAATCCATGAATGAATTTGAAATAACACATTCAATTTTTGTAAAATGAGAATCTATTTTAATTCAAATCCATTTGAATATCTATTTTATACCCAATAGTTGGAATCTTAAAATAATCAATTGTAAATTTTTTTTTATAAAGTTTAGTATTCACATCTTTTGCTAATATCTTGATATCAACATCTTTATTAAGCCCATATGGATTTCTAAACTTCAAAACGTCATCTCCATCTTCATTAATACAACCTCCACCAACACCTTTAACCACACCTAAATCACCACATCCAACACCAACTTCAGCATCACCTTCATCAGCAGCGTACTATAAAAATTTTCATCAGGCACAAAATCCATCTGAACATCACAAATCGGAAAACCTTAAATGTGAATCATCTTATTTCCAACCCATCCTCTCTCTCCTCATTAAACCTAATCTTTAGCAATTAATCATATATTTTCCTTATGAATGGAAGTGTTCTAGGCAACCTCTGCTAGGGATGAAAGTTTGGTGTTTGGTTTGGATTATACACAAATCCAAATCAAACCAAATTAAATTCGATATGGACTTTTTCGGTCAAAATCCAAATCATATTTTTATAATTAAAATCGAACCAAATTGAATATTGAAATATCAATTCAAATTGCACTGAATTAACCAATTTGGCCGAATTGTCAGAATTGAAAATTTTCAAACATAGGTCATTACAATTCAAAGAGTAATCTAACAAAAAATTGCAATGTTAAAATCTAACAAAAAAATGAGATGGGTAATTACAAAAAGAATCTAACAAAGAAAAAAAATACAAAAAAAGGAGATTAAATAAGAAAAAGACAGAAATACAAAAAAAAAAAAAAAAAACAAAAATCAAAAATCAAATCTAACAAAGAAAATAAAAAAGAAATAAAATCTAACAAAAACGAAAACGAAAATAATAGAGACAACAAAAAAGAAAATCTAACAAAAACGAGAATGGAAATAATCTATAAAAATGACAAAAAAAGTTACATCTATCAAATGCAAATCTTATAATAAACATAGAAAAAACAGTGCAAAATCCTTCTATATACTAAAACAAAGACCACCTAATGACACGTGTCAGCTTCTGGTAAAAATTTTCCCGCCCAAATTAGCTTCTCACATACACTTTCTTATAACTTTATTGTAGCTTTCAAGACAAGATTAATTACTATACATTAATGTATGCTATTGCAATTCTATATGACTATTTATTTTTCCTATTTAAGAGTAAGGAGTTTTATATCTTTATACCAAACATTCTATATACTAAAACAAAGACCACCTAATGATACGTGTCAGCTTCTGGTAAAAAAATTTCCCGCTCAAATTAGCTTCTCACATACACTTTCTTATAACTTTATTGTAGTTTTCAAGACAAGATTAATTACTATACATTAATGTATTCTATTGCAATTCTATATGATTATTTATTTTGCCTATTTAAAAGTAAGGAGATTTATATCTTTATACCAATTGGAATAATATATGTAATCTTACTAAGATTGAAAACAAATTTTATTCCCTTTATATGTGTTAGAATATTATACATGATTTTAGTAAGATTGAAAATAATTTTTCTATTTAAGATTTATCTTCTCTATACTAATAATACAAATTACTGTGATCTTTTCTACCTCTAAATTGAGCATGCATGTCTCTTAATATATACTGTATATTACTCCATTAGTCATCATTTTATATACTAAAATATTTACTAAATGAGGTTGATAAATAACTTGATCGAGTAAGTGGCTAATTGTAAAAATATTTGTCTTCTATTGCGAAGCAAAGACAAAAAGAGGTCAAACAAAAATAAATAAACTTATTATTATTAAAATGAAGAAATTAATATTAATAATTCAACCTTTCACTCATCTGTTGTTAATAATCCAACCTATGAATTATTTTTTAACAAGTCAACCTTTCCCCTTTATTTGCTGTTAGCATACTAATAGGGGTATGCTGATAGCAAACTAAGGGCAAATGTTTGATTATTAAAAAATAAAAGATACTGCTAGCAAACTAAAGACAAAGGTTGGATTATTAAAAAGTAATCTAAAGGTGCAATTATTCATAGCGGATGAATAAAAGGTTTGATTATTAATCAATTTTTTCCGATTAAAAAAGAAATGGGTAACTAAAAGGCTTAAAGTTAATCAAATGAGGTGAGCAGCAAAGTCAAGGTGTGTAAAATGTCGTCATTTGCAAGATTATGACTTTCATACACCATTCCTATTTGATCGATTGCATAATAGTGGACGGCAAGAGAAGTCGAGGAATACCTAAGAGAACGTGGGAGGAACAAAATAAAAGAGACATGAATGATCTACACCTCTCCAAGGACCTGACCAGGGATAGGGCAGTTGGCGGCGTCTTATCCACGTCCTAGATTACTAAACTCGTCCCTGTTACCCCTAGTTCGTTTTTGATTTTGGCTTTATGCCGCTCTTTACCTTTTTCTTTGATCTTACATTTGTTTTTTTGCGTATGCTTGTTATTCTATCTGTCAACTGCAGGTTCTCTCTCTTGAAGACCGTTCTCGAGCCGGAGGACTCTATGATCGCACTCTCCTCTATGGGTATGAGTTTGCCATCGTTCTTCCCTCCCCAGACCCTGACCATAGTTTTCTATGAACAGGATACACTGGGTATGATGATGATGATACACCGTTCTTATTTATCAACACATAAATATTGCGTTCAAAAGAAAAGTCTCTTAAAAAAGAGAATGACAAATGAGATAAAATTATAATTTGATAATTTTTTTTTTTGTTAGAATTCTTCTTAACATTTACAAAACATTACTATGTGGAAATTCATTAAAATATATCAACAATTTAAGTTGATTATATTTCGCCAAGTACTCAGTCATTGAAAAAAGTGTCATTTAAAATTAAGGGATCTTTCTTTAGATTATTGTATGATATGATGTGATGACTTCGCTATCTTTGTCTCACTTAGTTTGTGCACATTTTCAAATATATTAATCAATGTCATAATGCATCTTATTGTGCATAATTATAAATTATAAAAAATTGATATTAATAAATTGCAATGAATCAAATAAGATCTCAATTGACTATGATTTAATTTATATATTTGAAATAATTCAAATTAAGAGTGTTAGGAATAATGTTAAAAACTAGATCGGGTAAATGAAGAGAGTATGTTATAAGTATAGTTGAATTTGAATAATTAGAAGTGTTAAAAACTAAATATGCTATAGGAGTTTAAGGTATCCCAAGGAGAGGTTTTCTTAAAAGATAAGATGGAAATTCGTAAGAAATTTTTTGTTCGAACATCAAAAGGAGCGAGAAACTTTATGTTTTGGGTTTTTCAAGAATATATTTTCCTTATATTGCAAGTACTCTTTATTTTCATTTTGTATAAGTTGTTTGATCTAAAAATAAAAAATAAGCATTTATACATGCATTTTTCTTGTGTATCCACTCTATTACATACGTTGGAGTATTTATAGTCTATTTAACTTCTGATAAAATAACTTTTTGTAAATTGTGTTTAATACGGGTAATCAACTAATATTACATACATACATTTAGTATATAGTGGTTATTAAATAGCTTGGGCTCAGCACGAGTAATCAACAATTATGTTCTAATAATGTGTAACTTTTGTTATTTATTATTCAATTTTCTTTGTATGTGATTTTTTAAAAATTATTATTCATAGTTCTCTTTCTTTAAGTTTTATTTAATCTGTTTGTAACGATTATATTATTTATGCATAATATTTTCTAAATGTCTCGTGCTTTAGCACGGGTGATCATCTAGTAATCTATAAAATAAAAGAGAGAAAATAATGGAGATTTATTTTTAGCCTTCCATTGGGATGTGGTAAAAGAAATGACAATGGAATGAAAGAGATCAGTACAAGGAAGAGAATGAAAGAATAAAGAGTAGTAGAAGAATGAAAGAGGTCAGATTTGATCAATAAAGAAAGGAGGCGCACTGCTAGTGAGTGCATAGGGTTAGAAAGAAATCAATGAAGAAAGTAAAGAAAGGGTAAGAAATAAATCAGTAAAAGGCGCCTCACATAATGTAGAAGCACCTTAGGGTTTAGTTTTTATGGGCTTGCGGCTAACTCTAAGCTTATAATAGTTCAATTTTTTCGGTTTGGTTTTGTAGAGTCAAAAACCGAAATCGAACCTAACACCGAATTACTTTAAAATTTCAGTCCAAATCAAACCATATTTAAAATATCTCAAAACCAAATTGCTTACTCATTTTGGTTCGGTCGGTGTTCGATTTTTCACCAAACTAGTTACACTCCTAACCTATGCCCCTTAATACCAATTTTATAGCAGTATGCAATTAAAAGAACAACATGACATCCATATACCGTGCTATGCACTAACCCTAGTTTAAGAATTTTGATATTGAAAAAGAAAGGATAAACAGTGTGTAGTGAAATGAAATGAGGATCCTACATAATAGGTACTAAATTATATCTAATCTTATGCTCCGAAAATAGAGCTAAGATTGTAGAACTAGCATAAAGAACAAACAGTAGTTGTTTGAACATATCACCCCCATTAAGATGCTCTGTAAACTTTTTCAATACTATTTAAGTTTTCTGCTCAGCATCTTGATCAAGCCTCAGAATTGTTCTCCACTTGTTCACCATTTCCTTGTCATTAAAAGATGTCTTTATCAATTTCTTAAGATTGATAGGCAAACCAAAGATATCATTCACATCAGCCGAAGTGATGTAATATTCTCTCTTGGTCCGCCTATTTGAAATACGTTAGACCCAACTACTAGGATCAAAGTTTGAAACACCTAAAGCTATAATTCCTAGAAGATATTTTGAAAATTTGATATCTTACATTCCATCAAAACATATTTCCTTGACAAAATCCATCTGAGCTTTAGGTAGAGTAATTTTTGTACCGTTCGAATTCATGAACGCCACACCTTACAGTTTGTTTTAATTTCTTTTTTCAACAATAAAAATTATTTAATAAATAACTTTTATGCATCAATTATTGCCTTAAATGCATCAATATGAAATAAATATTCATAAAATAACTTTAATACCAACAAATAATTAACAAAACGATTAACAAGTTAGCTCTATCAATTTAATCATACAATCTATTAATTTTAATGTATTTTAGAAAAAGGCAAGTTGAAGGTGAGCATGTCATTTGTCTTTTTTTCATTGGGTGGAATTAATGGAATTGATTTATTTGCATTTTTTTGACTTTCCATATTTACACGTTTGCATTTTTGAAAAAAATTTATACATTAATGAATGCAATAAATCATAATTTTTCCAATTACACTGTTATAAATAAATGTACAATTTAGAAATTTATACCGAAATAGATAAAAATGAAAATACACTGGTAGAAAAATTAATAAAATTACTTTCATTACAATTATACTGCACTTCATTAAATTATTAGAATATCATAATTGTCCTTTTTTTCAGCAATAGATGTTAAAAATTTCAATGACATAAATTCATTAATTGATCATTAAATTCTAATTGATCATTAAATTCAGTCATTTACATTGTTAGACTACCATAATAATAATTTTAAATTTAGGAAAAATGTAAAAAATATTGAACCAGATGATGATTATGGAAACAAATAAATTAATGCATAAAAATCAACCAACTTTAATCAATGTGTAGGCAATCAAACTATCTTAGCTACCAAATATAATGCAATAAAAATCAATAAACTAAAAATATTGTCTGCTTTTTTGTAATTTAATACTCCCTCCGTTCCTTTATGTTTTTTCACCTTACTATAACGGGTAGTTTCAAAAGTTCTTCCACTTTAGAATACTTTCTATTTTTAGAAAGTTTTCATCTCACTTTTACCTCTTAAAACCTTACTTTTCTTATTTCACACTACTATTTAATTATTTTCTCTCTCATACTTCCAATACAATCATTATTTCACATTACAATTTAATTATTTTTTCTCTCATAATTCCAATACAATCATTACTTCTCACTACTATTGTTTCGGATGTGAATCGAGAAAGTGTGAAAGGCACGTGAAATACCTGAAATGGAAGTGGTTCAGAAGTCAACAGTCAACGGAGAAGAGGAAAGACGCCCTTCGAAGGTGGCTTGAAGTCCTGCACCACAACACGTTAGCCTTGCCTGGGGGGTTATCTCCCGGAAAACCCCTCCGATGCTTAAGTCAGATCGGAGAATATAGAGGAAATATATAACGAAAAGAGTGGAGGTTAGGGTGTTTGGTGTGGTTGTCAGCAACCTGTGAAGGTGGCGAAGCGGGAGATAACCGTTTGTGATGGTGAGTGTGAATTTCGGTAGAGTTTCGGTATGATAATAAGGCTTAGGGCGCAAACTCACCTCAGCTGACCCTTTTTATAACCATCAGATGGTGGTTACTCCTGTGAGAGTGGGAAGAATGGGAGTTGGTGGTTCCTAATTTAGGAAAGTAGCGGTTACCTGGGGAAGTTGGGCAGTTGCGGGGTAGTTACATGACGGTTACCCTTGCTGGAGGCGGGAAAGTCGGACCTTGACTAGAGCTGGTCCATGTAGGGAGTCAAAGGTTGACTCCTTTCCTTGACTTAGTCAACGAAACTGAGCTTCATCGATAACATTTAGCCCCACGCATAAGGAATGATGTGAAGATGGGAATCAATCGTAGCATCTTGCTTTATGCGGAACAAAGCTTGTAAAAATTTGCCGGGGCACCGTGTGACCGTGGTACCGTGGGAAGATATAAGTAGTCACCCATTCCCTGAGTTTACCGTTAGACCCTAGATGCCAAGATCTTCCTTTAATATAATACCGGATGGTGCCATCACATAGGCTGGTAAGAAACAGCTGACGACCATCCTGGGTCAAAAACAGGGTCCAAATGAAATTTACACTATGGACACGGTGCCGCGGGTTGATGCTGTAACATTGGCACTCCAAAATGAACTTACACCATGGGAAACCCTACTACGCGGACCGCAGTATTGTTGTGGGAAAAGGATGAAAATACTTAGAATATTTTCTTCTCATTAGGGACCAAAAACAGGGTCCGAATGAGATTTGTACTATCAACGCGATGCCACAGGTATGATTTCTTAAAAAGCTGCCTGACCAAGAATAGTTACTTATGAACGTCCCGGGGAGGGCTTTTGGCATTTACCGTGGCAATGCCACGGACTCAGATGGAAATACTTAGAATATTTTTGCATCTCTTTTCATTTTTGGACCAAAACAGGGTCCGAATGAAATTCCTTCTGTGACGACGGTACACCGGAAGTTATTGCGTCATACTTAGAATTTTTAGCTTTATCATCACCTTTTTGAGCTAAAAAATAGGGTTCGAATGATATTCCTCCTATGACCGCGGTGCAACGGGAGACATGATTTTATACTTAGAATTTTTGGCTCAATCATCACCTTTTTGAGCTAAAAACAGGGTCCGAATCATAATCCTTCTTGTGAGGCGGACAAGGATCAAACACTTAGAATTTTTAGCCCCAAGATTACATTTTTGGGCTTAAAACAGGGTCCGAATCACATTTATTCTTGTGAGGTGGACAAGGATAAAGCACTTTTCCACTTGTTTTCCCGGGGCAAATCTCTGACATGAATAGTATCTTGGTGGTTGAGCATTTATTGACCATATAAATAGTGAAAGGTAAGTCAAAGTATCATTTGCTTGTTTGACTTAATTTCACACATTTTATCTTAGAGAGAGAAAGCTAGAGAGAGAGGATCTGACATTCATCAAATCTTCAAATTTCTGATAGATCTTTAAGAACACAAACAAGGTATTCTCCATTTTTCCTCAAATTTTTCGATTAAATATTGAATTTCGATTGAATTTTGTTTGAAGATCTTCATTTTTCTTTTGATCTTCAACCTGTTCTTGGTGTTCTTGAATATATTAATGAATATCTTCAACGTGTTCTTGATGATATTCAACGTGTTCTTGATGATCTAACTTTGATCTCATAATCATTAACCCTTACATGCATATACTTGTAATCTCTTCACATAAAATTTGTATAACTTTTTTATTTTTCCCGGAGTATGGATGAGAGCAAGGTAGAATTGGACATACCCGTGACCCCGGCTTACATTGAGACACCTTTAGACTGTAAGGTAGAAGAGGAAGACTCGGACTGGAACTCCGTTTTTATCACCTCGATCTATTCTCCGGTAAAAAGTGGGAGTGAATCGTCTGTACACCCTTTATACCCGGCGAAAATAAAGTATCTTGCCCCGTGGGAAGTAGATGTAGCTTTTCCTCCCCTTTATCTAACAAAAATAAACCCTGAATTAGACGGATTCTTGATTGTAGATACTATGGAGCAAAGCAAAGAATCGTCCGGGTAGAAGAGTGGTGCTTCTAAACCTCCTCCGTTCTACATCAAAAACGGAGGTCCACTTAACTATTTTATCGATGCGAAGACCCGGAATAAGTTGGATACTTCTCGGGAGGAACTGGCGGATAAGTGGGGTCTTTCGGATAAGATTAACATATTAAGACCGGCCAACTTAGACACCGTTAGGTTTCCCCCGCCTAACTGTATAGCTGTATATATGCCTTCTTTTGAATTAGGCTTAAGGTTTCCTCTTCATCCGTTTATAAGGGATTTACTTAAGTTACTGAACGTTACCGTAGCCGAGGTATACCCTAACGCTTGGGGTCGGCACTTTTGATAGTGTGTAAGGTTTTGAAGGTAAAACCTACACTTACAGCGTTTAGGCACATATTGCAGGCCAGACTGTGTTCGTCTGAAGATCATGGGGCTGGTTGGATCACACTTGCCCATAGAAGGGGCTATAAGTTAGTTGGAGAGCTCCCGGATAACCAGAAGGGTTACCGGACCAGGTTCGCTTTTTTATATAGTTCCGAGCCATGGAACTTCAAGACTTCTTTCGATATTAAACCCAAACTTAATAGGTTCAACAATAATGTCCCGCAATGTACAGTAGAAGACGCGGTGATTATCGAGTATGCGAAGATGTCTATTATCCAGGGGAGGTCTCCGTTGCATAAGCAAGAGAACTGGATCACCCATAAGAGGCATCTGAACATAGAGTTACTTCTATCGGCTTTTGAAATAAGCCTTAAGATACACAAGCGTAAGTATTTCTCCTTTTTCTTGTGCTCGGGTGAAACGGTAACACGTCTAACGGTGTTGCTCTTATGCAGGCGTCGCCAAAGAAGACTTAGCCAAGAAACACCCAAACCTCATGGGCAAGTTCAATTTGATGGCAATGACGCACAACCGTGCGAAGAGGGCGGCTGACCCTACTCCTCTTCCTACCCCGCCTAAGGTAATATCCTTCAATACTTATTCTGATTTCGAATATTATCATAGCCTGATTTAATGTTTATGCAGAATGGCAACACCAATATGGCCGGGGTAGATGAAGCGCCGACTGAGGCGGAAGCTGGGTCTCTCCTTGAGAAGAGGAAAGAAGCCCCTGTTCCATCTCACGTGGAACGGGGTGAGCCGCCTCAAAAGAGGAAAAAGACTACGTCGAAGAGGAAAACCAAGTCTCCTTCTGGCGGAGTCAAGAAGCAAAAACCCGTGAAGCCGGCTGAACCCAAAGAGCCGGTGAAGGTAGACGGTGATGAGAGTTCGACCCAGGGGTCGAACACGATTTTGAGCGCCATTCCTCTTGCTGAAGAGAGACCGGTTCAGGCTGCTGCGGAGGGCGGTTCTTCCCGGCCCAAATAATTTACCCCTTAGGAGAAGGGAAAAAAGGTAGCCGAGGGGTCGGGCGAGACACCGCCCTACTCTTATGAGAAAGTGTACCAGCGCCGCATCCGTCCACACCGGGATGATGTGGCTTTGGTAGAGTTGGATCGTTCTGAACTGATGGTCCGTATCAACCGCGCCTCCAGAAACCGGTTGAGCGGGCTGAGCAGGCCCGTGCCTCCGTCGCAGATGTAAGTTTCTGAATTTCGGTCCTTTTCCTCCAACTTTTTCCTTTTTTAACTTGTTTGTTCTTTTAATAGGCTCTACTCAGGACAGAGTATGAGCTGGTCGTTCAGAGGACCCTTGCGGCGAAGAATGACCGCTTGATCGCTAAAGCTGAGGCTCAACATGCTGAGATCGAGCAGCTGAAGCTGGATCTAGCCGGTCTCCCGGGGTTAAAGGAGAGGCTGGCCAAGTGCAAGGAGCTGAGAGAGCGCTTGGCCTTGGCGAAGAAATGGAAGAGCCGCATTAAGGAAAACCTGGACGTTGCGGGCCAGTCCTTTGAGCTGGCATCCGAGATATCAACGCGTATATGCCAGAAAGTGGCGCGGATGTTGGGGGATCATGATAGACTTGTCTCTGAAAATGAGCAAGTCATAAAAACTGTGATGAGTGACATGGACCGCTTCGAAAGGGTCCTTGATGCGGCGAAGGTCTACAAGCTACGGTCCGAGAGGACTTCTTATCTGGCTCGGCAATGGTTGAACTCAAAGGAAGTGGTCCCGCTGCTGACTTCTTTATCTGAAGAAATGATGACGACCGGGGCACTGGTAGAGGTTGAAAAGTTCAAGCTGGCGGCTCAGAAGATGGGTCCTTGATGTTCCCAAGCTTTTGGTATTGATGTCTTGGACAAAGACTCAGAAGTATTGGCGAAGGCCATGGCAGAAGATAAGGAGGAGCAGCGGGAGTGGCTAAAAAAGATGGACTCGGGAAGGGAAAAGAGAGCCCTTGCTTTGGATCTCGTCAAAATCCCCGTCTGCTACCCTCATTTTCCGAAGGCTCCTGAGAGATCGATCTTCCTTGCTCTTGAAGGTGAATCTTCGATTTCATCGAAGATTTTATCAACTAAGAGGGAGACTCTCCAAGGACTGGCTAGCGAGTTGGCGAGTGAAGAACCGTGGCCCAATGTTGAAGATATTTTCAGCTTCACCCCCTCTCCGCAGCATCCTGAGTCGGAACCTCAGTCTGCGCCGTCGGATCAGCAGCGGGACGCCTCTCAGCCTTAGCTTGTTCCGCTCTCCTTTCTCCCCGGGATTTTTGTAATTGACAATGAACATTGTAGTTGTAATTTTAATTTTGATTTGAACATTTGGCTGTATATTGACATTGCTATTGTAAATATTTTTGATTTAGCAAGTTTTGTATCAGCGAGTTTTACTATTTACTCGCTTTTAGTTTGCCGCTTGGTTCTTTAAATATTGAAAACTGAAAACTGAAAACTGACCAAGTATCAAACTATGACACCGCCTCACCACTTAACCGTGGGTGATTATTGAAAAATTGAAAATTGAAAACTGAAAATTGACTAAGTATCAGATTGATACCGCTTAATCATGGAACCAGCCACGGTTATGAGAACTGTAATTGTCTATTACATGAACTGAACTGAACTGAAAATTGAAAACTGAAAATTGAACTGAACATTGAATAACTTGCTGGTGAGATATATGCCCCTTGCAAGACTTGCTAAATGAAAAATTTCTTCAAATGATCCGCATGCCAAGGTCTTTTCAGCTTTTTTCCTGTGGCATCTTCTAAGTCGAATGTGTTAGGTTTGACAGCATTGTTAATTTTGAATAGACCGTCCAAGTTGGCTCCTAACTTGTCTTTTTCTGCACTTTTCCCCGTTGCTTCTATCTTGCGCAAAACCCAATCTCCTAGTTTGAGGATCCTTGTCTTGACATGCCTGTTGAATTGTCGGGTCATCTACTATTTCTGGGCGATGGACCGTAGGAGTGCATTACCACGGTTCTCCGGAAGCAAATCTAGGTTCACCCTTTTACCTTCATCATTCTTAGTGTAGGAGTAGTAGGTCACCCTTGTGGAGGGTATCCCTATTTCAACTGGTAGAACAACTTCTGACCCAAAGACAAGTGAGAAAGGAGTATGACTTGTTGATTCATTCACGGTGGTGCGACTGGCCCAGAGAATACCTGGTAACTCGTCATCCCATGATCCTTTAGCCCCTTCAAGTTTCTTCTTGATCCCATTAAGTATTTCTTTGTTAGCTGATTCTACCTGCCTGTTTGTTTGAGGCCTGGATACTCAACTGAACCTGATCTGTATGTTGAATTTTTCGCAGTATTCCACGATTCCACGGCTTATGAATTGTCTACCATTGTCAGTGATTATGACCCGTGGGGTACCGTACCTCGTGATGATGTTTCTCCAGAGGAATTGGCATACCTGTTTTTTAGTGATGGTGCTTAGTGGTTCTGCCTCGACGTACTTGGAGAAGTAGTCTATTGCCACGATGATGAACTTCCTCTGCCCTTGGCTGGCGGAAATGGTCCAAGTAAGTCCATACCCCATTTGTCAAAGGGTAGTACTAAGCTGATAGTGGTAAGGTAGCTGGTAGGCTTTTGAGGCACTTTGGAGAAGAATTGGCACTTTCAGCGTCTTGCCTGAGGATTGGCTAATAGTATCCACTTCTGAGCACCTTACTAACCATGGTTCGAATACCTTGATGGATTCCATACCCTTCTTCGTGAATTTCCCGCAGAATATAGTTTCCTTCTTCCGGGGTAACACACTTTAGGAGTGGATGGGTGTATGATTTCCTGTATAGCGTGCCCTCTATGTATTCAAACCATTTGCTTCTTTTCTGAAGAAGTTTTGCCTCGTTTTCATCATCAGGGAGAGTTTGATTCTCAAGGTACTTGATTATGGGTTCCATCTAGGTTTTTGATCTGTCTATTATGTTCACCATGACATTGATACTGGGGTTATGAAGGACTTCCCACACAATGTCACGTGTACTCGACGATTCTGCGGAACTAGCCAACCTTGCCAAAGAATCTGCTTGGGCGTTGTCGGACCTGGGCACATGGGTTATTGTGAACTGGTCAAAATTTCCCACTAATTCTTGTACCTTGGCTAAGTACATTTTCATGCTGTCATCTTTGGCTTCAAACTCTCCTTTTACCTGTCTCACGATCAGCTGGGAGTCAGAGAATGCGAGTATGTTTTTTGCCCCTGCTCCATGGCAAATGATGAGGCCTAGGATTAGGGCCTCATACTCGGCTTCATTGTTGGAGGCATCGAATTCAAACCTTACTGCCCTTTCCATTCTGACTCCGGCGGAAGAGATGATAAGTATCCCGGCACCACTAGCGACCTTGGTGGATGATCCATTTACGTACAACTTCCATTCTTGGTTGGGATCTGATGATGTTGGTCCCGTGCTTTCAACAATGAAGTCTGCTAAAGCCTGGGCTTTGATGGAAGTACGTGGTTCATACTCTATCTTATAGTCTGCTAACTGGTCAGCCCAATCAGAAATGCGGCTTGATTGATTCCTTCCTTCTAAGACTTTTTAAAGGATTGATTGGTCCTGACCCTGATTTGATGAGACTGGAAGTAAGGCTTGAGCTTTCTACTTGCCATTACTACTGCCAAAAGCACTTTCTCAACTTCGGTGTAATTTCCCTCGGACGCGCTGAAGGAATGGCTGATGTAATACACTGGTAGTTATTTCTTCTCCCTTTCCGTTATCAGGACTCCAGAGATAGAGTATTCTGACACGGAAACATATAGTATCAGTGTTTCTCCTTCTATGGGGGTAACCAACTTTGGCAAGGAAGCGAGGTAGGCTTTCAGATCGTTGAATGCTTCTTCCGCCTCTTCGGTCCACTCAAATTTTGTTTGCTTGAGGGTCCTGAAGAAGGGTGAACATTTGTCTGCAGACTTTGACATGAATCTTCCTAGGGCCGCAACACAACCGGTTAGATTTTGCACTTCTTTTACTATTCTAGGAGACTTCATGGTCAGGATGGCTTTAATCTTGTTGGGATTGGCCTCAATTCCCCTTTCATCTACCAAGAAACCAAGGCACTTTCCTCCTATAACCCCAAATACACATTTGTCTAGGTTAAGGTGCATTTGATGGTTACGGAGGGTCATGAAGGTCTCCCTAAGGTCAGCAACGTGATCTTGGGCTTGCTTGCTTTTGGTGATCATATCATCAACGTAAACTTCCAAGTTTCGGCCTATCTGTGAGCTGAAGACCTTGTTTACCATCCTTTGATATGTTGCCCCTGCGTTTTTCAGTCCAAAGGGCATCACCTTGTAACAGTATACCCCGACATTTGCAATGAAAGCTGTGTGGGGTTGGTCTTCCTAAGCCAAAGGGATTTGGTGATATCCAGCATTGGCATCCATAAAGCTAAGGAGGGCGTGACCTGCCGTGGAATCGACAAGGCGGTCAATCTTCGGAAGGGGGTAATCATCCTTTGGACAAGCTTTATTGAGATCCGTGAAGTCAACACACATTCACCACTTGCCATTGGGTTTTTTGACAAGCACCACGTTGGACAGCCATTCGGAGTATTGACATTCTCTGATGAACCCCGCCTTCAATAACTTTTCCACTTCCTCCTTTGCTGCTTCAATCCTTTCTTTGTCTTGGTGCCGCAGCTTTTGTTTAACAGTCTTGTAGCCCGGTTTGATGTCGAGTTTGTGGCACATTATTTCTGGCGGTATCCCGGGCGTTTCTTCCACAGTAAAAGCAAAGATATCACGGAACTCGGCAATGACTGCCAAGACATCGTGTCTCACTGCTTCAGGTAGGGCTTTTCCTACTTTTATCCTTCTTCCTTCAAACACTTCGACTTCTTCATATTGTTCAATGGGTTGAGGTTTTTCTAGGACATTGAGATTGTCCAAGTAAACACTCATAACAGATTGAGGTTCTTCTTCCCGTTTTCTCTTGGGGAATGCTCCAGGAGCACTGTCATGCTTCAAGCAATTAATGAGGCATTGATGTGCTGCCTTCTAATCCCCTCGAAGGATTCCAACCTTTCCATCATCCTGTTCATACTGTAACAAGAGTTGATGGGGTGAAATGATCGCTTTGATCTTGTTGATGAGAGGCAGTCTCATGATGGCATTGTAGGGGAAAGGAAGATCAACAACGGTGAACTTGATAGGGAGGGTTCTGCAATAGCTCTTCTCGCCTACCCGCACTAGGAGTGTAATGGTGCCAAGGGGAACGACTTGGTTACCTCCAAAGCCTATGAGGGGCTAATCGAAGGGTTGCAAGTGGTTTTCCTCGAACTTCATCTGCTTTAAGCAGTTCATGGTGATGAGATCTGTAGTGCTCCCTGTATCTACAAGGACTCGCTTAACTTTCATCTGGCCAATTTTAAGTGCCACTACCAAAGGGTCAGTATGAGGAAATTGAAGTGGCTCTAATAGAGTAGAGTCAAACTTCATTACTGGACCTCTGGAGGGGACTTTTGGAGGGCCTTTCATCAAAGTGTGTACACTATCCTTTGTGGCTCTTATTGTAGGATACTCCTCACTGAAGCCACCTACGATCATGTTGATGACTCCCCGGGTATCAGCTGAGGTAGTCTTCCTATCTTCTTCTTTGCGGGGCTTAGGTTTAGGGCGGTATGACCTTTCGTTGCTGTTACGGGAGGGATAGTATTTTCTCAAGAACCTTCTCAACTTTCCCTCTTCAGCCATCTAATGTAGTATGCGTTTGAGCTCTCTATACTGTTCCAAGGTATGACCATATTCACGATGATAGTCGCAATATAGATCATAGTTGCGACGATCAGACGGTGTGGTTGTGGGCGGTGGTGCTGGAAGGGCATCTTGGACAGCGAAGAAGATGTCCCGCCTGTTTGTGTTGAAGCGGGAATCTTCTCCTCCATCCCTTAGGTGCTTTGTTTTGGATTCTTCAGCCACATACACCTGCCTATGCCTCGGTGGTCCCATGTCGGAAGGGGGACCGTGGTGACGCGGGGGATAATTCCTATCCCGCCGGGATGTACGGTCATCTCTTGGAATTTTTGGGGGAAGGTCGAGTTCTTTCTTGTCATGTTTCCGCTTCTATGAATCATGAGCATGGCATATTTCTGAGGCGGTGACATAGCTTTGGCATTGCCTCATGGCTTCAGCGTAACTTTTAACCTGGTTCTCAACAAGTTGGAACTTTAGCTTGGAGGTTCGCATTCCATTGATCAGGGCATTAAGAGCAATAGAGTCTTCTAGATCCGTGACTTCTAAGACAGCCTCTTGGAATTTCTTCAAGTATGAAGCCACGGATTCCCCTTCTTGCTGCACAACGCTCAATAAGTGGAAGTTAGTTTTTTCTTGCCTTTTGGAAGCGACAAAGTGATTGATAAACTTGGCTTCCAACTGCGCGAAAGTATGAATCGTTCCCAAAGGTAGGGAGGTGTACCAGTTTAGAGTAATTCCACTTAACGTAGTAGGGAAAAATTTGCATAGCAAGGCCTAACTGGTGGTATATAGCAGCATCAAGTTTTTGTATGCCACGATATGTTCCTCGGGGCATGTGGTACCGTCAAAAGAGTTCATGGTAGGTACCTTGATCTTGGCAGGATAAAGAGTTGCTAAGATTTCAGCGGATAAGGGGGAATTCAGCAACATGGGGGCGTCCTGGGGTCCCCCTAGGCTGATTTCCGCCTGACCCGATCCTTTAAACCTGACGGGGCTCAGTGGGCAACTAGACCTAGAGAACCGTTGCGTCTTCCTCTCTTCCCTCTTTCTGTCCATCATCGCCTGAGTGCTCTCAGAACGCTGTGATCGTTTTTGGTTCAGGTAGTCCCTAGCATCCTGGGTTCGTGGTCGCGATTCGCCTTCATGAAATGTACTAAGGCTTTTTTGAAATCGGGATCTCTCCCTTCTTTGTCTGTTCCTACGGCTGGACCGTGAAGCCTGAGTCTCTCTATCCTCCTGTCTTTGAGAACTTTGGGGAGGATCCATTCTTCTCCTTAAGTTCTCAATTTGTTCAGCCATACCATCCAACACCTGCTGGTTGTGATTAGTAGCATTGGTGCTGGGGGCAGCACGAAGTTGTTCAACAAATGCGGTGGTTAGGCTTTGCGCCAGCATGTCCAGATTGTTGGCCTGTCCCGCGGACGTGTCTGTATCTGTGCTGTGCACGGTGGCAGTTTGTGTTTGTAACTTTTTAGGAGCCATGACTTTTGTTGAAAGAATTCCCCACACACGGCGCCAAACTGTTTCGGATGTGAAACGAGAAAGTGTGAAAGACACGTGAAATACCTGAAATGGAAGTGGTTCAGAAGTTAACGGTCAACGGAGAAGAGGAAAGATGCCCTTCGAAGGTGGCCTGAAGTCCTGCACCACAACACGTTAGCCTTGCCCGGGGGGTTATCTCCCGGAAAACCCCTCCGATGCTTAAGTCAGATCGGAGAATATAGAGGAAATATATAACGAAAAGAATGGAGGTTAGGGTGTTTGGTGTGGTTGTCAACAACCTGTGAAGGTGGCGAAGCGGGAGATAACCGTTGGTGATGGGTGTGTGAATTTCGGCAGAGTTTCGATATGATAATAAGGCTTAGGGCGCAAACTCACCTCAGCTGACCCTTTTTATAACCATCAGATGGTGGTTACTCCTGTGAGAGTGGGAAGAATGGGAGTTGGTGGTTCCTAAATCAGGAAAGTAGCGATTACCTGGGGAAGTGGGGCGATTGCGGGGTAGTTACCTGACGGTTACCCTTGCTGGAGGCGGGAAAGTTAGACCTTGACTAGAGCTGGTCCATGTAGGGAGTCAAAGGTTGACTCCTTTCCTTGACTTAGTCAACGAAACTGAGCTTCATCCATAACAACTATATAATTAAAATAATACCCACTGCCACCAAAGATTTCTTCTTTCTTAATATTTGTGAAAAACCCAAAGTGGAAGATCAAAAAGGGACGGAGAGAGTAATTTTTTTATGAAAATAAAAATGTATAACTTTTATGTCTGAAATTACAATATAACCCCTATGGCCATTCCAATTGTTTACTCATTATTTCTCTTCCCTGAATTTTTATTGTTGTTTAATAATATTTTATAAAATAACCATAAGTTTAATTATATTCAAGAAATTCGTAGTGAGATGGGAACATGAAATATTAATGACTATTAATAAAAGTCAACGACAAACAGTATCCCATGTTGGTCTACTCCTACCTTAGCTTGTTTTTAGATCTGATAATTTTACGTCGCCATTTCTAGAGTGACTAGAAGGAAAAAACGAAGAATTCTCATATGCGACAAGGATGGTGAGATATGTCATCGTACTGAGAATGTAATATATAATATTGATGTGTTTCAAAACCTATAAACTTTTGATTAACAACGTATTTTGAGTTTCTTTATATTTAATTCTTTTAATTACAATATATACATGTAAATACTTATTACCCACCTTCATATAATATTTGTATTAGTCTAAAATTTCATTAAAATATTAGCGTATTTAAAAATCCGTGCACTGCACGTGTTTTTATACTAGTAACTAGTAATTATATAAAGCAGATACATAAACTACTTAGAATATAAATCAAAACATGACTATTAATAAACAACTTATATGCATCATTTATTACGTTAAATGCATCAATATGAAATAAATTTTTATCTTACACTTAAATAACAACGAATAATTAAACAAAAAAATTATCAAGTTAAAATTTATTGTGTTACTCATTATATACATATGCTCTTGACTATTACATATCATTATAAATCAAACGTTTACCAATATGAATGGTCAGGTTATGCATGTCAATTTTAATCTTATGACTATCAATTATGAAACTAAATAAATCTGTTGCATGATAAAACAAAAACAAAATAGGTCAATTTTATTTTTATATACATCAATTTCAAACAATTGCTCATCAATTACAACCAAAAATGACAAAAATGAAGAACAAAAACATACAATTCATGTAGAGTTGAAATAGCAAGAACTTGTTCCTTTAATCTTTGTCTCCCCTACTTCTCTTTAACTATGTCAAGCCTTTTAATCTTATGAGTATCAGGCTTTTTCTTCGTCTTCTTCGTAATGGATTTTTTTAAACACCTCGTTTTTAGAATTACGGCAAGAGGTAAGTCCTCCTTAGAGCATGAACATCCAAGAGGATGAACACTCCTTTTAACTCCTTTTAACCATCCTCTTGGATGTGTGGAGGAAGAAGGAGTCCTCTTTGGCAAGAGGAAAGCATTTGATCCTCTTCATGAAGAGGAAGTAAAAATATGGAAGGGGATTGAATGTGGACCAAAAATGGGGCCAATCTCACGTGGGAATGGAGAAAAAGGAGGAAAAAAAAAGGAAAAATGCTTTTGGAAATTTATGATTGCTCCACTTGGCACATTTTGATTGGTTTGAATTTAAATTTGATTATTTATAACGGTATTATTTAAAACGGTCATAAAAAAAACGGTAAAGAAAAATTTCAAAATAATTTCACCAACAGCTCTATTTTTTTTCTCTATAAATAGAACCTAAATTTGGCTATATTTCTCACACTTTAAATTTTTGGTCTTTTCTCTCTCTTCTTTACTACCCATCTAAACTCATTTACTTGTTCATAAATTCATTCACATTATCATATTCTTAATTATGGATCCAAATAACCCAAATTATGGAAGAAATTTCAACTTTCCATACTACCCAAACCCTCAAAATAGCTCAAATACACCCCCTTTTGATCCAAATATCATCAATAATCCTCAATTTCAAGCTGCTTTACAATGGTTTGGTTCTCAACCTAGACCAATGAATCCAACTTATCAAAACTATATACCTTTTCAACAATCTTCTGAAAATAATCCATCATTTCCCGTTTCCGAACATTTTACTCAACAAATGGAGAATTCACCGGGTGGTGAAGGTTCTTACAATGCTACTCCGACTTCGGAATTAAGGGCGACAAGACATCTTGATGATATAGAGGAGGTTGATGTTGAAGCGGTTCCACGAGAACTCTTTGTCGCAGCTAAAGAGAAAACCAGACAAAAGGCGGCTTGGAGCGTTGCTGAGGATAATGCAATTGTTTCGGGCTACATCAATGCTGGAGGAGATGTAGTACGAAACACAAACACAAGAAAGGTCGGCTTATGGATGGAAATCTTTAAACATTATGAGATTGTGCGAGCTGAGAGTCCTGGGGAAATTCGTGAACGGACCTCAAAGTCTATGCAACAACGTTGGGATCATATCAACGGTAAAGTTTCAAAATGGGTGGAGGTTTACAGTTATGAATTACGCCACAAAAAAAGTGGAGAATCAGATGCAGACGTGGAGAAACGTGCCTTTGAAGTTTACCAAAAATCGAACAACGGTAAACCATTTCAATTAATGCATTGTTTCAATATTATGAGAAAATTTGATAAATGGAGCCCTGAAATAATGCAAGTACCTTGCGAAAGCGGAGGTAGCAATAAAAGATCAGGTTCGGATACACCAATTGAGGAAGCGGCTACTCCAACTAGACCTGATGGTATAAAGAAGACAAAACGCAAAGGAAAGAAGACATAAATGTACTCCAGCGTTCGCCGGTTTTTGACGACCTTTTCAACGGTCGAGCTCCACAAGTCCAGTTCGACGTGAATGGAAATACCTACAACAAAGGGTACTATCTCACAGATGGAATTTATTCGAAATGGGCAACCTTTATTGACGCCATAACCGCTCCCCAAACCAATAAGCAAAGGTTGTTCACTCAACGTCAAGAAAGTGCACGAAAGGATGTTGAACGTGCTTTTGGCGTACTACAAGCTCGATTTGCAATAATTCGAAAACCTGCTTTAGCATGGAGTGTGCCAATGCTATGGAAAATTATGATGACATGTATCATTATTCACAATATGATTGTAGAAGACGAGCGTGATACTTATGCTAATTATAAAAATCCACAAGAGTTCGCCCAAGAACAAACTGAAAATGTAGCAGGATCATCAAGCCCAAATGGTACAAAATTTTATGTTACACCCGGACGATATGATGATCGTAATTTTACGACACTCTTAGCTACAAGAGAAGAGATTCGTGATAGACATATACATATGTCTTTGAAGAATGATTTGGTAGAGCATATTTGGGAAAATTTTGGAAGCTCCTACGCAGAATAATTTTAGAATAGAAAAACGTAGTAGTAATTTTTTTAAATTCTATGTTTTCCGAACATTTAATTAATGTATGTGCTTTGTTTTTTTAAGTTATAAAATATTAAATTATGAATATTTTTTTTGTACGTTGCAAGACTAATAAACGCTAATTAATTAATTATACAAAAATTGAGTAATTAATATTTATCATTTACACAGATTACAATTATTAAATTTGGATAGGAAAAAGAATGTGTAGTGGGGTATATATGAGTAGGAGAGAGAAAGTGAAAACATGATGAAAAAGTAAACTCTTGGATGTTGGATAAATTAAAGGAATAGAATGAGGAAGATGATGTAAACAGTGAAAAATGATGTGGAGGAAAGAGAAAATGATGTGTTAAATGGAGAAAAAAAGATAGAAATGTGAAGAGGATATATATATCCTCTTCATTGTTCATGGTCTTAGTGCTCTTCTTTGAAGCTTTAACCATTATAATCTATATCCTCTATCCTCTAAATATAAAAAGAGGGGAAGGGAAGAATACTGTTCATGTGAACAGTAAAACTACTGTTTGCCCTTCTTTTGCAGTCTGCCTTTTCACGTTTACTTTGGATGGCTTCTTCTCATTCTTCTTATTTCCTCTTTCCTCTCCCACTTCTATGACCAATATTTTCGTTCCGAATCTGTGCTCAATTCTTCTTATTTCCTCTTTCCTCTCCCACTTCTGCTCTTTCTTCTTCTAGAAACTTTTAATTTTCCAGCGAAGACGCGTGATTAGTAGGGTTTCGACTTCTACTAACAAGATCAGCGCTAAGGTTCTGGTTGTGATGAATCATCTTTCTGGATGGTAAGATCATTGATTTTGGTTTTTGGATGAAAATTTAAGATTCTTACAGTTTTCTTTCAAATTTGAGTCCTTGTTTTTGCAATTTCAGATTTCTTAGTTTGATTTTGGGTTTGTCAAGATGTTATTGTACTCAATTTAGAGTACAATAATTGATGCAATTGATGCAATAATTGATTTGGATTTTTCCAGATAATAGTTTATGCAATTGTTGCAATTTCTTCGTGAAGAATAAATCAGGGTACAATGTTCAATCTTCATATGGTAAGTTGTTTTTGTTCAAAAGTCATCTTCTCCTGTTATATAAACCCTCTTTTGTACAATAATTGATTTGTCAATACTTAATTTGTTCAAAGCCAAATTATAATTGTCCACACTAAGATTTGTTTTTAATTAGTTTGGGTTTTTGGGTTTTTTCATGATTTTGAGTTTTGGGGTTTAATTTTACTTTTTTTTTTTTACCTTTATTAGTACTTGATCAATTGCATTTTCTTCTGCTGCAACATTGATTTGTTGAATTGTTGTTTTGTTGGGTTATCCATGGATTACATTGTTTATTTGCTGTTATGGCTTAATTACCTCTTTCAATATGTTAGCTATCTTGTTCATTGCCTTTCTTTGCTGAAGCAGAATCCCATAAGACTTTGTTAACTCAATTGCTGGCCTTTCGTCAATGGGGAAGTCACCAAGAAAATGGATACAGATGTTGTCTTGAAGCTATTGAAGAGAAAATTCAAAAGAATTAGTGCCTAATGAAGGTAATTATATTTCATTTGGAATTGAATAATTTTGATAATTCACATGTATACATGGTTTTGCCATTTTTCATGTTGAGGGGAATTTAGGTGTCTCTTTTTCTATCCACAATTCTATTTTGAGTATTAAGCTTAGTAGTTTATATTTAGCTATATATCCTCATTTGTTGGCGATTGTCAAAGTCTTAAAACTAAACCTAATTTCAAAATTAAAATATGTTGAGTGCCTATGTGTTACCCACATGTGAGTTGTCCCACATCGAAGAAAGAGAAGAGTATGCATCACTTTATATATTCAAGGAGTAACTCCTACTATTACCAATTGATTTTAGTAGTGAACCTTCTTTGGGTTTATGAGTGGGCTACTTCTTCTCCTCCTTATTTGGGTTGCCCAGTCCCATATTCTAAATTCTATCATTGTATCAAAGCCCGGTTTGTTGTTGAGCCTTTATACTGGGCATTTAATCTTACCACTGGTTAAGGGGCCTTTAATTGGATGTTCATTCCCAATAGGTTTGTAACCCTTCTGGTGGGCTAAAATTCTAAGGACACTCACATGTGAGGGGGAGTGTTGAGTGCCCATGTGTTACCCACATGTCAGTTGTCCCACATCGGAGAAAGAGAAGAGTATGCATCACTTTATATATTCAAGGAGTAACTCCTACTATTACCAATTGGTTTTAGTAGTGAACCTTCTTTGGGTTTATGAGTGGGCTACTTCTTCTCCTCCTTGTTTGGGTTGCCCAGTCCTATATTCTAAATTCTATCAAAATATGTGTTTGCCTTTTTTATTGGAGAGTGTCTAAATTTTACATTTATTTCAAGATTACTAATTTTTGGCAAATCAAAATACAGTGGTATCAACTTCATACACAACTACACAAGTATGCTTGTTAATGTATATTATTTTATTCTATGAATAACTTAGTGCAAAATATTGTACATGTTTTTGAGGTTTATGTGATTGTAATATGGACTATGATATGACTGCGAAATTAGATGCAGTACAAAAGTGGTTTCTAAACGTTACTACAACCCTGACCCGAGAATTTTCTTTATTGAATAGTTGGCAAACAGTTGGAGGCCAAACAATATTAATCTTATTGTACTGCATTCAATTTTGCGTTTTCCAAATAATAGTTGATGCAATTGTTGCAATTTCTTCGTGAAGAATAAATCAGAGTACAATGTTCAATCTTCATATGGTAAGTTGTTTTTGTTTAAAAGTAATCTTCTCCCGTTATATAAACCCTCTTTTGTGCAATAGTTGATGCAATTGTTGCAATTTCTTCGTGAACTTGTGCTTTTTGAAATTGGAATTGGAGATTTGATAAGTAGTGTGATACTTCATTTTGTTGATGTTTGTCTATTGAGCTCATTGTGTCCCTTATAATCATGGTTATGATGATCATTATGATGATCATTGATCATCAATTGGCTGTTAGGGGATGATGATGAAGTTGTGGCACATGAAATTTGTGAATCTTGATGATCTGTTGATTGGAACCTCTTAAGCTTCTTCTTTAAGTGGGTATTGGAACCCCTTGTGATTAGATTGTTATCAGTGCTAAAGTCCTCTTTTTTAAAGATTTATTTGTGTTCTTCTTGTAGGATTCGAACAATTGTTTAGAGATGTGAAGGATACTACCGTCAGTACACTAGCACCAGAGGTAAGTGATATGCTCAATTTAGAGCACATTTATGTCCCTACTTTGGTGTCAAGTCTCGTCGTTTTTCATTGGTTTCATACACTTTACACTCGATTTTACCTTGCTCTTGTCTCCACGGTGTTTAGAGGTTATTTCAGGTGTTTTCGGGAGATTTCGAGGTAAAACGGATTGAGTTCGAGGCCTAGGCACCAAGGTCGAATAAAAGGCACGTGTTTCGAGGCTCTCACAAGTGTTTCGGGTCATCCCGAAGATATCGCGAAGGTCGGAAACCGTTTGATGATTGTTGGAAGCTTCAAAGTGACCAAAAGAGCCTAATTCGGTCAAAGCCAGGTCGAAGCCAGGTCGAACCTATATGCAGCAGCCCAAGTCCAATGCTCAAACTCTCTGAAAAAGCCGAATTAAGCCCATTCGGTCGAATCTAAGGGCACTCGGTCGAAGCCAGGTCGAAGCTAAACACTACAGCCCAAATCGGAGACCAGGACTTTTTGGCATGGTCGAATTCGACCCACATTCGGTCGAATCTGTGGATTCGGGCGAATCCCAGCCCAATTCAGGCGAATGAACTAGGTTTTTCTCGCTGCGCTTTTCTTCGCTCGATTAAAAACACGTGTATCTTTAGGGCTTTTGTTCCCCATCTCTTGTAGCCTATATAAAGGCATTTTTCTGGACTAAAACCCTATGACTTGATTGGGAGTAACCCTCCCATTCTTGTTCATCAATTTATTGCTTTCTCTTTCCATTTCTTGCCCTAGTTTTAGATTGTTCTGCATTCATGTCTTTGTTCTTCTTCATTTATGTAAGTTTCTTTCATTTATTGTTTTCTTATCTTTATTGCTTTCATTTACGCTTTGTTTAATGCTTTACTTTAATGCTTTTGTAGTGTAGATTTATTGCCTTGTTGTCTTTCAATTCCTTTATGCTTCCTTTCTTGTTTTCACGCCTTTCCTTCTCTTTGTGCTTGCTAGAATAGATTTAATGTTTTCTATCTTTCTTGTTTTTGCTTTCAATATGCTAGAGTAGTCTTTTAGGGTTTTGGGTTAGAGAAACCTTAGGGTTTTGGTCTTGTGTTTAATGTTTAGGAAGATGGTTGAGATTGATGCTGGTTTGTTGATTGATATTCGAGTGGAATCTTGTCCTGCCATTCCTTAGTGAGACATAGGGCGATTATAGGTCGTTTGCATGACTATAGGTCACCAACTTCCCCTCGATGTCTAGAGTGTCTCGATCGATCTTCGTTCGATCTCCCTCGACCTAGCCTATCTATATTTCCAATGGACCTACCTAGGGTGGACCTAGCCTAAGCCAGCTTTCTTTTATTGTCCTATATCCATTCTTAGCATAGTTCACCCACCTTCTTACCAACCATCAACCTTTCCCACACCAAACCTTTAGTCTTACATCCCTTGTCCCTATGGTTCGACCCCCGACTTACCACTACACTCGTTGTAGTAGCTTATTGGGTGATTATAAATGTGTTTGCATAGCTTAGGTTTTTAGTGTATAACGACGCGCTAAAAAACCGGTTATCAGTAAGTATTTGACACTTTGGCACTCAGTATACTCAGTTTGTGTATTAAAGGCACTTGTTTGGACTTTGGAAATTTGCTTCCTTATATTAGTTTATAAATATGTTTCTTTAGAGGACATTAAAAGCTCTTAATTTCTAATGTTGCGGGTTACTGGGAAACTTGCAGCTCTTAAGGGGCTAGATGCTCGTCTTAAGGAGATCCGAAGTTATCTTGATCTTGTTATTGATGGAAAGCTCCCCCTTAATCATGAAATATGATATCAGTTGCAGGTTTTATTCATCCATATTTAGGTTATCTTGCCTGAGTGTTTGTATGTTATATTCCTGATAGTGTTGTCCTTTTGGAAGTTGGTGTATGTTTGGTATTCTCCAGAAGAGAGTGGAGAATTTGGGTAAGGGGTGTTCACATATGAGCTTCAAGTAATAACTGCTTTACTATGGGGTTGATCAAAAGTTAGAATATAAAGTTCAAAAAATCGTTCCTTCTTTAAAAAAACAAGAAAATAACTTTGGGAATTCTTCATATTCTCAATATAATAGTTTTGTGTTAAAGTGGTGTCTGACGCAAGAATAATAAATGTTTTCAAATTTTGTTGGTACTACAATATGAATGTCATGTTTGAAGTATTATATATATATATATTTAAATTGAATTTTACGCTATAGTAAAAAAGTGTGCCTCACATACAAAAAGCTCGCGCCTTTGCCCTGCGCTTTGCGCCTAGACTCTGAGGGCCTTTAGCGCCTCGATGCGCCTCGCGCTTTTTAAAACTAAGAGTGTAATTTCAGAATTTTATCAGACAATATATAATAATCTAAATAGTATATTATATATTTTCCATTATAATTTTTTAAATAGTACATTTTTATACAATTGTGTAATTGGAATAATTGTGATTTACTGCATCCATTAATGTATGAGTTTTTTCGAAAATATAAATTTGTAAAATTGGTAAGTGTAAAGAATGCAAATTAATGAAATTCTATTAATACTAACCAATGAAAAAAAGACAAATGATATACTCACAATCAAACTTCCTTTTTGCTATTATACAAAAAATCAATTAATACTAACCAATGAAATAAAGACAAATGACATACTTATAATCAAACTTCCTTTTTATGGTTATTGATTCAATTATTACACTTCAAGGAACGTTAATTGCAAGGTATTTATTAATAAAATGGGAGAGTGATAATAAAGGAATTATAGTTGAAAGCCTAAAACTGTTAAAAGCAAATTCTTCATTAACATTGGCAGCTAGAGGTACATATCGAAGAGACCCAAATAACCATTTTAATATATACTATGGTGGTTAGATTATTAGTTATACCGATTAAAGGGCTGTAAGGAAGGTTCAAATTTAAGTATTCAAATATTGTTCTTTGTTGGGATTTCTCGGTCATGTGTGTAGATGATTTTATTTGGAAATCTAGCATTGGGTCACTTCAAATTTGGATTTGAGTGAATTCCACCTTAGTTTCCAAAGTAGTTAAAATGGAGAATTTGAGAATGACTTGTCAAACCTTGTCATTCCCAAATTCTCCATTTATGATTCCATAATTGAAATTAAGAATTTCAAATGAAATATATGCTCCCAAACGCAACCTTAAAGTTTTGTCAATTGACAATTTAAGATGTGGATACAAGGACTCGTAGCATTAGGATGCCAGGACACGTAGCATCAACAGACTACTAGATCTCATCAACCTCATACAACATATGCAACAAGTCACCAGGCAAACCAGCTGACAACTCACGCGTAGCTCATTGCAATTGGATTGATCGTTTGCAGCAAGACAATAGCAGGGACAGTAGGTGATCAGTAGGAAACAACATCATTACAAGAGCTTCATTTGGCCCTATCAGGGGCAGCAGCTCATGACCCTTCATGATGATGAACTTCAGAAGACGTTCAATGCCAATTGGGGTTGCTTTTGTGAGTTTTGTTTCTCCTTTGTTTTTTTGGGGTTGGTTTTTGAGGTTTTATTAGCATCGACCTTTTATCGTGGTTCATATGTTAGTAATAGGCACCAGAGCTATATAGTCATGACCTTGAAGTGTAATTTAGTTTTCAACATTTCTAATTTATGTTGTCAATGGAAAAGTTAACTTGATGTGCGTTTGTTGGCCCCCTAGGATTCCAGTTGCTTTAAACACTGTGTTTTAGAAGCTTTGTACTATCCTTTGTCTTGTTGAACTGTTTTATTTAAAGAAATTAGGGTTTTAGTTTGTGTTGAATTTGAATTGAAATAGTCAAATAGGTGATACCAAATAGGGCATGGTAAGTTCTTTGCTTGCATATTAGAATTTGGAGGTGCTTATACCTTTATAAATTTTAGGAAAAAATATACGAAACTACTTAATCTATAAGTTTATTTGCAAAAAACTACATTATGTGTTTTTTTGGTCAAACCCTCAAACTTAATGGTCAATTACCGTTTTCCGTTAAGTGGTAGTCATTTACAGAGAAATATATCACATTAGGTGGTTTTTTGATAAAAAAAATAATATAAGGTAGATTTTTGCAAATAGACAGTAGTTTTTTATAATTTTTCCTAAATTTTATTGCTTCTTAAATTTGAGAGAAGCTTTACTTTCCCTCCCCTACTTCAAATTCCAATCTTTTGATCAAAAAATAATAAAGGACTATTGTACGTTTAGGGACTAAATGATTGTGGTGGTGTCACTGTCACCTACAGCGGTTATATTGCCATTCTATCTCAAACAAGCTATTGAAACTCTTGACATTCTACTAATTATATCGAGTTTATAATTTTTAACTTTTGTCCGTCCCACTTAATTTGATACATGTCCTTTTAGTATTCCTGTTATTCTCATAATTTTTTTACGCTACTTCTTTATGTAGTTCTTGGAATGAAGATGAAGCGAGAAAAAGCCAAGCGTGGTCAAAAGTTCTGGAGGAGGTAGGACGGCGATAGAAATGCGATTGACAATAGTGCTTTAATAGTCGAGACTAAGAATTATTCTTTTGCTTGAGTACTCGAAGATTTTGTCTATTTGATCAAACGATTGTGTAATAACCTGTCACAGGGACCATGTACATTTAGTCTAACCACCATTGGCTTGTGTATGAATTTTGGCAGTAGTCATGAACAATAGCCTAATTGGAACAATGGGCAATTTACTTTATAATTTGTATATATGACAATGCAATTATGTATGAATTATATTGATCAAAAATTATTGTGGTAAAGGGAGTCAAAAGGTTATTTATGATACTATCTTTAATGAGGTAATTTCATGCCATACCCTTAATATCTTAATAGTTATCTTATAAACATTGTTTTTATACAACTTTTAATGTTACATCTTGCTAGCTATGAGTTTATCAAATTTTATGAGTATAAAATTTTCATTTCTTTGTGTTTTTTACAATAAGGTTATTTTTTTATTAGCTACAAGTTCAATCGAAATCAATTTAATCCATATTAAAGACTTTTCTTGTGTTATTACCAAATAAAAAACATTCCCATAGAAATAATTGATTTACAAGTTGTTTTAATATCTGCGACTTATAGTAAATGATAACCATACAATACAAGTAGCATTTTAGTATTTAATGAAATGTGGTTTCACTTTTCCTGAGCTCCTTCCACGTGTGGTTAAGGAAATAAAATTGTTCCGCGAAAAGGCTTGCAATTATTCAATACATATTCATGCCTCGTGGCTGGACATATAGAACCTTCAATACGTTTTCATGCCTTACTTTGATGTTGTTGCCTAATATTACCTATACATTTTCAGCCCTTTCGTCTTTTACACATTTGCAACACATTAACATTCTAATATTTTCATTCGTATTATTTTTTTAATATGTGTATTAAATGACAATTTTTAAATTCGATAGTGTAACTTGGGGGACCGCCTGCGTAGCACGCGGCCCCACAACTAGTAAACATGAAAAAAGACGAAATAATATACAACAAACTGCAAACTCAAAACTGATATAAGCCCTAACTATTTACAAATCTCTATAAGCGTATTTAACAATGGTAAAAAACTAATAATCAGTTGTGATAAGTAAACAAAACTAAATGTAAACTAAAACAAATTAGTTAACCTCAAACAACTATAACAAACAAAAAAAGATGAAGATTAAACCCTAGAAAAAGATCGATATGTACCTATAATCTCGAAAGGAAAAAACACAATGAGATTTGAAAATGGAGGAATGACAAAAATGACTGGTTTGAAGAAAGGAAAGAGAATGGAAAAGGAAAGCAGAGGTTATTTGTCGAAGTCAGAAAAAAAGAGTGAAGAGGAAATGGTGTACGGTTAGTCCTTTTATAATTGCATTTGAAATTTAATTTAATTTTCACAAAATCTCACAAGAGACGGTCTATAGGATAGACCACAAAATTGGGCCAGCCCATTTCCCTTAACTGATTTTTTTTAATTTTAAAAAAACAAAATAAAAAAAATTTGATTCCCATGTTTTGAATATTGTGTAGTTTTCTCCTTTTAACTTCCCCTTTACTTTCAACTACATTAAACTACATTAAACTATGTCAAATGATTACAATTATAATATCAATTATAATATGTTATAATCCTAAATGTAAGGTATTATAACCTCGAATATACTATTCTATAACCCCAAATATAAATTATTATATCCCCAAATATACTATGTTATAACCCCAAATATACTATGTTATAACCCCAAATATATTATATTATAACGATTATGTTGCAAATTAACTTTTGGTATTCTATATATTATGTAATATTATAGTATAACCCCAAATATACTATGTTATAACCCCAAATATACTATGTTATAACCCCAAATGAACAAAAATTCTGTTGCAAATTAACTTTTGGTACACTATTAATGATTTTGGTATTCTAATGCAGTGACTTTCTTATGTTATTCTAATGAGTTTTGGTATTCCAATGTTATTCTAATGGCAGGTTGTTATTCTTATGTTGTTCTTCGAATATCAATGGCAGTTATTCTAATGAGTTTTGGTATTCTAATGATTTTGGGAAGAGTTGAATGTATTCTAATGGCAGTTATTCACGTTGCTTTTTTGGGGAAGAAAGCGTGAACTGCTAAATTATAATGACAGTTGGCATTTTTTTTTCCTTTTTAATTTTCTATTTTTTGTTTGGGTTGGGCTATGTGGTACCCGTCTATAAGATAGACCGTCTCCCATGAGACTTACTGTTTAATTTTTTTTAAAAAGACTTTGGGTCGGCCCATATAGACGGTTTCATAATGAGATTGTCTCTTGCTAGTAATTCTGAATATGAATCATAATATGATATCGTACACACTTGTAAGTGGCGACTCTATTTTGAAACAGGTTCTAACTAGTTTAATTAAACTTAAAAATTTAAAAACAAAATTCAATTTTAATCTTCAAGGTATTAATTTGAAATTAAAGTAATAACTACCAAATTAAAAGGTAACCTTAAATGGATCAATTTCAACATTTAAGTGATCAATTTCTATTTAATGTCTACAATTCCTTTGTCAAAGTGATCAATTCAGACCTTAAAGTGATCAATTATAACAATAAAGCAGACAAATTTAACTTGATAACTAACAAGTTTTTTTTTTGAAGATATAAATAACAAGTTTTTAAACGATAAACTACAACATTAAAGTGATCAATATATAAACTTATAATGTTGAATAAGTCATCATCCGACATACTTGCTACATTTTGTTTTTGGGCACTATCTATTGTTTAAGCTTATTTTATATATTGCGGCTAATATGTAAGTAATAATATAGTCAAGTGGGATCTTGTTTGAATCGTCTAATCGCATACCTTCATAATATAAACTTTTTATAATTTTTAAATGTGTATAATTCGACATATAAATAAACAAAATAGTATATTAGATTGCGTAAAAAAGTTAATGTAGCAAGTATTATAGAACGGAGGAAGTATGATCTTAAACGAGTTCATTATAACATTAAAATGATGGTTTATGTAACAATCTGGACAAAAGATTGTTTTTTTTTTTATTTTTAACAAAATCAGAATTACAAATTATGAGCTAAGTATCTTATATTTATACAAGACTATAATCAAGAACCTAATGTTAACTATGGCTAACTAACTAGAGTTGTACAAGAGTTAGGTAGTTACAACTAACTTGATACAAAGCACTAAACATATCTAACTATATCTTTACATATTCCTAATCAGCAAATAATATAGTCAGCAACGGTTGATATCTCAGTGGCTTCTAATACTTCATACAGCTCCTTTGCAAGTAGTCCACCAGTCCTTGTAATTTTTATAAGTCTTTGTAACAGAGACCAACTTCTTGTCTTTGAATGAATACTAGGTAGGCTTAATATCCCCCCCTCAAACTAGGAGGTGGTTTACTAACTCCTAGTTTGCTGAGGAGATAGTTAAAATGAGATGAAGGCAAGATCTTGGTAAGCAAGTCTGCTAATTGATGTTGAGTAGGTAAGTAGGATAACTGAATAAGTCCTTCCAAAACGTTGTCCCTAGTAAAGTGACAATCAATTTTGATATATTTTGTTCTATCATGAAATACAAGATTTTTTGCAATGTATATGGCGGATTGGCTGTCACAATGAAGTGTGACAGGTTCAAGCTCATCAACACCTATTTCTTTAAGTAACCTTACTATCCATGTTATTTCAAATGCTGCATTGGCCATTGCCCTGTACTCAGCTTCTGAGCTGGACCTAGAAACAGTAGGCTGTTTCTTAGATTTCCAACTTATGGGTGATTTCCCAAGCTAAATTAGATATCCAGACACTGATCTTCTAGAGATGGGGCATGCTCCCCAATCTGAATCTGTGAACGCTTGAAGCATAAGTTTGGTAGACCCTTTGAGTAAAATGCCTTGACCACATGTAGAGTGTATATAATTGAGTGTGTGCATTAAGGCTTGCCAATGTGGAGTTCTAGGGGATCGCATGAATTGGCTTATGGTTTGCACAGTAATGCTAATGTCTGGTCTAGTGTTAGTGAGAAAATTTAGTTTTCCCACAATACTCCTATAAGGTTCTGCATCTGGTAATGCCTCTCCATCTTTAGTGTTTAATTTTAGGTTTAGGGGTAAGGGAGTGACAACCCTTTTAAAACCAGTGATGCCACTTGTAGATAACAACTCTTTTGTATATTTTTCTTGTGTAAGGACCATGCCTTCATGAGTATAACTAATTTCTATGCCCAAGAAAAAATGCAGTTGGCCTAGATCCTTAATGGTGAAGGTATCATGGAGATGTTGTTTTATGCTGTTTATTTCAGTGGTATGATTTCCTGTAATCAGGATATCATCTACATATACTCCAATGATGGTAATAAAATTTTCTTGTCTTTTAACAAAGAGGGAGTAATCATTCTTTGACTGAGTGAAACCTAAAGAATGTAACTCATCCACAAGCTTGACATGCCATTGTCTAGATGCCTATTTTAGACCATATAGGGATTTCTTAAGGAGACATACTTTGTTGTTTGGGTTTGGTATGCCTTGAGGCATGGTTATATAGACCTCTTCATTCAAGTCTCCATGCAAGAAGGCGTTCTTGAAATCAAGTTGATGTACTAGCCATTTGTGACTTGCTGCTACTGCTAGCATACATCTAACAGTAGTCATCTTGACTACTGGTGAAAATGTTTCTTGGTAATCTATGCCTTGCTTTTGACTATACCCTTTAGCCACTAACCTAGCCTTAAAGCTCTCGAAGTACCCATCAGCCCTAAGCTTCACCTTATAAACCCATCTATTTCCTATGGGTTTTTTACCTTGAGCCAGAGGTACCACCTCCCAAGTGTTATTGGCATTAAGGGCTGTTAATTCTTCTTTCATGGCTTGTACCCATTTAGGGTTCAAGGAAGCTTCATTATAGGATCTTGGTTCAACATATTCACTTTGATGTTATGCAATCTTTTTGTGTGTGTTGGATAAGGCATGGTGCTGCACCAGATTACACCAGTGTGTGGTTGTACTGGTGTTACATTTGTAGTCTTTTAGATAGCTAGGCTTAGTTTTCAGTTTAATGGGTCTACTGATTTTTTTATTTGAATCATCAAGGTTTTGCATATTTGTCTTGATATCGCTGTGTTCTATTGGTGCATCTTCTTCACAGTCAGTTGAAGCATCAGGTGAGTCCTGATGGGTGTCACTCACACAGTCAGGTGTGTTTGTATCACATGGCATGAATAGATCATTCAGAGGGGTATAAGTTTCATTATCTAGTCTGTATGGGAAGCATTTCTCATGAAACACTACAATCCTGGAGACCAAGACAACCTTGGTTTTGAGATTATATAGTGTATACCCTTTCTGATGTTGAGAATACCCCTATGAATATACAGGGGTTCGCTCTTGCAGCAAGCTTGTGCCTATCCCTTTTCAAGGCTGAGGCAAAACAAAGACACCCAAACACTTTTAATGATTCATATGAGGGCTTGATGCCATGCAAATTTTCATAGGGAGTTTTATCATTCAAAGGCACAAGTGGCATTTTATTGATAATTTGTGCAGCACTTAACACACAGTCTACCCAGAACATCAATGGCACTTTGAACTGATGATAACCTCAAGGAGGTGCTTATGCTTACGTTCCACCACTCCATTCTGTTGAAGAGTCTCAGTGCAACTTGTTTGGTGCAAAATGCCCTCGCTTTTGAAAAAAATTAAGGTCTCCCCTTTACTCAATTCTTGAGCATTATCAGTCCTTACAGTATTTATTTTTTTGCCAAATTGTGTCTGTGCTAAAGTGTAAAAATTACTTAAAGATACTCAAGAAATCACTCTTATTCTTGAGGAAAATAACCCAGGTAAATCTGGAGAAATCATCAACTATAGTACAAAACATATTGCATCTCAATCTGTTGGGAAACCTTATAGGTCCCCATAAAATCTATGTGAACTAATTGGAAAATATCAGTAGTTTTAACGGAACTTCTTGAAAAAGATCTTCTAGTTTGTCTGCCCAATGGACATATAGTACACATAACATCTTGTGCTACTTTATTACAATGCAAATCAAGGAAGACAACATTAAGTCTATTAAAGGGAATGTGCCCTAATCTTAGGTGCCATTGCTTGACTTTTTCAATGTTGTTGAGGTTTCCTGTTTGCAAGCACATAGTGGGCATGGGGTGTTGTTCATTGTCACTCTTCAATTGTTCTTCAACATAGTAGAGATTATTTTTCACTTTACCAAGAAGCAAAGGCTTCTTCAAAAGCCTCTGCATAACACAAATATTATCAACAAAGGTAACTTTAACATTGTTGTCAAGACATAGTCTGTGTATGGACACAAGATTATACTGAAATCCAGGTACATATAAGACTTTCTTTAAAGTTAGACCATTTTTTAACGTAACTGACCCAATGCACTTTACTTTAGCATGTGATCCATCTGGTATGATTTTAGTGTTTTGCTTATTGGTTATATGATCATAATGCTGGAATAAAGAAATGTCACAACATATGTGATCTGAGGCTCCACTATCAAGTATCCATAAGTGAGACTTAGTTATATGTAAACAAGACTGACCTTCATAATGTGCAGTTGCAACAATAGGCTGTTCCTTCTCATCAGTTTTGTTGGGCTGTGAACTTAGCAAGCACATCAATTTGTTGTATTGCTCTTGAGTGAGCTTTGGCTCTATGGCTTTACTTTCAATATGTGGGCCCACCTAGACTGCATTTGCCCTATTGATTCCATCTCTGTTCCATGTGTTTGGCGTGTGAGTAGGAGGATATCCATTAACCTTCCATCACCTTTCAAGACTATGCCCATAAACTTTGCAGTGATCACAGTAATAGCTACCTTTCTTGTTTGGCATATTTTTACCTTTATCACTGGATTTTCTATCAATTCTACAAGCCAAGGGTGTTGTTTCTTGATCCTCATACATGGCGGTCTTGCTAAGTTCTTGATGGGTCTGCTCTTGCATCAGTATCCTATATGCTTCTGCTGCTAAAGGTGGTTCTTTCATCATCAATATATTGCTTCTTACATACTGGTATTTAGGGCTTAGTTTCATCAGAAACTCCATAAGCCTACTTGCATGTTGAATCTTTGTGACCTTTTTTGTTAGTTCACAAGAACATTCAGAACAAGTGCAAGTGGGATCAACACTCTTGGAATGAATAGGTCTCAACATTGGGGCAAAAGGCATTGGGATTGCAGAGGGAAAGAATGAAGGCTGCTGGGTAAAGAATCAGAACAAGAAAATGTTCTTGAGCCTGATGTTAAGGAGGCTCTGATACCATGTAACAATCTGGACAAAAGATTGTATTATTGATTTTTAACAAAATAAGAATTACAAATTATGAGCTAAGTATCTTATATTTATACAAGACTATAATCAAGAACCTAATGTTAACTATGGCTAATTAACTAGAGTTGTACAAGAGTTAAGTAGTTATAACTAACTTGATACAAAGGACTAAACATATCTAACTATATCTTTACATATTCCTACTCAGCAAATAATATAGTCAGCAACGGTTGATATCAATGGCTTCTAATACTTCATACAGCTCCTTTGCAAGTAGTCCACCAATCCTTGTAATTTGTATAAGTCTTTGTAGACAAAGACCAACTTCTTGTCTTTGAATGAATACTAGGTAGGCTTAATAGTTTATAAAGTTACAATCATAACACTTGAATCAATTCTAATCTTCAAGTTATAAATTTTATACATGATCAGTTATAACGTTTAAAACAAATCAATTTAGACCTTATCAACCTTAAATTAATCAATTATTGCTTGTATCGTAAAAATAATTATAATTGAATCGATTAGATTATTGATCTCTCACGATATAGCAATCTCTCGCAAACTTGTTTAAAAAAAAAGAAAATAAAATATAAAACACGGGGGAGTAAACAAACATACACCGGATATTCTGTCAATCTCAAAGCGAAAGAAAACAACATCAATAAATGAGAGAAAGAATGGAAATTACCAGAAATACTTGATAACATACAAATTCTACTTATTTTTCTTGAGCATAAAACAATTAATCGAAACAAAAAACAATGTCAAATTCTAAAAATTATAAGATGAATGACCCTCCTACAGACCGCCCTGTTCGAGTTTATGCTGATGGAATCTATGATCTCTTTCACTTTGGGCATGCTCGATCTTTGGAACAAGCAAAAAAATCGTATGATGTTTTGAATCTTCTTACTTTTTATGGGATTTCTTTGATTTTATGATTATTGTTACTTTTATGAAAGTTGAGATTTTTATTTGTCAATTTTTATTTGTTGAGAAGCATTCAGGTTTTGAATGATTATCGATTGAGTATTTCCATTTTGTTAATTGTTTGGATTGTATGGTTGGTATTCTGACTAATATGAATCTATAGCTGAGATCTTTGATTGCGAATTTGAACTTTTCTGGGTTTTTTTTATAATTTAATTGTAGGTGCTCGATGATTGGGTTTTTTTAATAAATGTTATGATGAAAGTTGAGATCTTTTTTTTAATCTATTATTCTAGGTTATTTGATGTGCTTTTTTTTTTTCTTTGTACTATGAATTATAATCATGGGTTGTTCATCTTTTGTTTGATTTTTTGGCGGTTGATAAATCATGTTTTATGTTAATGTGCAAATTGGTGTTTTATAATTCATAAAAGTGTTGTAATTGTTTTGTAACTCTGTATATGAATCTCATAAGTTTGAGGTTGATATTTAGAATTTGATTGATAGACAATGATGCATCCATCGAATTCTTGTTTATAGTCTTCTTTACGCAGATTTAGAACGATTTCAGATTGAAAATGTTGGTTATGCTTTGTTTTTATGATTGTTTGTACTCTGTGTTGGTACTTATATTACTATGTTTATGATGGTTGAGATTTTTAATCATTTATTTGATGTACTTTTTTTGTACTATGAATGATGAATGATGCGTTGTTCTTCTTTTGTTTGCTTCTTTGGCGGTTCATAAATCATGTCTAATGTTAGATTTTGATGGTTTTTTTTTGTAAATTCGTTGTGTTATTTTTAATTTATCTTTGAATGTGTTGTTTTACAATGTAGATTTCCAAATACATATTTGCTAGTAGGATGTTGCAGTGATGAAATAACCCACAAGTACAAGGGAAAAACTGTTATGAATGAAGCTGAACGATATGAATCTCTTCGTCATTGCAAGTATGCTTTCTTCTAGCTTTGATGCCATGTACGACGAGTGTTCTTACCATTTGGGATTATTTATTGATTTTGATTGGCGAAGACTTTATTATATGCTTCTACTTATCCTATTGTAGCGATTGTTATACTTCTTACTAAATATTGAGATCTAAATTTAAATTTATGAAAATGAGTTAGTTACTTGTCGTCGAGAACATATCCTTTTCTGTAGGAATAACATGATACTGTCATCAGAAAATAGCTGGGGACCAGGGTGCATGAAGAGTTTAAAATTGGGTGTATGGGTGTGGAGGAGGTGGCTTTGGCTATTATTTTCCCAATAAGTTACATTTTCTGATCTAAAGTCACAGTTTGTAGATGAATGATTGGGATGCACGAAGATGAAAAATAGGGAGCAAGTTGGATTTGGATTTGAAATTGGAAGATTTCTTTCCCTATCTAAAACGATTAGTGTTTTCTGGGAAAGTCATTTACTGCGAAGAGTTTCTTTTCCTATTTTGAACATAAAAATTGTGAATCTGTGATAGACGTTTATGTTTTATCCTATTTATTTACAAGCTGGTATGATTATTTTATGCAGATGGGTTGATGAAGTTATCCCTGATGCGCCTTGGGTAATAAATCAAGAGTTTTTGGACAAACATAAGATTGATTTTGTGGCTCATGATGCTCTTCCGTAAGTGTAACTTGAGCTTTTGAACCTAACAATGAAAACTTCCTTTTACACAGATAGTTTCCTTTTCTATTGTCTGATTTTGATTGATCTTATTTCTAACTTTTTTTTCTCTATTCATTATGTTTCAAAATCTTGATACATCAGCTTTTTACTCATTGAACTCTTTTGTATAATTTCTTGCAGTTATGCCGATACCAGTGGATCTTGCAACGACGTCTATGAATTTGTGAGTTTGATAGTTTTCAGATTAGTTGTTGTTACATGAGATTCACTGTCTATCTAGCAATAGCTATTAAACTTTGTTTCTCAAGTTAGGCCCTTTGTGACAGGTGAAAGCTGCTGGAAAGTTTAAAGAAACACAAAGGACAGAGGGGATATCGACGTCTGACATCATTATGAGGATTGTTAAGGACTATAATCAATATGTGATGCGTAACTTGGATCGTGGATATACAAGAAAGGAACTAAATCTTAGCTATGTGAAGGTGTGATTCTTATACTTGTTACTTTTCATTGTTTGATTACTGATACAGATGTAGTGGTTATGTTGCAGGTCTTGTAACCCTTCATTCATATGAATTCATTACTCTTTTGTTACAGGAGAAGCGGTTAAGAGTTAATATGAGGCTTAAGAAACTGCATGAGAAAGTTAAGGAGCAGCAAGAAAAGGTAGGAGAAACAGTTAATTGTATTTCACGCTCAACAATCACTATCATCTAGGTTCTTCGCTCTTTCTAGTATGATTGCAATTTCTGTTCCAATGAAAATAATATATTGTTTATATAGTTAAATTGTGGTAGCTAAACTAGAATTACCTGGTTGTTAGTTGAGGAATACTCCTCCATAGCACCATTTTGCTTGGCTGTATTCTTGTAACCTATGGTCAACTGGGCTGTAGATAGTGTTCTTCCTTTCCGTGTGACATCCCACGTAACTTTACTTCATATTTGGAGGATTTTACTACATTACTCCCTTTTGCCTTTTAAATTTCTTCCCTTTGTAGACAATGCTTAAGCTGGACGAATTGATGCACTAGGTTAGGTCATCCAATGAATGTATTTTTAGTGGGCTGTATGGGGCACGTGCCAATTATGAATATGTTATCTGTCCTCGGAAACCAAAAGCCAAAGCATTTAATTTTTGTCCAATAATAATTTGAACACAATATTGATCTAAAATGTACGACGATTATTCTTATTTGTCTTTAAAATTAGTTTTTTGATTTATCTTTAATAAGTCAGCCACTAGACTATGCCAAGGGCCAATCGAAAGTTACCTCTTTGTTAGCACTAACAAGGGTAAAGTAGCATACATACTACCCCTACAAATCCCACCTAGATGGTAAATTAATTTACATACATTCCGCCTAGGTGAGATCTTAGGTTGAAGCCACTTAATGACATTGGAATAGAGAGGATGTAACTGACTAGTTGATGTTTATGTTTATGTGGTCTTACAATTCTCCTTTTGAGTTATGAGAAGTTTGGTCTTAAGGTGTGACTGGCAATGTATGAACAAGCACAAATGTTCTTGGGCATCAGTGACAGTTGCAAGTGAAATTGTGGAGTTCTTATGAAATAATAAGCTACACTAGTATGGCTTTCTTTTGGTATGTTTTATGGAAGTTCACATGAGTTGTGACTTGTGACTATTGTTTTGTGTCAGTAAAAACTTGAGTGGTATTTTGATCATATATATCTTTCATATGTTAATTAGAAATTTTTTCTATATTGGGAGAATAAAGTATAAAATGCTTTGAAGATGTCATATGAGTCATAAAAGGATAAGACACTTATTTAGAAACATAGCAATATGCTTGTTTTGATGGTTTGTGAAATGGATAATAGTGAACCATTGTATGTCTTATGGTGTGTGGAGTCTAATAAGAACATTAGAACTAAACTAGCTTATTTAAATTATGTAGTTTTTTTCAAGTCGAAATCAATAGTGCACGGTTATGGTAACAGTTGGTTAATATGGATGGTTTCGCGGTTGTCTCAACCTATTTTTCCGTCATGTTTAGCTCAAGATCTTTACAATATGGTTGTGATACGGTGATGATGTAGGCGATATATTTCACTTTAAACCTATGGTTCTGATATGGCTAGGATCTGAAGCACCTTATATCTCATATGAATCTCTGATCATGCCTGGTTGATTATTGATCAGCTGCCTTTAATGTGACGTAGTCTATCCTTACCAATTAAAAAGAAGCCGAGCAATATAGAGAATCTGGTACGAGAAACTAGCATTAATGGTATGTGTATGAGGTGGATTTGGCCCATGATATTTTGTTAGCTTGACCACATAAAGAATATTTCCGTATCTTCTTTTTCCTCCTTTCTTTTACATTCGGTCTTGAATAGAACGACGATGCTAATTTGTGAGGACGTCGATGCTTTCACAAAATCATTTTAAATTTCCAACTATAGTGTGTTTAATTTAGTGATATGGCCGAGTAGTCAGGGAAGACGGCTTACTGATGTATCTTCCAGATTTTGATAGAGAGCAGACTAGGTTTGTTTTCATCAGTATATATTATTATTTAGGGGGTGTTTGGTGGCTTTTTTGAATGGTTGGAAATTTGATAAAATACGCAAATCTAGTACCTAATGGTTGTTTTGTTTGCGTGGGTAGTGTTTCCATTGCTTTCCCATAAGTGAGTCATTTACTTTGTTGCAAATTATCGATGATAATAATACTTAAGAATACCATTATCCGTCTTAAAGCATTCTCTTTCCATTTCATTCCGCTTCTCGCACCAAACATTTGTACGTGTAGCATTCTCTATGTGAGCTGCGATGAATGAAAATATTACGGAATAGGTTTATTAGTTTAAAGAATCGCCTATTTTCTTGCACAATCCAGTATAGCCTGGACAAATCCTACTTGTGGGTGGGTGGTGGATGGAACATTTGGCCCATCAGATCGTACAAAACACATTACCCACCTCTTAGATTTGACTGGCTGGTTGTTTTGCGGCCTGTAATGGGTTCCCATACCGCATTCCTATATTCTTCTTCTTGGCCCTGGAACCATTGTTACCTGGAACAACATTTGGTATGGAACAGGGAACGGGAACGGAAACACGAATGCAACCTAGATTGACTCGGGAACAATTGGTTACGAGATACATTAAGTATAAAATATATATTTGAAAACAAAACTAAACTAAAATGATTATTTTGCTATAAGAAATTATTTTCAAGTGGAATTTTTTTAGATTTCTAGGTTTCATCTCGTTATTTTCTACCTTCTTTTATCTTTAATCTATAAATGAAGGCCAACATACTTTTTAAAAAGGTCTTCTAAACTGGAACGCTATTTTCAGCTATTTGGGTCGCATTTTGTTGTGATTGGGGATGAACGTTCCCGGATCGCGGAACATGGCTACGTTCCATGTTGCATGTAACTATGCCTGGAACAGGTCTATATTAGAGGTGCTTCTGCAGTTTTTTTTCTGGATTCAGGTTGGAAAATTTCGGGTTGTGTGCTTATACTTGCTTCCTTTTCCTTCATGGTGCAAGAATGAGGGAACGGGCACAATGATGCGATAATGAGTGTGATGCACTTGTTGTATTGCAAATATCAGTCAAAATCAAAAAATATCCCTTGAAGCGGGATAATATGTGGTTTATTTTACACCTTTACGATGTTGGTAATACCGATTCAGTGCATTTAAAATGTTAATGACGCAACCAATGCAATGCGATTCGCCTATTCAGCCTTGGTTTTGAGCTATGCTTTTCATCCAAGTTATTTCATTCCTGGGCTGTCTCCTCATTCATAATTGATGGATGACTAATAAATAACACTAATTTATAAACAGGTCCTTTGAAATCTTTCAAATATGAATAACATCATGTGTTTTGCAGATTCAAACGGTGGCCAAATCTGCTGGCTTGAATCGTAATGAATGGGTTGAAAATGCTGATCGCTGGGTTGCTGGATTTCTCGAGATGTTTGAAGAAGGATGCCATAAAATGGTACTTTTACATGTAAATTAAGAACTTCGTCTAAGGAAAGAAATTTCTGCAATTATAGTAACGCGTACATTGTTGATTAAATCAGGGAACAGCTATTAGGGACAGAATCCAAGAGCGTTTGATGGGGCAGCAGGCCAGAGGATTACTGCCCAACGGAAACACCGATGGTGAAGAGAGTGAAGAATACTTCGACGATGATCCTTACTATGATGATGATGAAGAGTACTACTACGATGAAGACGAGTATTATGACAACGACGACGATGAAGAAAAAGAGAAACAAGAAGAGAAAACAAACACCCAAGAAAACAATGACGAGAAAACGATCATATCTGGGAAGAAAGAAGAAAACTGAGACAAACAATCGAATGGAGAATCGACTTGGTGTTTTTGCAAGGGTTTGTGTAAAGTACGACATCGTATCGTGTTTTACATTTTATTTGGTAATATGAACGTAGAAACCGGTTCGCAAGATGTAAGTTGAAGTTGGTTAGTTGAAAGTTTTACTTACTACAGCATTCCCCCTCTTTTTTTTTCAAGATTGAAGGATCTTGTTGTGAAAAAGGACAACAAAATTAAGTTTGGATTGTTGCATCTCTATTTTTGGTCGTGTAGGGATAAACTATTTATGTGAGATTTTATATATTAGTATTTATTATGACTAGTTGGTATACAATCAAAGCTAGTATTCAATTAAATTGTTTTATTTGTGCTTTGTGATTAGCTTTTATTTATGGTAATGAATGGATTGTGTACTTGAATTCGTACCAAGCAAGGTTTCTTTATTGATGTCAATCAATGTTTTTTGCGGCATCGAATCAAAGGAGTAGGGGTGTCAAATAGATCAAGTTGGGTCAAAAATTGTAGCAGGTCGGGTCAACCTGCTAATAACCCATTTAACTTGCTAATATCATTCGGGTTTTGGGTTATTTCATTTGACCCATAAGTTTAGGTCATCATAATCTGACCCATTTAACATGCTAATAACCCATTTAACAATTCATAATAAAGATACTTTAAAGTTTAACTATCCATCATTCATAAGGCATCATAAACAGTTTCTACAAATCATCAAAAGTCTTCAAAATGGCTGCTTTGCATACTACCTAAATAAAAGTCTTCAAAAGTCAAACAAGCAAAATATCACAACAAATTATTTTGTTGACAAGCCAAAACCAAAAGCAACATAATTAGTTTCTACAAATCATCATGATCTAAAATAAAGTGGCTGAGGAAGATGCTTTTGAGCTGAATTCATGTTGATCGAAACTTAGACTTGGACTTGGACTAGGACTAGGGTAACATTTGTCTTCTTCTTCTTCTTCAACTTTAATCTTTATTACAATCCCACAAAGCCATCTACAAATAAAGGGTCAACATTTCAATTATTCAATAAAAATACAACCTTTTGTTCATTTTTGTAAATAAAGAGGAGATATTTTGCTGGTAACCGGTTTAGCATTTCTTTCATATACCAACCTTTCAGTAGCTGTATCTGTCATTACTTTATTTCAAAATTCACCATGTTCATCAACTTTCGTTCTTGCAAAAACACGACGCATGAAGTACCTTCTTTAACCAAATTTTTGTGACCTTCCACATTCTTTAATGGTAGATCAACAATAATTTTAGGGCAAATTTAATCTCCAATAAAACATCACAACACATGTAAGTTTTTAACTCTAAGTTTTTTGCAATTGATGTCTCATTATTCGTAATTGTTCGAATTTTCATAGAAATTAGGTTTTACTCTTTTAAGGTAGAATTTGGTTAAACAATTTAGGATTTATTTGTAATTGTGAACACAATAAATGAAAAGTTGTCTATTAGAATTTGGTATGGGCGTAAATTCAAGGAAGCCCAAAGGTAGTATTAGTTATGTTGGAGATTTTTGTAAAATGATGGAGGTAGATCAAGATGATTTGTCCATGGATTACTTGATGAGTTTAGCTAATAAATGCAATGGAGATAGAGGATACAAGGGCATTTTTACTTGCTCTCGAGTTGCACTTTAAAGCATGGCTTAAGGAAGATAGATGGGGAAAGTGTTGTTGAGTTACATAATGCAGTAATTCAAATGAGGACAGTGAATGTGTATGTGCTTCATAAATATCCAAATCCAGCACTCCCTGTAACTGATTTTAATAAAGGGCCACTTGAAAATTCAACACCACATAATAGACAACCCATTATTCAATCAAAGGTACAACCTAGTACTAATATACCATTGAGGAGAAGTCCTAGGAGAAATTTACCAGCAGCTACTACTAAGCCTTGATGATAGTGTGAGTAGTGAGGATGTTGAATTAGAGGATGAGTTAGAAGATGCTAAATTAGAGGATGAGTTAGTGGATGAGTTAGTAGATGTTGAAGGATTTAGTGATGAAAAGTTTATAGCTTCTAAACACAAGATTAGAGGGGTAATTTCTAAACTTGAAAATTCTTCAGAAAGAGTGCAAAGTGAGGTTGCTTAAGGTACGTATGCAGCTCAACAAACAGATCTGAAAAATGATGTTCGGCAAGGAAATGTTAACTCTAATTTTGGGGACAGTTCAGATTATGTTAAGACACCTCCAGGTTCAGATGAAGAATTTTTTTTTTTTTTTTTTTTTTTTTTTTTGTTTGTGATGAGAGCATGTTAAGAAAAAGAGGACCTTTAATTGGAGACAATATAGATTTTAAGTGCTTTAAATGAGTTGTTTGGCAAAGGTTCACCTCTAGGCAAACCTTCAAGAATACTGTGGCAAAGTATCGGATATTACAGGGAAGAAATGTCACAATAACCTCTGGTAATAATCATAGAAAACAGAATCTCACTGTGAAATATGTGTCAGGATGCAAATTCTATTTGTTGGTGGATGAGATTCAAGGAGAGTTGTGTGTGTTGTTAAATCAGTTGATGGTGAGCATAATTGTTCAAGAAACATAAAAAAGAATAGGCAAATGAAATCTAGATGGGTAGCAAACCAATTCTTAGAAGTGTTCAAGGCTAGAACACATTGGGCAACTAAAGAAATAATGGCTACGATTAAGCAAGCCTTTGGTGTTCTTGTTAACAAGGATTTTGCTTATAGAGTCAAGTATCATGCACATCGAATGCTTTATGGTAGTATGCTAGAGCACTACACCAAATTTGGCAGTTATATTGAGGCTCTGAAACACACTAACCCACAAAGCTTGGTGAAACTTGTCACTGATCCCACTAGAATTGATATTGCTAATGTTTTTCAAAGATTACATATGTCTTTGAGGGGTTAAAACATAGATGGTTAGAAGGATGCATGAAAATTATTTGTATCGATGCATGCTTCCTAAAGACTTTTTAAACGGTCAACTATTAAGTGCCATTGGTAAAGACCGCAATGATCAAATGTATCCAATATCATGGGCTGTTGTAGAGGGTTTAAAAAATGAAACTTGGGAATGGTTCTGCAGAATCTTCGGATTTTTCTCAACTTAGGTGATGGGACCGACTTGGTTATTATATCAGATGATCATCAGGTTAGTTAGTTATTGTTAGTTTATTCTATCAGTTATTTTTACATAATTGTTATATTTTGTCATTTATTCTTACACAAATGTTATTTTAGGCAATATTAAATAGTGTTGCTAAAGTGTTCCCCAAACTGAATACAAACATTGTGCTAGACACATTTACGCTCACTGGCACAATTCATTCAAGGGTGAGGAGTCGAAGCTTCTATATTGGAAGGCAGTTAAAGCGTACAAAAAGGCTGATTATGAAGATGCTTTAGTGGAGATGGAGAAAATATTTCTAGCAGCTATAATGTATTGGGTCTGTTTAAAATTGTTTAGTTTTGAAACAACGTATTGGCAGAAGGTTTATGTTTTGATTTGTTGTCAATGGTTTTGAATTGTTTTCTAGAATGTTGCTTTGAAACAATGAGATGGCAGATCGATATTCTGGCAGAAGGTTCATGTTAATTTGTGAATTGATTGTTTGATGGCAGAATCAAGAAACATCACCAACTAGTTTTGATGGCAAAATAATTTGATTCATTCATTAATCAACTAGTTTACTACATAGTTATTACATCCAATAATGCCAATCTAAACAATGTGCAACCGACAAAGTTGTTGCATTTGACCCAATGTTCATCTAAACAAAAGTGCAAAAACTACAAACTCCCTACTTCCACAATTTCCCTACGATATGTACATTGCTAAAAATAATATGGCAAACATAGCACATGAAACCAACAATGCAAAAAAACTTGTTTTTCCCTCACACGAGCTTTTAGTAAACTCATCTTCAAGTCATCATTTTCTTTCTTAAACATGCCATTGCACTCTTGATATCATCTTCCTTTTCATCAAATTTCCTCATCATCTCATCCAATATACCACACTAGGTACTTACCCGTGCTATGCACGATATTTAAAAGATTTTGTTATAACACATTTATAAATTATAATATATTTTTAACCAATCTTTTTAAATTAAAAAAAGGGGTTTAAGTTATGAATGGACCAGGATTAAATATTAACCTCACATGTATGTATATTACTATATAAGTAACAGTACATATTTATATTTATATTAATGATATTATAATGTAAGATTTTATTATTCTACAAAAATCATATATTTATCATTTAATTGTTCTGCTACTCTGTGAGAGACCGTTTCTCAAAGAGACGACTTCAAAACAAGAAGTCCACATACGTATTTTCTCTTTAATTTGTATTAATTAGATTATTTAGCCCATATATCTAATGCATCTCTCGAAAAGATCATATCTCACAACAATTTGTGTTGATTATTATACTAATGATAATTTTACAAAGATTATAAAAGTAAATAAACACAATAAATGTAAGTGTATATGAGTTTAATGTAAAAATGATAACAAAATGCACCTCCACGAAAGATAAATGATTTGTCTCATTTGATTTTTTGAATTTATTTATTAATCACTTTTAATTTAAATTTTATTCTAAATATAGATGTCAAAATATAGTTGACTGGGATTTAATTTGATTTATCTCAATGTAAAATTTATTAATATTAATTTTTTATAATTTTTAATTATTTTATGTGCAATTAAAAATTTATTCTAAATATAGAGTGTAATCTTTACACAAAAAGGCAAATCGACCTCTATGAATGACGTGTAAATAGTAATGTCATTCAAGCAAGTTTTGAATAGTCTCTGAGAAATAATATGATCATATTAATAATATAAAATGAGAAGACTAATGTTCAATATTAGCTTATAAGTACAAAGTATATGCGTCAACATATTTCTCCAAAGATAACGTCTTTGCAAGACATCCTTATAGTAGAGATGATCATAAACAAGGTTGCTTTAAGGACATCATTTTTATCGTATCAGAGATCTTACATCAAGAATGTGTTTTATCTTATTTAATTTGGTAAAATAAATTTCAATATTTTAAAAAATGCAAAAGATGCAGTATTTTAGATGTATTGAATTGCATTCCAAAAAATTGTTCCAAACGACAATTTAATTAATTTCAATCAAACAATTAGTGTATTAAAGTAAGAAAAATAAAGTAAAATAAAAAATACTACTTAAAAACAAACAAATATAATAACCAAACTCATCATTTCTTTATTTTCATATAAACACGAAAACTAAATCTAGTAAGCCAAAGGGGCTTGTTATTTAAATCGATGGATATCTTATTAAGTCTACAAAGTTGATCATGAGTCACAACATTCATCAAAATAATGAACTTCTATCATACGAAGATGAAAAGACTTTTATTTGTAGATGGAATATAAAATAACTAATTAAATCTGAAAATTCAGCATTAATGACAAAAACAATGAATTGAACAAAGCATGAAATGAGCGCCAAAATGCTTTTCGATAGTGTAACATGTGGACAAACTTTTCCTGGATTATAATATGTATATGATTGTGCCTCTAGATCTGCTCATTTCCCACTCTTAAAATTTGAGTTCTTTTTCCCACTTAAAAATGGAACAATCACCATTCTACATAACAAAATAACAACAAAATTAGCACTTTATACAAAAACAACTACTAAAATACAAATATAATTAATTAACATACTGGCCAATTTGAGCAAGCATAGAATTTCTCTCCTACGTTTGGTCTCGTACTGTAACACCCCTGAATTTCCAACCCTCTGAACGGAACCAAAACCGAAAGAGAACGGAGGAAATTCGGGTGTTACATTTAAAACAAAATAAAAGAAAATAAAAAGATAAATAAAGTTTGATTAAAGCAGTTATAGAAAAACTTCCAAACAAAATTCTACGAAAATTTCGGCAGCATCTGTCTTGAATTGTAACGCACCAAAAAAAATAAAACAAACAATAGAAAATCATGAAGAAGAGGCATTAATAGCCTTGTCACAAAATCACGGCGGAAAGATCATCGCCAAAACCTCTGTCGACATGCTAAGCATGGATCGTGGTTCCCATGTAAACACTAGGGTTTTCCAAAAACATAACCAACTATACAAGTCATTCAAATGCTATAACGAAATATAAAACAAAATAAATCTTGCCAGCGGAACGAATTACATCAAAAGGAGGCACGCGCCTCAAACCAAAAACATACTCAATTACAATTCAAAAAAAACCACATGTATCGTCAAAAATAGTTAGAACATGGCACGCGTCAAGGTTCTCACTCAAATCCCCGTATGCAATGCAAAGAACTCCAAAAACCTGCAAGTGCTATCTATGATACCCCCACTGCTTCAACGTAAGGTCATAGACCAACGTGTCATAGCAGGGCCGTCAAGATAAGCCATCAACAAGGAAACAAATAGTACACGTCAGTAACTAACAATAAATTATGTAATGTAACCATTAATCGATTTCAACAAAACAAAGTAGGGAGGACACCCCAATGTGTAAGCATCTACTCCAT
>CM025917.1:21893953-21918847 GCA_000753965.2 Amaranthus hypochondriacus
TTGAAAATGGAGTGACGACTCCTTGATATTTTTTTTAGGGTTTCATGACCTATCATGGTTATTATTATTATTATTATTATTATTAATTATATTATTATTATATTATTATTATTTATTATTTTTATTTTATTATTATTATTATTATTATTATTATTATTATTATTATTATTATTATTATTATTATTATTATTATTATTATTCTTATTATTATTATTATTATTATTATTATTATTATTATTATATTGGATTCACCTACTCGAAATGCCCACGTATAAAACTCGTTTTCATGTGCCCACAAAATAATAATTTGATTCAAACCTCTTTATTTTAGAAGTCGTACTTGTATTTTTTAATATAAACATATGTTAATATTTAAATTCGTTTACAAACAAAACTTATTAAACTACTTTAAAATTAATTTAATATAATTATTAAATCCCTAAAAGTTATTAAAATATTAATTAATGAAGTCTGAGAATCTCGGGGTTTTACAGACTACCTTCCTTAAAAAGAGTTTCGTCCCCGAAACTAAGGTAACAAGAGTACAACCCTAAAAAAAATTTATATTTCTAGTAACTCGAGAAGGTGTTTTATCTATTTCAGCTCATGAATTGACGTAAGAATCTTGTCCTCATCGACACCATTGACAAAAGGATACTCAATCTATCAAAATATATTTATTCATATTTCATTTCGAAGATTTGTAAACACCTATATTGACTCAAGCAACTCATCACAAGCACGTAAATACCACACAATTTAATTCAAACAATTAATCGAAAACATGTAGATGTTCAAATAATCAATCAAAATCATGAAAATTGCAATAAATTGTTATCATAGATGAGAAAATGCATGCAAACACGCGAAAATCTAACGCATTCTACCCCCCTTAAGAACTTAGTTACGACCCCGTAACTCACTAACCCCGGGAAAAAGGTGTGGGTATTTCTCACGCATGGAATCCTCGGTTTCCCACGTTGCCTCCTGTGTGTGCTGGTTAGCCCATAGATCTTTCACCATCTTTATATCTTTCCTCCTCGTACTGCGCACCTTAGAATCTAAGATCTCGATAGGCTTCTCTTCATAAGACAAATTCTCATCCAGGTCTAAGGGTTCGGGGTCTAGCACATGAGATTTGTCGGGAACATATCGCTTCAGCTGTGAGATATGAAACACGTCATGGACCTTACCCAACTCATTGGGTAATGCTAGTCTGTAAGCGATCTTTCCTACCTTCTCTGTGACCTCATAAGGTTCTATAAACTTTGGGCTCAACTTCCCCTTTCTGCCAAACCTCATGACTCCTTTCATCGGTGAAACTCTCAACAGTACATAATCCCCTACGGAGAACTCATCAGGTCTCCTCTTAAGATCTGCGTAGGACTTTTGTCGATCCTGGGCCGCCTTAAGTCTTTCTCGAATCATTTTTACCTGATCGGTCATCTCCTCTAACATAGCCGGGCCTAGGGTGACAGCTTCACAGAAATCATCCCAACATACTGGGTTTCGACAACGACGACCATATAATGCTTCGAAAGGTGCCATCTGGATGCTTGTCTGGTAACTATTGTTGTATGAAAATTCCACCATATCGAGGAACTCATCCCAAGATCCTTGCTTATCCAAGGCTACGGCTCGCAACATATCTTCAAGAGTCCTATTAGTGCGCTCAGTCTGTCCATCGGTAGCAGGGTGAAAAGATGTGCTTCTTAGAAGTTCAGTACCCAGAGCTGCCTGGAAAGCTTCCCAAAATTTTGACACATATCTAATATCACGATCAGAAACTATAGACCTAGGGACACCATGGTATCGCACAACATTCTTAAGGTAAGCTCCAGCCAACTGATCCATACTCCATTGATTATTCATCGGAATGAACCTAGCACTCTTTGTGAGTCTATCCAAAATCACCCATAATGTGTCATTTCCCGACCTAGTCCTCGGTAAACCCAAAAGAAAGTCCATGGATATGTCGTCCCATTTCCATACAGGAATATCCAAAGGTTGGAGTAAACCTGCAGGCCTCTTATGCTAACTCTTTACTTTCTGACAGGTCAGACACTTGGAAACAAACTCAGCAATATCTCTTTTCATCCCAGACCACCAGAACGTTTGCTTCAGATCTTGATACATTTTATCTCCTCCCGGGTGAACGGAATACATCGAACTATGAGCCTCTGTTAAGATTTTTTCCTTGAGCTCTATACAAGAAGAAGGTACACACCATCGACCCTTGTACCGAATGCTACCATCGACCCTTGAACTCAACAGCTCTAACAGGTGGCATTCCCGGTATCTCCTCTGGAAAAACGTCGAGGAACGCGTTTACAATTGGCACTGATTCGGGAGTCAAAATCTCGTCTTCTATCTTACGCACAAGGCATAGATAGCTTGGGAATCCCTTCCTCAATAGGGTTTTCATCTTCAGTGACGATACCATCTTCGTTTGCATCCCGGAAGTAACCTTGCAATACTTAACTTTCTTTCCCTTGGGGCCCACCAGCCTGACTTCTTGCCTCTCGCATTCAACAATTTCTTTAAACCGTCCCAACCAGTCCATCCCAAGAATAATGTCCAAGTCACACATCTTTAACTCATATAGGTCACCAGGAAAAATGGTCCCCCCGATGGTCAAAGGAACACTCTTATAAACTCTAGTGCATTGATACAACTCTCCTGAAGGAACTGCTACGGCATACAAAGAAGGTTCGGGATCCTTTAATCCTAACTTTTCGATTATTGATGCTCCAGTATTAAATAACACGTTGACAGGCACGAAGTTCACAAGAAACGTACCTGTCACCACTTCTTTTGCATCCTCTGCTTCCTTTGTGCTGATGGCGGTCAATCTCCCAAGTGTTGAATGAGTAGAAGGTGCACTGGTCCCCGCACTTCCAGTATTTTGACCATTAGACTCTCCGGGTTTATAGCTGCTTGGATTAGACCGATATCCGTTTCCGTTCTTCGGCTGATATGGGCTTTGACCACGGTAGTCACTCCCATTCCTCTGATTCCCAAAATTCTTTTGTTTAACATTCTGTTGTCCCCCAGTTTGTTGATTCGGACGCCCATGTTTGGGATAACATTCGAAGCCACGATGCCCCAACTTGCCACAAAAATTACATTCTACCAAGTTCCCATCACAATCCTTCCCTGGGTGGTTGTTTGGACACCTGCGACAGAAGTAAAATCTTTTCTTATTATTACGGTCTCTACTCTTCTTTTGATAGTTGAACCCCTATGGTGCGACTTTCCATTTCTTTCGAAGCTTGAAAAGCCCATGTGTTTCTTGTTCTGCTGGGAATGGTGCTGCTGCTGGAAGTTCTCTTTTCTCTTGTCCCCACTGTTGACACCTACACTGCTAGTCTCAGGCTTCTTTCCTTTATCTTTATGCAGTAGACTCCCCACTTGAGCAGCTCTTTGGTACATCGCATCCAGAGTGGTGTACCGGTCACTATCAACATGTACTTGAATCTCATTGCTCAGCCCCAACTCAAAACGCTGCATCTTTTGCTCCTCGGTAGGGACGTCATCAGGGCAATATTTCACATACTCCATGAACTTCTTATAGTATTCGTCAACTGTTAAATCCCCCATCTCGAGCTTGGAAAATTCATTGGACTTTTGCTTTCTGATATGAGGTGGGTAAAATTATTCCTGAATCACCCTTTTAAACTCCTTCCATTGCAACGGCTCATGAGGGTCACTCATCAAGTTATCTCTGGTATTGGACCACCAGTAATCAGATTCTTCTTGTAGGTAGAAAGCGTCTTGATCCACTCTCAGATGCTCAGGGCATTGCACCACGTTGAAAATCTTATCAAATTCCCGTAACCAGTTCTCTAAAATTGCGGGTTCTCCAGCTCCGGTAAACACAGGGAGTTTGTTTTGTGAGATGCTCTTGCTCATGGAGGCTGCCGTCTCAACCTCAGGCGCAGACCTAGATCTCCTTTCCTCGGCTAGCTCCATGACTAGATCTCGTAAGGCCTTGTTTGTCGAGCGTCTCTTCAAACGTTGACTAGACAGCGGAGGCATTTCCCTGCAATCAAAAGTTCAAAATCGAGGGATGTTCACGATTCGTTAAGAATATATGCTTCATCGCCAAGAACACACTTTGTATACAAATTCTAACTAGGCATACATTTTTGTTTTGCATGAAATTCAACTTTATTTTAAAATAACTAGTCATTAACTTCACTAAAAATGAATAAAGTAAACTAATAAGCTTATCTATATAGCATTGATATAAACTACTAATCAATGAAACATAAGCACATAATCAACTAATATAAGGTAAGTACGGTAAGTCGTAGCTTAACTAGGATGTGCATCAAAAAAAAAAATGTAGCCTTTTATGCAACTCATACTTGCAACATTTGCTCCTACAACAATAATTCATGCTTAAAATTACAATAAATAACATGTTAATTGTAAAGTCACAACAAATTCATTACAAGAATTCATTACAATCATCGCAAAGATTGTAGGCATAAGCATGTAAATTTTATGTGCAATACTAATTAAAACGCATGCGTATATAAAATGCACCTAACCCATGTCTACCCATGCTCTCAAAAACAATTTAACTTCAAGGCAAAAGGAATAAGCATTAAAGAAAACACGAAGCGTTTAGGAAAGATAGGAACCACTGGCTCTGGTAACCACCTGTAGCACCCTTGAATTTCCAACCCTCTAAACGGAACCGAAACCGAAAGAGAACGGAGGAAATTCGGGTGTTACATTTAAAACAAAATAAAAGAAAATAAAAAAAGATAAATAAAGTTTGATTAAAGCGGTTATAGAAAAACTTCCAAACAAAATTCTACGAGAATTTCGGCAGCATCTGCCTTGAATTTTAATGCACCAAAAAAAATAAAACAAACAATAGATAATCATGAAGAAGAGGCATTAATAGCCTTGTCACAAAATCACGGCGGAAAGATCATCGCCAAAACCTCTGTCGACATGCTAAGCATGGATCGTGGTTCCCATGTAAACACTAGGGTTTTCCAAAAAACATAACCAACTATACAAGTCATTCAAGATGCTATAACGAAATATAAAACAAAATAAATCTTTGCAGCGGAACGAATTACATCAAAAGGAGGGCACGCGCCTCAAACCAAAAACATACTCAATTACAATTCAAAAAAAACCACATGTATCGTCAAAAATAGTTAGAACATGGCACGCGTCAAGGTTCTCACTCAAATCCCCCCGTATGCAATGCAAAGAAACTCCAAAAACCTGCAAGTGCTATCTATGATACCCCCACTGCTCAACGTAAGGTCATAGACCAACGTGTCATAGCAGGGCCATCAAAGATAAGCCATCAACAAGGAAACAAACAGTACACGTCAGTAACTAACAATAAATTATGTAAATGTAACCATTAATCGATTTCAACAAAACAAAGTGGGGAGGACACCCCAATGTGTAAGCATCTACTCCATCCATTTCTCAATTCTATATACTTCTCAATATTTTCACCGTTTTCTATCTCTTCATTACTTTCATATATTCTCTTATGTGACTAGAGGCCACCATATTGGGGTTTGCAAGACCCACATAGTAACACCTCAGCCAAGGACGGTGACGGCCATGCCGACGCCCAATGGCAAAGTATGATCATACCGCCGTACAACGACCATATATAGACGATCCATGCGTCCGGGAACTAATACAGCTGGGGTACCAATCCAGTGGAGTCACAGTAAATATCCAACTTAATATCTCATCACATAAGGGGACTCATTCCCATTCCAATCTCATACAATCCAACATTCTAATCTTGCGATATCAGAACTCATCCTCTACTATCTCTACGACTGATTCCCACTTGTAGTACTAACTTAATAATATTTAATAGCAGACCATATCCAACATAGCTCATATAATATTGCTACGCAGAGAAAACATATTCAAGATGCAAGGATTAGCTACTGCGTGTGTTTACCTGCAACTGCAAGATAATAAGTCGCAAAAGTCACTTCGAAGGAGATTCTTAAGCCCCTCTTATGAACCGGGCACCTATACACGTTAAAAGTAAGACTAATAAGCCTACTTCACATCATTTAAGAAGCACTGACTTCATACAACTACACAATCAGTCAAACAAGTTTCGATTCAAGCTAATACGCATTCTAAACGCACTTATGCAATAAATTCAACCCATGTTCACACATGAACTACGTCAACAATTCCAATCAAACTATAACATTATATTCTAGTCAAGTTTATATCAAGATATGTTTAAATGAAAAAGGCACAACCATATGCTTGCGCGTTATAGCCAAACTATTCATTGGAAAGTTTAAGAACACGTAATACATGACGTTACACTTAATACAATCATATCACTCATGGTAGTAGTGATTTATTATTTTCCAAGGTTTTTAGAGTAAAACAATTAAGAATAAATTAAATTTGTAGCTTGACGAATTAATAACGATTCGTATAACTTGGGTCAAAGTTGTATAATTTAGCATCACAATTGAACATATCAATATAACAACCAAGCTCAAAACTAACCACCTCATCAAACAACTATAACCAAGACAATACTTCCATTAATGACAATCGCACCTTAATCTTTCTTAGTAGTTATTACTATCATTTACTCTACAACAATAGATATCAACGATACTAGTCACAACACCATGATAAATGTCACATAAACAATAACTAGCCACCATTCATCCACAAAGTCACATACACAAGCTTATACAATATTTTCAACTAATAAAACATCATCCAAGCCACAAAAGTAGTATATACTCCTTTTAAATTCATCCAACCCTAATTTATTCAAGTTTAATTCACACTTTCTAATACTTACCCACTTTAAATTCTAACAAGATGTAATTTAATCTAAACTAAGATTCATGAATTTACTCAAAGTACTACTTTTAAATTCATTATAATATAGACCATAAATATCTATTTTCAATTCTTCATAATAATCAAACTCATAACAAAAAATCAAGATATCATGCTCAAATTTAACAAATTGAACTCTCTAAATAATAAGAGATTAAATATCACGAACATATAAACTTAAATTGGGTAATAGATTGCTCACAAAGAGGGAAAGAACATGGCTTACAATGGTGGATCTAGAAAAGGAAGGGAAGATATGGTGGTTGAGGAAGCCTAACCGGCTGTTGACGCCCTGTGTTGGCGGCTGTGCGCTGCTGCCGTGGGTAGGGAAGACGGCCCTGAGGTGCCGGCTGCTGGCTGCCGTGGCCTGCGGTGTCTACCGTGGGTGGTGGTTTGAGTTTAGGGTGTAGCTAGTGAAGAGGGAGAGGGAAGAGAGAAGAAGAAAATGGGTTTCTCTTTGAAAATGGAGTGACGGCTCCTTGATATTTTTTTTAGGGTTTCATGACCTATCATGGTTATTATTATTATTATTATTATTATTATTATTATTATTATTATTATTATTATTATTATTATTATTATTATTATTATTATTATTATTGTTATTATTATTATTATTACCTACTCGAAATGCCCACTTATAAAACTCGTTTTTATGTGCCCAAAAAATAATAATTTGATTCAAACCTCTTTATTTTAGAAGTCGTACTTGTAGATTTTAATATAAACATATGTTAATATTTAAATTCGTTTACAAACAAAACTTATTAAACTACTTTAAAATTATTTTAATATAATTATAAAATCCCTAAAAGTTATTAAAATATTAATTAATGAAGTCAGAGAATCTCGGGGTGTTACACATACGATTAGTTTTCAATTTAGCTTTCAATTTGTGATAACATTTTACATTACCTGAGTCTGCACTGTGTCTACGAGAAGAACCAAACCTACTTATTTGAGCTTCAAGGTATAGAGTTATTGAGAGAGAGAGAGAGAGAGAGAGAGAGAGAGAGAGAGAGAAGTAGAGAGATTGAATGAAGATTTACAGGGAAGATGAATAATTTATTAGGTTAAGAAATTAATTTCTTTTTGTATAAATTACTAGAGTTAACTAGTCACTGTAGGTTTTCCTTACCTGAAATATCTTTTTTTTGCAAAAATGAGCTAAATGTTGTATTTTTATTGAATAAATGAAACGTTTACCCTTTATTTGCAGATGGCCAAAAGGTTTTTTTAGAAACAATTTTTCTTTTTAGTTTATATGTAAACTATTTTGTATAAGTTATATTTATTTTAAGTCTTATTTGTTTCGAGTTGTAAAATGCCAAGCCCAACATGAAATAGGTCAATATCAAATAAATTGCAATCCTTTTTCAAGCACATCAAGCCAAATAACCAACAATCGGTGATGCAAAGAAGTTGTCAATAGGAGGATCGTGTGGGATAATATAGAGTATAAAAGTATAAAATTCTTTATAAAAGTTTAAGTATAAGTATAAGTATCATACATATACTAAAGTTTAATCCCATGAAAAATAGTGGCAAGTACTATGAAGATAGTGGGGCGAAAAGTACTATAAAATAGTAATTTTGTAGTACGGGCAAAAGGGTAAAAACTCATGTCTAAAACATCTAGATCATAAAGCTGAAATTGAAAATTAAACAAAATTAGGCCGAAAAGCTTCTGATTTGAAGCTTTATAACTCACGCGTCGAGATAAATTTTGCGGATCGCAAAAATATGCCACAATTGCTCTAGATAGAAGTGGTGTACTTTGCGGGTTGCGAAAATTCCCAAAACCTTCTATTTTGGAGCACCAAAACTTGAACAAGACCTTCGCAAGTTGAGACCAATAGTGGGCCGACCCAATTTCACGCGCATGATTTGCACCGCGTTCCTTCCCTCAAAGTTTTCATTTTTTAAATTTTTTTAATCAAAATTCAAATTTGATTGATTTAAAGATTTATTTCAGTATCGTCATTATTTCCTTCAGTTATTTACTCTCTTTCATAGCTTCCCTCATGAAAACTTTCCATATTCTCTCCTTTCTCCATTTTCGTTTTCTTTATCTCTCTTATCTTGTTGATTCTCTTTCTTTTTACGTTTTGCATGTTGAGATTGTGTTTTATATTATCATCTTTGTTGTTTGTTGATTTTCTATCTATTGATTTTTATCATCTTGTTATTTTTCGTGTTGATTTCGCTTTTACTCTGGTTTTTGTATGTTGATTTTGTTCTTTTCTTTCTATTCGTGTTCATCTCTATTTTTAAAGGTTTTTTAGGGTTTATTTTTTCGCGGTTTATTGTAGGTTGCTTTTTTTTGAACAATGGTGAAGTCTTTAAAAAAGAGTCAAGAGGAGATGTTGCCTCTAACTATCGTTTTGTAAAAGAAAGGAATTTCGAAAAAATCAATCGTGAAGAAGTCTATGAAGAACGATGATTCAACTAATAAGTTGACTGTTGTTAAAGAGAAACAATCACGTGACATATTGAAGGAACAAGTTGTTGTGAATTGTCATCTCGAAGGACTATATGTTTTCCGTTCTTATGTTTTTAGGTTATACAGGACATGTATGACAGAGTTTTGTAACACCCGAATTTCCTCAAGTTTCGACTAACATTCAGACACTGGTGGGGTTAACAGAGACTTTCAATATTAGAGTGGGCCTACATCAGGGATCAACTCTCAGTCCTTTCATCTTTGCGGTCATTATGGATGAAATCTCAAAATCAATCTGGGAAACCGTACCATGGTGTATGCTTTTCGCAGACGATATCGTTTTGGCCGCAAAAACTAAGGAGGAGGTTAGTAGTAAATTGGAAGAATGGAGGGAAGCCTTGGAGGGTAAGGGGATGCGCATAAGCCGTTCAAAGACAAAATACATGCAATGTGACTTCAGTGGGTCAAAATCGTTAGGGGAGCCAGAGGTGTCCATCGGGGGAGAAGTAGTTGCATGTACGTCCAAGTTTAAATATCTGGGTTCAGTTATTCAGAGTAATGGGAAGATTGATGGTGACGTTACTAGCCGTATTCAGACAGGATGGCTTAAGTAAAGAGCAGCGACTGGGGTGCTTTGTGATAAAAGATTCCCTAGTAGACTAAAGGGTAAATTTTATCGCGTTGCAATTAGGCTGGCTTTGTTGTACGGGACAGAATGTTGGCCTGTAAAGAAGGTTTACAAACAGATGATGGATGTAACAGAGATACGCATGCTGAGATGGATGTGTGATAAGACTATGATGGACAGGATAAGAAATCAGGAGTTTAGGGTGAAGTTAGGAGTTACACCTCTTTCTGCAAAATGCGGGAGAACACGCTGAGATGGTTTGGGCATGTGCAGAGAAGCACGCATGACGCCCCAGTAAGAAGGATTGAGTGCATTATAGTGGAGGGCAAGAGAAGCCAAGGAAGACCTATGAGGACGTGGGAGGAGTAGATTAAAAGCGACCTACACGAACTTCACCTCTCTAAGGACCTGACTAGGGATAGGGCCAAATGGCGGCGCCTTATCCACATCCTAGATTACTAGACTTGTCCGTTTCTGTTCTTTGCCTTTAGTGATCGCTCTTTACCGCCTCTCTAACCTGTATCGTTTTCTTAGTTATTTGTATGTATCCTTTCAGTTGTGTAAGTCACTTACTATGCTTGCGGTTAGTTGATTCCTATGCTTGGCTAACGTGCGTGTAAAATGCAGGTTTTCGGATATTTGTAGGTTCCTATCTTTGAAGACCCTTCTTGAGCCGAAGGACTCTTTTGACCGCCCTCACCTTATGGGTATGAGACGTCGTCGATCTTCCTTCCCCAGACCCTGACCATAGATTTATCTATGTGCGGGAACACTGGGTATGATGATGATGATGTTTTTAGGTTTTAGCACGAAATAGATGTGTTTAGATCTATAACTGATTCTCGTAAGTTTAATGTTTACGCGTGTATGATATTTGTGTTATGTTCTATAACTGATAATGATAAGTTAGAAACTTACTTTCATAAGTATCGACTTGTACGTTGTTATTAGTTTATTTTTTTATTAATAATTGATACATTTAATGTCAAAACTGAATTGAAATAAGCTCATCATTGGTTGACTAATGCATGATAGTTTTTGTTTTGTTTTCATAATTGTTATATTTGGGTCAATAATTGATGTAATCCTATCCTTTTTTGGTAATAACTAATAATGATAAGTTTCAAACTTACAATTATAATTATTGTTTTCAACTGTGTTATTCTTTTCCTTTTTTCTAGTTTTAATAATTGATGCTCTTAATATTTAAACTGAAATAAATAAGCTCAAACATTTTTATTGGTAATTATTTGTTTTTGCGTAACTTCATTTATGTAATGATGATGCATATACATTTTTTTTTCGTTTCATTTTTTTTCTAGGGTTGAGAAAGAGATAAAAACAAATTGTAAGGTTTGGGATTTTTTGGAATTCAATGGTTCTAAAGATGTTCTATCTAAAGGTTAGATGTATTTTATTAGAGAGATTGGTTTTGGTGGTATGTTAGATATTAAGAATACTAAACATCCTCTAGGGATTTTAGCATATCTTGTTTTATATTTTGACCCTAATGGTTGGGTTGAACGTATTATTAATGGTAGAATTGAGAGGGAGCATTATATTACTGTTGCTGATGTTAATGATATTTTTAGCTTGACTATTAATCTTCGCAAAATAATAAGGACATCATTTAATAACAAGGAATTAGTAATGAAGTGGAGGAAGATTCTGGGGGCTGGTGATGATGATGAAATGAAAACACATATGGTTTTGGATAAGTTTAAGGACTATCCTGATGGAGGGGAAGTGTTTAAGCAGTTGTTTGTGCTTTATGCAGGTTCCACAATCTTGGCTCCACTGCCTAAGCATAAGATTAGATATGATTTACTTCCTCTTGTAGAGGATGTAAATTCTATTCATATGTTCGATTGGTGTCATTACACCTTATCAATTATAGCTTCATTAATTTGTGGAATCCATCTAACTTATATAAAAATCTGTATGAATGTAGATGGAAATGATTTTTTTAAGTTGAAAATTCCAGATGGCGTCAAGAAGGATTCTGACTTCAAAATAATGGTCGAATATGTGAGTTATGTTTTTCTTATTTGTTAATTTTTTTTTTTTTTTGTTTTTTGCCATTTGACCAATTTAAGCATGTAACTGCTGGGTTTATAATTAAAATTTAAATTCATATTTTATTCAATTGCATTTGATTTTTAAAACTGAGTTTGTTAAGTTGTTAATTGTTGCGTTTTAATATAAATTGTTGCCTTTTTAAGTTCTTAATTGTTGCCTTTTAATATAAGTGATGGTTTATATTAAAAATTTATACGTTTTTTTTATTTTGATTGAATTAACTCACATGCTTTTATATATTGTATGTCTTAATATCTGAAATGTTTCATATAAAATATATATCGTTTCCTTTTTTTGTAATATCCTATACGTTGATGTATTTGTTTTATTTTTAACAATCAGTTCAAGAGGCTTGTTTGTTGTTGAATAGAGTTATTGATGTTGTGGTGCACACTTATATAGAGAGGTTGAGTGAAGCTACAAAAACGACCGTTGAAGATGAGGGTGTTGTGTCTGTTACACAATAAATATTTCAAGATGATGATTAGCTTTCTTCAGTTGATGGACTTGTAGAACAATTAATTCAAAAAACAAATTGATCTAAAAATGTAGATGTTTATGCAGTCTACTCCTATCTAATCTCATGAAAAGCTTGATATAACAAACATTCCATCGGCTTTGAAAGAATGTTGTTCTATGAACCTCAAGCCATGCAGTGTTGACGTCATGTATGCGTGCCAGTTCATGCAGTGTTGATTTAAAGAGTTGCATTCAACAGAGAAGGAGGTTATGGATTATTGTTTCCTAGAGGAAACAATGGATAAGTTGTGAGTTCTCTGATTTATAATTTATTTTCGTGTTCTTCTCGTTTTTTACATTCTTTTGTTTTTTTGTGTTTTAGCTTTTTGAGTAAAGATATATTTGCATTTGGTGATTTTTATGATTTATCACGCGATGAAACATTCACTCTGAATAATAATGAGAAGACTTCGTCGGTAGTTTGATGGGCAGTTTATTTGAACATAAATGAAAGAAATCAGGAGTTGGTTGTGCCTGATAAAGAACTAAAAGCATTTTTATTCACTTCCAACACTGTGTAAGTAAAGTAGCTTTATTTGTTTTTATTGTACATGGTATTTATTTGTTTTGTTTCTTGTAATAGCGTGCGTTGGGAATGTTAATGTCTGAAAAGGACGATGAGAAAGCGAATGACTAGAAGGTTGAGGTTGTTTATGCGTCGGAAAACCATGTTAATTTGATTGGGGAAAATGCTGACATGATAACCGATTTCTAGCACATCATTAAACGCTAAGAACCAAAGCTAATCAAACAATATTTACAACACCCTATTACAACTATAACGAATATAGAGGTACGTTCGGGATCGAACCACAAGGACAAGACTTAGCAAGATTAAGGGCTAGGTGTAGGGAAGATAAATAAGTGTGTTTAAAGGGTGTTTATACTAAACTATGAAAGCAATAAACAAGATAACGATAAGCAATAAGAGAAAAACGGGGATGGTGAGGATTTACCCAAGGTCAATTCTAAGTTGCCAAGGAAAGCTTGGTCAAGGGAGATTGGGCGTAGATCGATCGAGACACTCAAGATAGCGAGGGGAAGTTGATGACATATAGCCATGCGAACGACCCATAATCGCCCTATGTCTCATCAAGAGTGGCAGGACAAGATTCACATCGAATATCAATCAAACAATCAACAACAAACCTCAACCCTAACCTAACACATGAACAACAATCACCAAACCTAGGGTTTCACCAAACCAAAACCCCTAGAAGAACTACTCTGACATGGTGTAACTAACTAAAGAAAAGGAAATAAAAGAAGACATAAATGAAGACATTAGGGCAATAACAAAAGCAATAAGAAACAAGAACAAAGCAACAAATCTAACTGTCAACTATTCTACCAAGTAAATAAGAAAGCAAGAACAAGATTGAAATGTAAAATAGCAACAAATGAAGCAATAATCAAAGCAAGTAAGAAGAAAGCATTAAATAACATCAAACTAAAGATATGTAAAGCAAACAAAGCAAGAAACAAAGTAAACTTACATAAACTTGAAGGGAAATGAAAGATACAATGCTTGAAATGTAAAGGAAAGCAATAAATCTATTCTAGGGCAAAGAAATGTAAAGAGGAAAATAATAAAATGATGAACAAGTTGAAGTAAGTCCTCTCAAGCATGAACATGCCCTATACATTCAGAAATGTGGGTGTACATAGGCTATACAAGAGAGGGAACAAAAGCCCTAAAATAACCTACAGAATTAAGCTTGCGAAAATAAAACATGCGCAGGATTTCAGGCCCATTCGCCCGAATTGATTTGGCCATTCAACCGAATGAAAGCTCATTCGCCCGAATGAGTTCCATTCGGGGATTCCAGAGACTTTGAAATGAAACCAAACGCTTTGCTTCTACATTCGCCCGAATGCCCCATTGTATTCGCCCGAATGGTCAACATTTCGCTCAAATGCATTGTTAATTCGCCATTTCCAGAGGCTTGGCTTGTTTTCCCTTGGTTCAGCACTTGTATTCACCCGAATTTGACTCTCATTCGATCGAATAGAGGGTCCAGCCTCCTTATATCTTCATTGAAACACATCTATGAAGCACCGGAAGATCTTGGGTCCATGTGAGGCTCTCGGGGATTACTCGGAGCACTTGGGAATGCCTTGAAGCACGTGTCTCTCTTTGATTATGATATCTAAGCCTCGAACTCAATCCATTTCACCTCTAAACCTCCGAAAATACCTGAAATAACCCCAAAACGTCGCGAAGACCAGAACATGGTAAAATCAAGTGTAAAACATATAAAATCAATGAGAAACGAGAAGACTCGACACAATAATGGGAATATAAATCTGCTCTAAAACAAGCACATCATGACATAAAAAAAGACAAACATGGTATGTTACATTTGATTTTTGTTTGATAATGTTTGAATTAACTTGTATAAGTGTATAATTTTTATATATAAGAGAATATTTGATTTTATTTTAGATTTTTTTTGTTAGAATTAACAGATTTAACATGATTATTGAGGCACATTACAAAATAATTGTATTGATAGATTTTTTTTCAATTTTTATCTGAAATGCCTAAATGATCATATTGTATCAATCAATTATATGAAAAAGCAATCCAATATAATTATTGACCAAGATGTTCTCAGAATTGATTGATTTAAATGTGCTACTGATGTGTGTGATATTGATTTTTTTTAGTTTTTCGTTCCTATCACTCTTGTTGAACAACAACATCTCGTGCTGGTCGTTGTTGTTGATACTCAACACAAAATTATTCACTATTTAGACAATATAAAGAGGATGAAGGATTACAAAGATGCGACAATGCTGCATAAGTTTATTGTTGTATGTTTTTCTGATCTTCTTGATGCATTTGAGCATTCATGCGTTGATGAAGTACTGAATTACAATCTTATATTTGTTAAATTGCCTTGGACTGTAAATGAATCTAATGATTGTGGTGTTTATGTTGCCTTTTTCATGGAGCAATTTGTGGGCGATAAAAACTTTGGCCCTCTTCATTCATCCGAGGGTAGGTTAAAGTATAGGGGGTTTATTTTTAGCAGATTGGTTTATCTGATGTTAATAAGAATAAGGAAGAAGTATTGAAGAAACTCGATGCTTTCAACAAAGATAAAGACTTCGAATTTCCACTAGGGAGGTTTGAGTTGCGTTCTTGGCTACTTCAATGTGTGTATCTGCACAAGATAACAAACGAGGGCTGAAGAGGGGTTATCTGGGGATCCTCCTCCGATGATTAAGTAAGTAAAGGTACTGAGATGGTTGAAGTTAAAGCTTTTATGAAAATAGATTTATCTTGCTAGGAATAATGCTAGGGTTTAAGTGTAAAGAGATACGTTACCATTGGTAGTGCATGGCACTGTATATTTATAGTGTTGGGTCTTAGGAAAGGTTCCCGAAACCCTAATGGTCGTTTTGGCTTTTACCTTGAAAGGAATCTTTTTGGGGATCAGTGGAGAGAGAAACATAATATCTTAAAATCTGATATGGCGTTTATTGATTTGCTGATCTTTATGTAGTGGTCCCCATTCTCTTCCTTTTAGTACATTTTAGTACGTTTTCCTAGGTAGGGTACGAGGTAGGTGTGTTGCCCCGCTTTATACGAGTATTGGTAGCTTTTTTTAGTACCACTGCAGTTGTCTCATGCCACGTCATTGTATCCACTTCTATCTTTCTGCAGGATTAGCCATCCTGCAGGTATTTATACTCTTCAATCGTTCTACTGGATTTAGTCATCCTGCAGGTACTTATATTCTTCTATCGTTCTTCAGGATTAACCATCCTGCAGGTACTGAAGCTCCTTCACCATTCGATAAGGTTGTCCATCCTGTAGGTATTTGTGTTATTCCACTTTCAGGATCTTGGGATCATGTGTTCCAGCACATACAGTAATTTTCGCTATCCGTATTTGACATGCAATAGTTAAAAATTGTTGTTTTTTAAAGAGAAATAGATTGATGTAGTAATGGTCATGTTTATGCCAAATTGACATACATTAAGCAGTAATTTATGTTTGTAAATGATAAACTGATCAGGTTTTTGTTATGATATTCTTGCTATGAAAATTGACACACTTTAGCAAAAAGTTAATGTATTTAATGTTGAATAGAAACTTCTTTATCAATGATTTTTGGTAAGTATTAGTACAAAGAATGCAGTATACAAATTATATATGATTCACGAAGCATAAAATGTATCAAGTTATATGTTTGTTTCTTATTTTTGTTGCCGAGTGTTTTTGAGTTGAATTCTTAGTTCGTTTCTTTTGTGATGTCTCAAAATGTCCTTTTAATCTCTTCTTTCTTCCCTATGTGACCGTATTTTCTGGGTCTCGTACCTGTGTTGTTACTTATAATGTATACTGTGTTGTTGCTTCTGTTGATTTTGTTGCAGCTTCGATTTCATTATGAGCCCTCTCAATGAGTTTACCTACTTCATCACTTATTGTATTGTACAGTGCTTCTATCATTTTTTTCGCCTCTTTATTGCCTTGTGACTTAAGACAAGACTGTATAATTTCCCCATGCTTTGTCTCCATGTAAGTGTAGATATTTTTTTTGTGGGGAGGGGGTTTCCAAGCCTGAAGGTGGACATTGATTACCATAAAGTGTATTTCAAATATCCTTTTTAGTATTCTATGTCCATCTAGGAAGAATGTAGATACCAGGTTTTTTTTGCACAAAATGCAAGTACAGTGCCTGTAAACAATGGCAACACAACAATCCATTTGATTCAACGTTCTTATAAGTCTCTGAATAATGTTGTTGTGTACACCTCTAATGCATGTTGTAATAAACAAGCAAGCTAAATGTAGACATTGGGATTGTTGTTGCGTAGTAAAACTCTAATGCCATCTCCGTTTCTCTGCATTTTTTAATAGTTTTTTGAAATATTTTGAAGAGTTGATATAGATTTGTGCTTTTCGTTGCTTCGAATCCAATTGCATTGTTTGTGGATTCACTTCATTGCGAAGATAATATTCCAGCTAAAAAGAAATCTTTGTTTAATGTGGTGCGCCATTTGTCCCTTAGGTTGTACAGTTCTGTCAAACCATCTGTAGTAAGCTTGATTCCTTTTTAGTTTGAGTTTATCAACAATGTTTTGCCAGAATTCCTAAGTATTTGTTTAAAGCATCTTTGAAGTTTGCATCTAACTTCAATGCTCCATAGTGTGAAATTGCATTTTTCAATATGTGCCATAAGCATGTCTATGCCTTGAGAAAGGATAGACCCTACAATTGCTAATGTTTACATTGAATATTGTAAGACAATAATTATTTGTAAAAATACCTCTTCTACTCGTCTTGCAATTGTTGCGTCTTGGTGTGTGAAAATTGATACAGGATTTTTTCTTTCCATTGCTTCTTTAAATTGCTCAAGGACCTTAAAATGATTCAACTTTCTCATCTGCTATGAACGCACATCCAAACATTGTAGTGTCCAATGGTTATTTACTCCAATCAATGGTGCACATATCAAGTTGTATTTGTTTATACATTATGTTGTATAAAAAATGACATCATCCCATACATTCTATAATATTCCTTCATTAAAGAATCACACCAAAAGAGTGCCACAAGCTTTGCATCATCATCAAGTTTCATATTCCAAAAGAAACCATTCTCTTTCTGTGCCAACATAATCAATTGCCTGATCATAGTTTAAGCATCCCTACCCTCAATTTCCTTCATTCCCAATTTGTGCATAAAGTTTAGATGGTCTCTCAAAGTATGTCCACTACAACATAATTTGCTTTTATTGGATATATTTAGCGATATTTAATTTAAATGTCGCTATTTCAAATTTCTTATAGCATATATAGAGGATTTAGTGACATTTATTAGACATTTTAGCAGCAAAATAAAAAGTGACACTAAAGCTTTTTGCGACATAAGATCTAGCGACATTTCTCACAAATGCCACTATAGATTATAGTGACAATCACATATGCCACTAAAGACCAAATAAAGTGTCACTAAATCACTTAATAGAAGAACTTAAAATAAAAACCAATAATTATTACACCTAAAAACATGAATCGCTGGCATTTTTTTAATGCCACTAAATCCAATGTCGCAAAAAGCTAAATTTGTTGTAGTGGTCCTACTCACTCAGTCGCTCGAGCATGCTTCGTCAAATATTTGTACGCTGTAATAGGCCTAACTTGTGCATCTTCAAAACCTGCAATGGTTTCCATTGGTTCCTTTAAAGTTGATGTTCTCTCAGATCTTTGCAAGTATTGTCATTCCACTCTCGCTAACTTATGGTTATGTGATACAACATGTTGTTTCACAAAGATGTCTCCACTATATACATCCAGTTTAATCCTAATGTGTGCATCACATCCACATCTTTTAGTTCGAACTAGTTCTCTCTTGGCATTTTGTCGTTCATTTTCTTTGACTTTTGTCTCTATAGTTCCTTGTTTAAAACAAACGCAATATCGTTCATGTATAAGACCTTCTATTTTCCTTATTGTGGATTTCCGAACACTAAACCCCTTTACTCTTACATGATCGTGATACAATAATTCAAGGTCCTCCCAACTGCTTACTCTCATGTAAAACTCCCTCTTTTCAGTCAAAGGTTCAGTTTGCAAGCATTCTATTGCAGTTGTTGTAACTGAAATTTACACAATTATTGAACTAAGTGAAGGCTTTATATTGACAATTGATGATGTGTAATTAGTGGCGAAACTTGACTAAATATTTGACGGGGGCGAGATTTAAGAATAATAAAGGGTCTGAGTAAACTAAGAAAAATTAACATTTACTTAAATCCTTATTTTAAAATGTTAGTAAAAAAATTAATTGAAATAATAAGTTGTGCTATTCACTTTTCCAATCCTTTAGCTATAAACTTATATCCATATATTTATCGATTTACAATTATTCAACATGACTCCCGTTAAACAAATGTAATTAATTATTTATATACTGCTTCATTCTATTTTAATTGTCTACTTTGAATATATTATTCAAACTTTTTAATAATACATAGTAAGATATATTAAGTAGGGGTATTCAAACGTATCCGACCCGCCCGACCCGACCCGACCCGCCGACCCGACGACCCGCCTCATAAATGGCGGGTCAAAATATAAAAGGATTTGAAAATTCTGAGTTGGCTCATGGGCCGATTTCTAATTGATCCGGGTACCCGTTATTGACCCGCTTAATAGTTACTCCATATATATATATATATATATATATATATATATATATATATATATATATATATATATATATATATATATATATATATATATAGGGGTGAACACGATCCTATTTGGTCTGGTCCGACACTAAAATCAGACCAAACCAGAAAGACCAGACCATCTAAATCACCAGATCGGACCGGACCAAACCGTTTTACAACGGTCCGGTCTGGTCTGGTCTGCGGTTTTTATTATTATTTTTTGTCCAAATTAATACATGTATTTATGCCAATATTTGACACCTATAATTAATAAATATAATAATTTGTAATTAGTTGTAACATCAACATTATTCAAGTATATATTCCTATATAAAAATATCTACATCTTAAAATATCTAGGTAGCAACTTTATTTTTTAAATACAAAATTATGATTTTCAACCAAAGAACTGTTTGCGGTCTGGTCCGGTCTGAAAATAAAAAAAACCGAGACCGGACCGTAAACCGTAATTTTATTTGAAAAAAACCAGACCAGACCAAATACTAAAATTCCGGTTTGGTTTACGGTTTAGACCAAACTTTGTCCAGCCCTATATATATATATATATATATATATATATATATATATATATATATATATATATATATATATATATATATATATATATATATATATGTATATATATATATATATGTTTTTAAATTTTGGAATATATTAAAATAAAAGGAGGGAAACACCACACTGTAACTTGGGACCCCACGCCCGCCGGCATAAAAAAACCCCCGTAGGGAAAAAAGCCATAGTTTCTTTTTTTACTTTCGTTTGGCTTCACTAAATCACAAGAATTGTACTACTGCTGATTCATCTTCAATGGTTCTTCCTATTATAATTTTTATCAATTTTTCTGCTGGTTTTCATTTGTTCTAGTTTAGCTTTGTAATTTGTAATTTTTTTTTATTTCGTTTTGTTATTTAGCATTGATTATATGTTGTTTCGGCAATGAAATGAGGAAGTGCAAAAGACACTTAAAATACCTGGAGATAGGTGCAATCGGGGACGATTATTAATATGCTTGATCCTTTCGATGATGAGACCTCAAATCCTGCAATACAACGTTAGCCTTGCCCGGGGGGTGGTTTCCCGGAAAACCCCTCCGACGCTCAAGTCAGATCGGGAAACCGAAAGTGATGAATATATGATAATTAATGAAAACAAGATAACGGATTGTAGGATGAGTTCAGATCACGAAGGGATATTTATTTACATATCGATCGTAAGAAGGAGGGCGGTATATTTTTATGGAGTAACGGTAGGAAGATGAAAATTTAGTTTTTTGCAAATAATGTATGTAACCTCTATTTATAATGGTAGAAGGAGGTTAATTCAGGAGAGGTTATTAGTCGGTTAATGTAGTAAATGGAAGTTACGTGGCGGTTACATGAGATAGTTATTTTAGGAAGTTATTGGACCAAGGTGGGAGGTTATGATTTGACTAAATAAATGGCTGGATAATAATTGACCCCGTAACATACGTTTTTGTTATTTAACACGATTTTCGTTTTGTTATTCTATTGTCTTTTTGTTTTAGTTTTAACATGATTCATCAAAAAAATAAATGCCGGGTACCCGTGTCCCGACATGTCTTATTTGGGTACTCGAAAAGCGGGTAACCGCATTAAATGGGCCGGGACACGGGCCGCTAAAAAAGGTACCCAGCTAACCGGGTACCCGGTAATGAACACCACTAATATTAAGAATTGAATCAAATTCTTTAGTGTGATCACTTCTTTTAATTCTAATTCTAAGTTTGCTCATCAAAACTCTTATTCTTCGTAAAGATTGATTAAATAGTGCTTATAATTAATTGCAAATCGTTGTATTTGAAAAGTGTGTTCCAAGTTTTTAAGCCTAAACTCTAAGTAGGTGGAATAACGTTTTTGGGAAAACAAGACAGTGCCTCGATTCGATATTAAGTTTAAGCATACAGTATTTGTAGGAATTTAGATGTGTTAAGCGGAATTTCAAGAAACATATTTCTTAACACCTAAAACAAGATCTCATGCATATATTAATATATAAAAAGTATGTATAAGAATTATACCCTTGATGCGTGAATTCCACGTAGTATGACTGGGTATGTAATGTCACCAAATAAGATTAGAACGTCAAGTGTCGTTCCTCTAATATTGGTCCACAAGCACCAATTGAATCACCATGTATGCTAATGCGGAATAAGAAATACTAATACTCTTATTACTTTTAAGGTGAAGATAGGTAGAGAGAAATAGCACACATGCTTATGAAAATGATGAGCAAAGTGCATCTATTTATACACAAATGCAACACCTGTTCACATAACCATTTGATGATTACATCTAACATTTATATGTAGTAATCAAAAGAATTAATTTTGTGTTTTAATTCTCAATTTAAACATACCATCAATTCATACTAATAACTCCTACACTAAATAGTCCAAAGAGCATCTTATGTAATTGAACTGTTTTAATCCAATCGGTAACTTATATGTGTGACCTCATAGGACCCGATTATAATATAGCAGTATACTAATCTAATTAATGTATAGATCAAAGTTGGTTTCTAGCAAAACACTATGACCACCTAATATAATCGAATGTATTAGTCTCCATATTATATCCTATTTATATTTTAGTAGTTACACTTGATTATTAGGACATTTATTTCCTGCAATCTCCCACTTGTCCTAAAACAAGTGTGTAATTTTAAATTCCTTATGGCACTTAATGTTAAAATTTGATAGTATAATGACGACTTACGTCACATATACTAATGTTCAACTTTATTTCTTGAAATCTGAATATGAATTGTCGAAACAAATGATTAACTCTTTAATCCATTTGAGCACAACCATGCATTTTCAGTTTTAACTCTTCAAGGGGCCATAGACACTAATCCTAATAATAGGAGGACTTATCCAGTCTTGCATAACCAAAACTCCCACTAAACTTTGAGCAAATCGTAGCAATCTCTTTATTACCTCCTTTGATGGCACGAAGTTTGAGAATGTCAAGAAAATACTAATCATCTATGAGAATAATGTCATACTTATATCAAAGGAATCCACTAAATATAGAAATTAAAATCTCCAAACAATTTTGAAGAATATCAAGTAGGTCTGTCCAATATGTATCACTATACATATCCATGTGAATGACTAGACATCTCTAAGTCCCTATAGCCCATGAAACTGCGCTATCAATCAACTTACAAACTAGTCCTTTAGAAAATTATTTATGTCCAAATTAATGATTTAGACTAGGGACAAAAAGTATTTTAAATAATTTAGTTCATTTATAGGGTTTCATTCATCAAATTACGTATTTGACAAACCTATTGAATATTATTAAATACTTTGGACATTTTATTTAACACCAAACCATATTTAAATAAGAACAATCATATTTATTGATAAACATAAACAAACATAACCAAATGTCTTTACATTTGTGACTAATTGTAAGAAAATACACCTTGACTATCACAAATACAAGACAATCCCATTTTCAACGCTAAGTACTACTCCTAGATCTGAAATGAATTTCTTCATCCACACTGCCTCTTTTGATGCATCACTCGCAGCAATATATTCAACCTCTGCCGTAGAATCAGCTATTGTGCTTTGCTTTGAACTTTTTAGCTCACAACCCCTCCATTCAAACAAAAGATGAAACTAGATTGAGATAGAAAGTCATCTTCGTGCATTTGGAAACTCACATTAGTGTAATCTTTAACCCCTAATTCAGTTTCTCCTCCATAGACTAAGAAATGATTCTTAGTTCTTTTCAAGTACTTCAGGATATTCTTAGTTGCATTCCAGTATGCATCACCTAGATTTGATTGGTATCTGTTGCACACACTCAAAGCATATGAAACATCTAGTCGAGTGCAAATCATGGCATACATAATGGACCCTATTGCTGAAGCATAAGGTACACTAATCATTCGCTTAATCTCATCAATGTTTGAAGAACATTAAGTCTTGGTTAGCGACAAACCATGTTGCATGGGGAGAAAACCTTGTTTGGAGTTTTCCATCTTGAACTTTGTAAGAAACTTATCAATATAAGTTCTTTGACTAAGTCCAATTAATCGTTTAGACCTATCTCTATAGATCTTGATCCCCAAAATGTACTCAGCTTCTCCAAGGTCTTTCATAGAAAAATAATTCTTTAGCCATTCTTTGACCGAGTCAAGCATGGGAATATCGTTTCCAATGAGTAATATGTCATCAACATCTAAAACCAAGAAGACAATACTACTCCCACTAAACTTCTTGTAAAGACAAGGTTCATCCTCATTTTTGAGAAAAGCAAACATTTGATTGCTTCATGGAAACACAGATTCCAATTCTGAGATGCTTCCTTCAATCCATAAATGGATTTTTTAAGCTTGCATACTTTCTTAGGATTTTGTGGATCATGAAAACCTTCTGGTTGTGTCATAGTTCCTATGAGCAGGATACACTAGGTATGATAATGATGATGATGATGATGATGATGATGATGTTATCAATATGATTATCGTGAGAAAATGAAGTTCAAACTTCACAATAGACAATTATATGCATTGAAAAAGGTTGTAGAAGACATGAAAATATTTAAGTGCAATGTTAACCCAATTGAACTCAATAACTTTTCCATAGTATTGAATCAATCCTTGTTTAAGCTCTTTGTTTTATTTACCATTAAATATTCACTTTAAAATTCTTTATAAAACATCTAGCTAGTAAATTACATTCTATACACTAGATTCATCTTAGCACCTTTTTCCTTGAGGACTTCACCCTTACTTCTACTAAGCTACTTTAGTTTACGAGTAACAGAGATTTATTTTCGGTTAGGATAAATCGAACGAAAAATGTCTTAATAAGTTTTTTGACTAAATTAAAAGGTAAATTCTATCGAGTTGCAATTCGACCCACCTTGTTGTATTCAAATAGAATGTTTGGCCGTTAATAAGGTATATAAGCATAAGATGGATGTTAAGGTTGATTTGTGACACACACCGAGATGGATAAAGTTTGAAACTGAATTTTGAGAGAGTGGCTTGGGGTTGCACCTATCTCTGCAAAGATACGTGAAAGTAGATTTAGATGGTTTGTCATGTGCAAAGAAAGCTCACTGATGTGCTTTAGACAAGGTGGAAAGCAT
>CM025917.1:21931226-21953140 GCA_000753965.2 Amaranthus hypochondriacus
AGCCCTTCTCTGTCTTATATGTGTATTATAAGAGCCCCAATTCAGAATCAGATATGGTAACTCCATTTATGCGAGGAGGAAGAGGAGCAAGAGGTAGAGGAGGGAGAAGTAGAGGTGAAGTGTTAACCAGGTCAGATATGGTAACAAGGAGTAAAGGCGAAAACCTAGAAATTAGGGCAAGTGGAAAATCGAAGAGCCCCAATTCAGAATCAGATGGAGATGAACCCAGCAAAACCAAAACAGAAATGATCGATTTGGACTTAGGAAGGGATTCAGCAGCACAGGAAAAGGAGAAGGAAGTTAGGGAGGAGATGAATCTTTTCAAAGCACAATTATAAAGCCTTAAACAACAATTAGAAGAAATGGGAGGGTAGACGAACAGTAGACTCTCGACCATGACGAAGGCACCTGATATAACTGGGCAAATTCAATTAGAAGGTGAAGAGGAATTCCCTGTGCTTGGCAGTGGGCTTGGACCAGTTCACAATACTACACAGAGTACCCTTCTTCCTTCTTGGAAGGACAAGGTAACCAATTCAATTGCTCCAACTGGTATGCACCTTAAATTTGTACCCCCTATTGTTGAGAATGGGAAAATATGTTGTTCAATTAGAGTCTCTGGATGCTGTTGACCTTATTAACCTATGGGAGCAAGCTATTGTGGTCTATGTGGTTGGAGGCAATGTAAATGTAGAGATTATTAGAGGATACATTAGAAAGCACTAGTCCTATGTTAGCATGCCAAATGTCCTTAGCCACGAAGATGGTTATTTCATAGTGAGGTTTAACTCTGTTGATGAATGTGCGGAGGTTTTAAAAGGGGGTCCTTATTTCCTTAATAGAGCACCAATGATAGTGAAACAATGGAGCATTAATTTTGACTTTAAGGAGGAAATATTGCGACTAATTCCGGTGTGGATCAGATTACCAAACCTTCCACTTCACTGTTGGGGGAGAAGAATCTCTGAGTAGAATAGTAAGTGCGGTTGGAGTTCCAGTCCTTGCGGATGAATGTACGGCGAAACAATCAAAAATATCCTATGCAAGGGTCCTAGTGGAGGTAGATATCACAACTGAATTTGTTAAAGAGATTAGAGTGCGAGATAATACGGGGCGTGAGTTTTTCCAAAAAGCCATCCAAGAGTGGCGTCCTTTCTTTTGTCGGAAGTGTAACAAGATGGGGCATGAGTGCAAAGATAATAATGATGTGAATCAGCCTCAGAAGAAGCATGTGGGTAAGGATGAGGGAAAACACGTAGGGGACGGAAAATTTTGGATACCCAAAACAATAGCGAATCGCATGAAAGGAGTCTAGGGGGTTGATGACCTTCGAACAAAGCTAACCTCTGATGCATTGAGTGAAGAAGAGAATACTGATTTGGCTATTAATCAGCCCACCACACAGCAAACAGCAGGGATGGATGATCATCAGATTAAGCAGACTCTCACGGACCCACCAGACCCGGTTCCTTCTGAATAGGCAGACCATGGGAAAGACCAAGAGAGAGGGCAAGATGAGGAAGAAGAAGGACCTTGACTCCAGTAGCCCCTGCAAAGGCTGCTAGATGTACTGGGCAGAAGGTTTACAGCAACTTCATAAGAGCTGGGCACTCGACGCAAATACAAGCTGAGATAGGGGACAAAGGAGGTATAATACCAGAGGCAGACTTTCACAAAAGGGACGGGAACCCTCGAATTCCCTCCATCCAATGATTATTGTCTCATGGAACGTTAGGGGCATGAATAGCCCCATCAAAGCCAAGGAAATCAAATAATTCCTTGAGGCTAATAATGTAAGTGTTGTAGGTTTGTTGGAGACGAAAGTTAGGGAATCGAATGCGCGAAAAATTCAGACTTTATTAGGAAACAAGTGGAATTGGTGCACGAATTACAACCATCATGACAAGGGTTGTGTGTGGGTTGGGTGGAGACATGATAGATGCAAGCTTGAGCAATGCGATACCCATAAACAGTTCGTTGCTACTAAAATCATACCGATAAATTCTAGTGTTAGCTTCCACATTGTCTTTGTTTACGGGCTCCATAATGTCAGGGATAGAAGGGATATGTGGAAGGATATGGGGCGGCTGGATTTCAACTCGCCAACTTTATTTATGGGCGATTACAATGCGGTGTTTAAGGAAGATCATAGGAGGAATGGAGCTCAAGTGACCACTTATGAAACATATGACATGCGGAATTGGCTCGATACAAAGGAGTTGCACCCCATCACTGAAAAAGGTCACAAATACTCGTGGAATAATAGAGAGGAAGGGGAAAATCGTACTCTGACTAAGATCGATCACACTATTGGGAACCTCCAATGGCTGAGCACCTTCAGTCATGCGAGTGTCCTTTATGCTAATCCTCACTCCTCAGACCACACACCCCTTATCCTCAACATGCAAAGCCACGACCAAAACCAAAGTAAACCTTTCCGGTTTTTCAACTATATGTGTGACCACCCGGATTTCCTCAGAGAGGTTGGCGAAGCTTGGAGGATCAGAGTGAAAGGCGTAGGTGTGCAAAGGTTGTGGCACAAAATGAACAATGTCAAAATTTGTTTGAAAAAGCTACACATCAGGGAGTTCGTGGGGATTCAGGAAAAAATCAAAAGGTTGGAAAAGGCCCTTCACAACGCCCAGACTCAACTCCGAAACGATCCCACAAACACTGAACACCACAAACAAGAGAAAGAAGCCTCGCTCCAAGTTAGGAAATGGAGGAAAATCGAAGACAAAGCGCTTCTCCAAAAGGCTAGAATCAACTGGATGAAGAATGGGGACGAAAAATCTGCTTATTTCCATGCTACCATAAAAGAGAGGAGGGCCTCGAACAGTATCTATGCTCTGCAAGATAAGGATGGAAATTGGTTGAACACTACCCAGGAGATTCATAATGAAGTGACCCAGTTCTACAAAAAGCTTCAGGGGACAGCGTCTTCCAGCCTTGAGATGATTGACAGGAGTATTATGAGAGGGGGCTCCAAGGTGAACAACACCAAATCCCAAATGCTTATCCAAAGGGTGAGTGAAGATGAAATCAGAGAAGCTCTTTTCGGGATTAACGAAAACAAAGCTCCAGGCATCGACGGGTTTAATGCGTGCTTCTTTAAGAGGGCTTGGGAAATCATAAAGGAGGACCTCATTGGCGCCATCCAAGAGTTTTTCAACAACAATGCTCTATTTCCTCCTTACAACTGCACTTCGGTTACCCTTATTCCTAAAGTGAGCAATGTGTAACAGAGTCGGAGACTTTAGGCCTATTGCCTGCTGCACTGTTATTTATAACATCATTTGTAGAATCCTTGCAGGTAGACTTCAGAAAGTAGTAGGAGATGTTATAAATCAAGCACAATCAGGGTTCATTCCAGGGAGACTTATGGTAGATAACATTCTTCTTGCTGCAGAGCTCATTAAAGGGTATTCGCGTAAAAACAATAGCCCGAGATGCATGATCAAGATGGACCTTCAGAAAGCTTATGATTCGATTAGTTGGGTGTTCTTGTTCTCGGTTATGGAAAAAATGGGATTCCCTCCTAGGTTCGTAGACTGGATTAAGGCATGTGTAACCACCGTCTCTTTTTCTATTCTGGTTAATGGCATGCCGCTCAAGCCTTTTGAAGCAAAAAAGGGCTTTGTCAAGGGGATCCTATTTCCCCTTACCTCTTCGCCATAGCAATGGAATACCTCTCCAGGCTAATGCACAAACAAGGGCTCGCTTCAAGTTTTCGATACCATCCTAGATGCAGGAAAGAGAACATCACGCACCTCCTTTTTGCGGATGACCTCCTCATGTTCTGTAGGGCAGACCTCTCCTCAGTCCAAAGCTTGATGCACACTTTCAAACGGTTTTCTAAGGCCTCAGGTCTTGAGGCTAATCCTAGCAATTGCAATGTGTATATGGCAGGGGTGGATACTCAGAGCAAAGAGAAGCTGCTATCATATCTTCATATGGAGGAAGGTGCCTTCCCTTTCCGGTACCTGGGGGTGCCTCTGCACTCCAAGAAATTGAACTCTAGAGACTGTAGACCCCTGGTTGATAAAAATTGTGGGCCGGATTGGCTACTGGTCTTCTAGGTTGTTATCATATGCAGGTAGAATCCAGCTGGTCCGAAGCGTTATTGGCGGTATCCAAAATTTTTGGGCTCAAATCTTCTGCCTCCCAAAAAAAGCTCATCAAGATGGTGGAGGATGTATGTCGGTCGTTCATTTGGACTGGGAAGGAGGGTCTTTCGCGGAAAGCTGCAGTCTCTTGGAGATAAATTGTCTTGCCTTTCTCAAAGGGGGCCTAAACCTTAGAGATATGTACATTTGGAACAAAGCCGCTATTCTAAAGCACTTGCGGAATATTGAAAGGAAAAAAGAGAATCTATGGGTGAAATGGGTGCATAGCTACTATATGAAATCTCAAGGGATCCATGACGTGCGACCATCTATTCACGCCTCATGGATTTTCAAGAAGATCATCGAATAAAGGGACCTAGTAGAGAACCTCGGGGGCTGGGATAACATCACAAAAGGAGACTCATTCACTATTGGCAGGGTCTACGATCTACTCATAGCTGAAGAGCCTAGGGCCGCGTGGGGGAACATTATGGTCAGGAATGTTGCAAGCCCAAGTGCTAGATTCATCACTTCGCTTGCTATCCAAAATAGGTTGGCCACAAAGGATAGACTTGGGAAATGGTTAGACCTCTCAGATGATATGTGCGTTCTATGCAATGGAGCCAGTGAAACGGTGCAGCACCTTCTCTTTGATTGGCCCGGGATATCCGGACCAGGCTGTTTAGCTTCCTGCCCAGGCAACTTGATGGGACCATTTTCCAAGCTGAAATTACTAAGATGAGTAAAATAAACAAAAAGAAGACTGATCGGGCAAAGCTGATAGTCGGGTTATGGACGGAGATGATTTGGATGCGACGCAACAAGAAGATTTTTCACAACCACATCCTAAATCTGAAGGAGGTTGTAGATAGTATAGTCTTTAAAACAGTAGGGAGGGTTAACAGTAGAATGATAGATATGCTTGTAACCAAGTAGGTGTTTTTTTTTGGGGGTTTTGGGCTTTCGCTCTGTTGTTTTTGTCTTGAGCGTTAGCGTTTTTGGATGGGTCGTGCGGGTCCTAGCCGACCGTTTTCTTTCTCTTGTATCTCTCCTTGGTATATAGTACAAATCATTTGGCAAAATATATATATATATATATATATATATATATATATATATATATATATATATATATATATATATATATATATATATATATATATATATATATATATATGTATATATTATAGATTAAATATTCCATGCAACTAAATATATAAATAAACACTACAAAAAAAATAATTTTGAGCGTTAAAAATTTAATGTTTTTTGAGCGTCATATAGAAGTATGTGGCACAAGAACTGATTAGGCGTCACTCAAAAAAAACGCAGCACAAAATTTGTGTTTAGGCGACATATACAAGAAATGTCGCCCCAAGTACTTGTATATTAATCTAGTACTAAGATACTTGTTCTTTTGTATATTAATAATATTATATTTATCTCTCTATGTTGGAAAATATATTGTCTTGAGCCATACGGGGGCCAATAATTATCTCATTTTGTGCTAAAACAGGGCTAGAACGATGTACATTTGTGTCTCACTACAGAAATAAATGACTCTAGTAACTTAAACCTTTGGGCCACACAAGGAAATGATGCCCATAATATGGTAGTTTGGGCCACACATGATAATGACGCCCATAAATTATATATTTGGGCGACAAACAAAACATGATGCCCATACACTTATCTTTGGGCCACTGACAGACGCCCATAAATTACACAAGTGGGCGACAAAAGGAACATGACGTCCATACCACTTATCTTTGGGCCACAAAAATAAGTGACGCCCATAGCTCATACATTTGGGCAACGCGGATAGGGCGACAGTTATCTCGTCAGTTTTGATATTTGTCGCCCACTGTTTGGACCACATATGGGCGACAAAAAAAAGTGACGCCCAATATCTGTTTTCTTGTAGTGAAAATTAAAGTACATTAAAATATTCTTAATTAAAATCATACCTTGATCGTGTTAAAAATCCTTGTTATTTGGGAGCAATAATGTAAATTTAAATGAAAGAAATTAAAATTATTTGAAGATAATAAAGGAGAGAGAAAGAGTGGATGTGAAATGTGAAAAAAAAAAATTTACGTTGGGGAAGAGTATTTATAGAGAGATTAGGATAATTTTTCGACTAATTACGATCAAGCTCTGATAGCACTTTTTCCTTCACATTTAGCGACTATTTTCCGACTAAATGGATGGTCGAAAATATTCCGACTAATATGTTAGTTGCTATACTATTGGAATTTTTCCTACCAGTTGCACTCAGTAGGAAAACAGTCGGGACTTCCGATTGATGTGTGTTGGTCGGTAAAATAGTCGGAATTTTCCTACTAAATGTGAGTGGTAGGTGAGAGTATTCTAGTCATTGTATTGTGGTTAGAATTTGATATATTTGTGTATATATACACTGTACATGGGTGGAATATCGTAGCAGAATGCTACACAAAACCAATAGTAGCACAGATGGGATTATTAAGTTGCAATTTAGAAGTGGTCTAAACAGTCCATCCATTAACCTTGAATAGATGATAAAATTCGATGATGGTCAGATGATGACGTTAGAAGGAGTGAAATGCTGATGTCATTTAATCAATTTACCGTAGCACGTAGGTTCCAGGAAGCATCGTTATGTCTCCAAATTTAATGAATAATAACTTAATTAGTGGGATTTGCCATTTGACAAACAAACATTCATTTTACTTCTAGAATTATACTACTCCCCTCCAATCTACCATTAGTGTTCTATTTGCTTTTTCGATACTATTGATTCCTTACTTTTGTCTGATTCGTCTCAATGCAAGGATTATTAATATCAACTTTTCATAACTTTTAATTATATAAAATTAGAGATATTAAAAATTAAATAGCTGCATTAATTAGAGTCGATAAAGCAAATTGGACGGTAGTAGTGAATTGAAAAGAGTATTATAGATTAGAGTAGTATACATAGGACGCTGCTTGCTGCCTTCTTTTATCCATCTTCTTCTTTTGTTTAGTTGGACCACTACTAGTCTAACTTTGTGCCTTTTACTTTTTGCTCTCAATTCTTCCTTATTCGCTCCTATTTAAATGTCATAATAAGGTTAGATCATCAATATCTTTATTTTTATGTATGTGTAAAAATAATTAGAAAGTTAATGCTTGAAGATTTTTTTTGAGATAAGATTTTATAAGATTTGGGTTAAATATATGATTTTTTTTACGAATTGGTGTCAAAAATCACATAAAATTAATCTATAATTAATTTAAAAAGTATATATGTTGCATTTAATTAAGTTTATATCAATTATACTGTATCATAATCATAATTGCATTGGATTTTTTGGAATTATATCGTAATATTATTGGATGCATATGTGACAACACGAAAAAAGGCGTAACAATTGAATAGCAATTAAGAACATAATTGTAATTAAAATATAATATTATATATGAAGGTGTTTGGAGTAAAAAAATTTTTAACCAAAAAGTATTTCTTTTTCTTTTTTGGAAACAATTATTTCTCATTTTCCAACAAGGCTTTTATATAAAATTTAGGGTGAATAGGAAATTCCATATATTTACAAAAGTTTCTCAATAAAATAAAACAAAAATCAGTTTTCTTCTACTTTCTAATACCCAGTATTAAGGATACTCAATTTTTTAAAAATAAACCAAACAAAAAAGTAATTTTGTATTTTTTTTAGTAAGTAGAGTTCATAATTTATTATTATGAAAAATATTATTCTTCAAACTATAGACCCTTAATATTTTCATATTTAGCTTATAAAAAAATATCACATTTTTTTGATTCAAATGAAACAATTGCATAACATTGTACAAATCGTGGATATGAAAGATAATTCAATTTGTACAAGCATTAACGGTTTTTGCACAACAGTAAATTGGGAATATGTTTGAATTTCGTGGGAATATGTTTGAATTTCGTCGCATGGTAAATATGTCCAATAAACCAATAAAAGAAAGGGAAATTAGTTATAATTCCACATTTCACTTCTAATTAGTAGCCTAAAGTTCATTGAAATACTTATCACAATCCGTTTTGTTGAAACTTTTCATTTTATTATAAGGATTCATGACATTTAGATATAGATAAAGAAGTTTGCCACTTCAATTTAGTTCAAAATTCTTCAAATCGTTTGTACATAAAAAAGTTAATTTGCTTACTTTGAATTTTAAATCGTATCCGCGTTGAATATAATACTCTTTCTTTCTGTTTCATTGAATTTGTAGCATATTTTATTTTGGTCAATCTCGCTTAATTTACATCATTTTAATTTTTAGATAATGACCCACTATTCTCTTTTAATCTCATTAATGTATTTTAATTTTCTTTTTGTTTCATCCACATAATCTATTCTCTTTTCATTTATTATCATTTTTTTAACTCAATTTCTCATTCATGCAAATTAAAGAGTATAAAGTAATACTCCCTCCTACTCAGCACATGTGTCCCATTTTCATATTAAGTCAAGTCATTTCAAATGTTTCATTTCTATTTTGGGTATCTTCTTTTTACCATGATTAGACTCTCTCTCCTACACATATGGTTCCATTTAACTATAAATTGTACTCTCTCTCTTACACATGGGTTAAACCTTACTATAATTTAAACTCTCTCTCCTATACATGTGGTCCTATTTGACTACCTAAAAATTGATAAAAAGTCAAATGGAACACATATGGTGAATAGGAGCGAGTATTTGATATTCTTTTGAAAAAAAAAAATTAGTATTTGATATTGAGTAACAAAAATTAAAATTATTTGAAAGGGACATTACAAGGTCATTATCAAAATTACCTAACATTTATGACTTTGACCAACTTATAAATGACTCTCCAAAGATAAATACACACCACAATCAACTACTCTAAGCTCTACTCCTCCCTTCAAATTACCCATCCTTAAACTCCATCCCTCCTTCCTCTTCACAACATGACTAGTACTAGTGATTGGCTAAACTTCCACCAATCCTCCTCTAAGCCCACGGGCCAAGGGGAGACACCCTACACCGCCTCCTCGGCCTCCGATCCCTTCTTCTCGGGCCGTGCTTCAGATCCCACAATAACAACCATGAGCCCTAATACAACCTCATCTCAGACCGGTCCGGCCCAACTAGGCCCATCACCAGGTCGGGTCAACAAGGCCGTTCGTAAGCGGACTCGGGCCTCCCGACGAACCCCCACTACACTCCTAAACACCGATACCACCAACTTCCGAGCCATGGTCCAGCAATTCACGGGCGGGCCGAGCAACAACTTTGATATTTCTGGGCCAGGCTCGCAAATATATGGACAGGGTTATGGTATCCAGCATCCAGTGGCCCAAATACAACAACAAATACTAGGCCCGGTACATTATTCCATCTCATCAAGCAACAATAACAACGATAATGATAATATGAACATTATGCTCATGCAAAGAATGGGAGAAGTTTATAATACTAATGAAGGAAGAAATAATACTCATGTGAATATTAGCTTAAACGGGCCGGGCAACGGGTCATCATCAAGTGAGAACAGAAGCAGCAACACTAATTTCCATTTTTAACTTCAGATTAATTAAGTTTTTCTTTTTTATATATTTGAATTCAAAAATTTGTTATACATGCAGGGTAGTTTGTTTTATTAATTTTTTATAGTCGGTGAAATAAACTCCAATTACAACAATATACTCCCTCCGAATCATTTTAGATGTTCCATTTGAGTTTTCACGGTTATTAAGGGTGGTGTGGGGTCCATTAAAAAGGTGGTAGTTGAGTATTTTAATTGATTAAATTAATTGTAAAAGTGGTCGTTGGATATTGAGAATTGGAAAAGTGTAGATATTTAAATAAAAAAAATAGACAAAAAAGGAAATAAACAATTAATATGGTTTTACCAAATAAGGAAATAGAACATCTAAAATGATTCGAAAAGAGTATAAAAAAAAAACTTTGGAACAAATATGCAAATCAAAATTCTAAAAAAAAAAAAAAAAAGAAAAAAGAGGTTTGGTATAGTTTGGTAAGCTGACCTTTTGGAATATTTCAAAGAACCAAGAAACACACGGACCGATGAGCTTCATTTTTTTCTTTTATTTTTTTCTCTTTTTTCAGAAAAGAATTAATACGTTTATATTTATCTTTATTTTATTTTAGTTTATTTTTATCCAAAAATTATTAGGACTCATAATTTCTTTTATTGGGGTTATTGGTGTTTGACTAAGGACTAAGGACTAAGGACTAAGGTACTAGTGATAATATCTCTTAATACTCCCTCCAAAATCTCACTTTCCTTATTTCACACTACTATTTAATTACTTTCTCTCTTATATTTTCAATATAATTATTACTTCACACTACTATTTACTTATTTTTTTTCTCATAATTCCAATACAATCATTACTTACCACTACTATATAATTTTTTTTTTGAATAATACCTCGAATTTATTAAGGAGAAGCATCCGAAATTACAAGATCACTAATCCAGAGAGGACTAGACTTGATTCAAACATTATTACAAATAGTCCTAGAAGCCCAATGGGCTAATCTGTGGGCAATTTCATTGCATTCTCGATAACAATATTACCAATTGTAGTCCAAAGGCAGATTTTGGGCTACATATTTACTAGTTGTAGTCTAAAGGCAACTTATGGGCTACAAAAATTGCAGTTGTAGTCAAAACGCAGCTCATAGGTTTCCAAAATTACAGTTGTAGTCAAAAGGCAGCTTATGGGCTACAAAAATTGCAGTTGAAGTCAAAAGGTAGCTTTTGTGCCACAAAATTATAATTTTTCTTCCAAAATGCAGCTTTTGGGCTACAATATTACCAATTGTAGTCCAAAGGCAACTTTTGGGCTACAATACTGTTATTTGTTGTCTAAAAGCAAGGCATTTGGTTTCCAAAAGTAGTTTGTGTGCTGCAGCTTATGGACTACATAAGTAACTTTTGTTGCCCATAACATAACTTTTGGGCTACAAATTAATTATTTGTCGCCCATATATAACATTTAAGCGACTATGTAACTTTTTGTTGCCTATAAATTAACATTTAGACTACAAAATTTAATAATGTTGCCTATATAAGCTATAGATTTTTGACAATCAAAAGAATTTTAATGTCCAAAATTTTATTAGGTGGGCAAGGGTTAGTTCTAGTTCGGGTCCAGTTAGACCCAGATCCCAGACCCTATTTCTTTTATTGGATCTAGACCAAGACGCATATTTCTGTAATCGTGTTTGAGTAAAACTTATAATAAGTTGATATTAATAAAATTTAAATTAAGACGAATTAAACTAGCTAGACCACACTTGATTATACTTTAACTTCTAAATTAAGAATAAAACACAAATAAGTGATTGATTACTAATATTCATAAAGCAAATTAGACAATATTCTAATGAGTAGCTAGGAGACATTATATTCTACAATTTGTGTCCATTCGTATAAAATTATTTAAACATTTTCAATTAATAACAAGAACCTTCTAAACTTTTTATTAATTGAGGAAACAAACATACGAAGTTTTTCAACATTCAAGTTCTTACAACGAAAAATTCATCAAGTCTTTCAATTTTAAAAGTATAGATACAAGTACAACGAACACATTTCAAATTTCATAAATCTACAAAGTTTCAAATCAATTAATGTTCCAAATTATAATAAAGTTCCAAACAAACTATTAAATAGACATAATAACTAATATATAATTAAAAAAACTGATGCAAAAGGGTCTATAACGATCTGGGTCTCAAAAATGTGGACCAGAAATCAAACTCGAATATACCTCAAATATACCTCAAGGTTCACAAAAAGATGGTGAAGAAGGTTCTGAGCATGATCCTTCAACACAAGTTGATGATGAACCACTATATGTGAAACTATATGAAAAGACCCATAGGTATTGTGATACAAATTACTTATTTATTGAATGATGCTAATATTATGAGTGTCATTTTACTAACATTATTAAATTAAATAATAGGCATGCCACAACTGGATTAGACCCTGAAGCCGCTGTTAATCTACAAGCTCTTAAGGATTTGCAGCAAAAGGAAATGCAAGAAAATGGTGTCGATGTCCTCACATCTCAAGAAGCATATACAAAGGTTTTTAAGAACTGTAGTGGTTATATAAGGGGCCTTGGGTTTGGACCAAAGTTAGCAAAATGAGTGGTCCCTAATGCTGAGGTAAGAGATGGAATCGAACAAATCAAGCAAGCATATATTGAACGAGAGTCTGCACTCCAAGATGAAATTCAAAGATTGAAGCAAGAAATGATTGAAAGAGAGAACAAATTAAAACAAGATATGATGGCTGAGATGGAAAGAATGATACAAAACTCATCTTAAATTGGTATGTATTCATTAATTATTTTGTGGCTTATATTTTATGGCTTACTAGTGACTGTTGTTTTGTCTACCTTCGTTATTACTTGTATGGTTGTCAATCTATCATGTGTGTTTTATGAGGCAATGTGTTCTTACCCTAAACTTTTTGCTGGTTTGGTATCTTGTTGAAGTTGTTGCTCCCAAGTTCTTGAAAGGTTGGGACAGAATAGAACTCTAGTACCTTACTCGTCTAGCTGCTTTAATTTATAGGGTCTTTTATTAGGCATGAGATCCCATAAGTTAGATTGGGTTGTGGTTTTCCATGTATGAAAGTGTACTAATACCCATATATTTTAATATTATTAAAGCTTCTATCCTTCCTTTACTTTTCCATTACAAATACTTAGGGAGAGATTTAACTGTGGTGTTGATCATTTATGAAAGTATTTGGATTCACAGATGGAAGCTAAAATAATACTATAGCAGCAGGTATAGAATAGCCTAGGACGGATGAAAGCTAGCTAAAAGCAGGCGTATACCATAATTGGAAGATAAGTATCTGTTGGAACTCTCAATATGAAGTAGATTTGTTGGTACTTTATCAAATACCATTACCATCTCATCTACAATCTACTTCTACTGGATGGTGCCACAACTAACTCCATTTTCTAACCTCCTAAATCTTAGTAAGAATATATACCTTTTTCTTTCAATAAAGTTTCAAGTTACCGTTGTTGTGACCATAATAACAACCCACTTACATGTACTATGGACCTTTCAATTAATTATTTCTAACATATTGGAATAAACCTATTTATTTAATTTATATAATAGAAAGAATAAGGTTGTCTTGTGCAATTGTAAGGTGTTCGATTGCATAAGACCTTAATCCTACAATAAAAGATGTGCAAAATGTTTTATATATAAAAGTTGCATTGAAATGTAGACTTTCTCTGTACATGTTGCTTCACCCTTCCTTTGGGTCAAATAATATTAGCTTATTTTTATTGATGTTGTATTGTTCTTCAATGTCAAGTAGCAAGCTAAGAGTATGCCTTTGTTGATTGTGGTATAAATGCTCTTATTTCGTCTATTCTAGTATTTATGCATATTCTAAAAAATTTCAGTTTATTTTTCAGGTAATTGTGGCAACATTTACAATATGTTTATGAGAGTTCAAGATCGTCTCGAAGAAGGCTTTTTCTGACATTGATAGTTTTATAGTTAAAATATTATCTTAATGTATATGAGCTAGTAGTCTAGCACTATAGGACTTATTATCGGTGTTTATGATTTATGATTTTCTTTTTGAAGATATGATGTTTTATGACTTAAGACCATTTGTGATCAATACTTGATAATATATTGTCTTTTTTCTTGAGTATTCAACATTTTTATGTTACAAGAAAATCAAAAGTAATGTATAACATGGAGATCCCTACAATGTGATCAATATGCAATTATGGACCATAAATATAGTAGTGTACAACATTATGGTGACATAATAAGTAAACATATGGGCGACAAATGCTTATGACGCCCAAACACAGTAGTTTTGGGCAACAATAACCATATGTAGCCCAAAGTTTATACTTGGGTGACAACAACCATATGCAGCCTAAAACTCATACTTGGACGACATTAACCATATGTAGCCCAAAACGAATACATGGGCGACAACAACCATATGCAGGCCAAAGTGCAGGCATGGGCGACAATAGTATTTTAACGCCCAAACTTTTCACTTGGGCGACAACCTAGATATGAAGTCATTAATCTATCACTTGGGCTACAAAAAAATTATGACGCCCAAAATTTTTATTATGTGCCACAACTAATGGGCTACATGTGTTGTGACAATATTATTTTTGACGCCCATACTATGGGCGATAATTTTTTTTACTATGGGCCACATTTTATTTTGTCGCCCAAAACTATTTTTCTTGTAGTGCGGAGAGAATGTTTTAGAGTAATCTATCACATATGTTTGTGTGTACCCTTTTGCAACCATACGTGCTTTATAACTCTCAATTGTCCCGTCGCTCTTATATTTAATTGTGAACACCCATTTGCAGCCTACAACATTCTTCCCTCTTGGGCTTTTGCATTTTTCCCACGTTTTGTTTCTTATCAGGGTCTTTGATTTCTTCTTCCATAGCTTGCTTCAGTGTGTGATTCTGAGGGCTTCTTCCACTGTCTTAGGGACATTGTTTAAGTATAAGGCAGTGTTAAAAGCTCTAGCCGATTCAGACAAGTTCTCTTGGTACTGCCCTCAAACCGGGTATTTTGATCTTCTTGCTTCATATTCTGGATCATACCGCTTTGGGGGAACCCTTCTCGAGCTTCTTGGAGGTAGTTTGTATTCTAATGTCTCTTCTCATATTTCAGGGCTTTCATCTAGATGATTATTTTCCTGTGCAATCTCAGAGACAGAGCTGTTGTTTCAGTAGGAGAAGAAGATTTGATTACCTTCGGGGAATCATTGGACAGAGATGAGACACAGAGATAGGATGTGGCTTAGAAGTCAAAGATGGTTGTACTATTGCTTCAGATACAATCTCTATGGCATTGTCAACTTGTTCTGTGTGATCCATGTTAACAGTCAACCAACTTAGATCATCCTTAGTTTTGTTCTCCCCCGGACATCTAAGGTGGTGATAAAAGTACAAGTCTTCATTAAAGTCATTATCCATTGTAACATACATAAGTTTTGTGATGGGATCAAAACATCTGTAACACTCTATTAACTTGTCCCATAACCGACAAAAACACATTTTACTGCTCTTGGATCGAGTTTGGAACGAGGGTGTTGAGGAAGATGTACAAATGCTGTATATCCAAAGATTTTTGGAGGTAAGAGTAGGTGGTAGCTGAGTTTGTGTGTTGAGCTAGGGTGTTGATATAGTGGACGCTTTTTGTGGGAAGTCTGTTTGTAAGGTAATTAGCTGTGCCAATTGCCTCAGGCCAAAAGATTTTGGAATAAAAGATTCAATCATGATAGAATGGGCCATGTTAAGAAGAGTTCGATGTTTTTGTTCTGCTATGCCATTCTGTTGTGGAGTGTTAGGACATGAGGCTTGGTGTAAGAGTCCATGATCTAAAAAGAAAATTTTCATTTTGTGATTGATGTATTCCTTACCCTTATCGGATCGTAGGACCCAAATTTGTTTTCGAAATTGGGTAATAATCATTTTATAAAATTGTATGGAAACATCGCACACTTCTGATTTGTTTTTGACAAAGTACACCCAACTCTAACTAGTAAAATCATCAATTAATAAGACATAATAAGAGAAAACAGAATGCCCATCATCAGGAGCAGGCCCCAAACATCATTGTTGGCCCATGTGGTTTTGATGATGACTTAAACTTTTATAAACAAACAAATTGTTTTTGAGATTGTTTTGATAGGTCATATATCCGATATTAAAAATCGTCGATAGCACCTAAGAGTTGTGGAAGAACATTACAAGTCTACGTCATATGCTAGAAGTCATGTAACAGTTCCAGATTGGTCAAAATCGAAGACTGTCCAAACGGAGACATGCAGTGTTCCCAGCGCAAATGGTCAGAGAAATGGTCAACGAGATATTAAGAAAAGAAATTTTTACTTTTATTTTTTCTTTTTATTTTGTTGTACGGGTGAAAAACTAGTTAGCATAAGGATTTAATTTGGCAATTAAAATAAATAACCCTTAAAATAGTTAATCCTAAAATAGCTCCTTAAAAATAGGATCTTATCTATTTTTAGTTAAAAGACCCATAGGTACTTGGAGTAACCTCCAGTATTATATCCATTAACCCCATATACCGTGCCTACTACTCCCACATCTTGGATCATGGCTTATGGTATAAGGGCTCTCATGAGTGTATAAATTGAGCATTTACCAACCGGCACAAATAGGAGAGAATTATTCACGCTAATCATTCGAGTGCCATCATAAAGATTTCGTGAGTTCTAAATCAGAAAGGAAATTTAAGTGCTTTTAATTGCCAATTAATTCATTAAATATTTCCTTGTGCTTTTAGTTTTTACATCCAAATTGAGAATTCTTTTGTACGGGTTTTATTGAGTGTGTAAACTTAGACTTAGGGAAGTCTAAGGGGGAAATTAGAGAATCTTGTGTAAAGAGAGAAGAGAAGTGAGAAGGAGAATTCAAGACGGAGAAGTAGAATAGCCTAGAGAAGAGAAGAGAAGTTTTATGTAATAAGAAGTGTAATTACATAAACATTAATAAGAGAAGTTGAAATCCCAAGTGGGTCGTGGCTTTCTTTCTTTTAAGGCCAAGAAAGTTTTCCACGTTAAATCTTTGAGTTCTTTATATTTTCTCATTATTGCTTTAAGTATTTTTCATTAAATAATTCAGCAAGAAACAGGGCGAAAAATACTAGTAAAGGCGACACAACAATTCACCCCTCCTCTTGTTGCGTTCTATATCTCTAAGTGTTTCTACAATCATAATGTCTAATTATAATGGTTTAGAAGAATGATTTAAACAGGGAATTTCTGTAGCTTTTTGCCAAGATACATGACTCACAATTAAAATTAATTCTAGAACTTTGTAATGAAGGAAAAAGATGTTCTAGATCCCCAAGTAAGGGATGACCAAGTCTACGGAGCCATTTCTAGAGTTGTTGTTCCACAGATCCGTGAACAAGTGCTGCGCAACCGTTTTAAGACAACTCGTCCACATAGTACACCCCACCTTTCTCAGTACCACGCCCAATAATTTTCCCTGTCAGCAGATCCTGCACAACACAAAAATAAGAGCCCATCAAAACACTACACTTCAAGTCTCTAGTCAATCAATAGACTAATAGAGAGAAGTTTATGAGACAAATTCGGTACAAAGAGACAATTATATAATTAATATTAGGAAGCACATTAATTGTTCCTCCACCACGAACTTCTACACACTCTCCATTTATCTTTGAATGAGGGATGTTTTTAAAGGTTCAATTGAAATAAAATCATCAAGGTCAAATGTCATAGTACCGGTAGCACCACAATCAAAGATCCAATTTTTATTTTTTTTAGAGGAACCGTGGCCCTTGGAACACCTGAGGAAATTACTAGAATTGGGAGTATTTGGGGTTTCTAGAATGTTTAGGGAAATGGGTGTATATATAGGAGTTTTAAAAGGAAAGTAAGGGATTTTAGGGTTGGGGTCATGTCGGCTCATGTGAGCCGTTTCATTACCTGTCTCCTTCCTCATGTTACCTTCCTATTTCATGGCTTCCATTGATCCATCTCTTTTTTCTTCCTCAGGTAAGTTAGCGGTCCCCAAAAACGCATGAGATCCATTTCCCTTCCTTCTATCTTCAGTTCTCCTGCTCAGTTCTTTCCCTTTTTTTCGAACTTGGTGTTCTTCCCACTAATCTGAAAAGTACACTAGTTTGAAACACCCTTCCTTTATGTGTCAACTTCTGCCACAGTAGGTACAATGGAGGTGATTTTTATCATCTTCTTCCGCTAGTTTATTGCTTTGTACGGTTTTAATCTTGAGTTATGTCCAGATCCTGAGGATTGAGTTTCCAATGATGGCTGTTGTTTTGTGATTAGACCACTCCCGATCCCTGAGGAGTCATACTCCGATGATGGTTTTTTGGTGAGAATCTCTCTTCTAGAGACTTCTCTTCTGATAATGGCATAGGCTTCTTCAATTGATGGTAAGGGTATTTTGTTGAGTATGTCCCTTCGATCTTGGTCAAAGGTTTCAGTAACCCCTGATAAGAACTGGTACAACTTCTGTCCCTGTGTGATTTCATTGTATATTGTTGATGTCCTCGGAGTGTTTCATGGGATTGGGGACTCGCTTATCGATCTCCTTCCATATTCTTGACATTTTCCCATAAAACAACTCGATGGAATATCTATTCTGTTTCATGGTGTTGCTATGACAGTCAAATCATATACTTGTAGTTCATCTTGTCCATCGCTATAAAGAGATTCTATCCCCTTCCATAAATCGCGAGCTATTGTATACACAAGAAATTGATTGAAAAATTCGGTCTTAATATTCTCGATAATCCAAGAAATGACTAGAGCATCTTGTTGGAACCATTTTGAATAACCTGGGTCATTCTTGGTGGAGAGGGGCAATGGTGTGATTAAGCTTCCCTCGCCCACTTATGCTAGGTACATCAATTTAGACCATTTTGTATAATTTTGATGACTCAATTTTTCTCGGAAGTTGATGGCCTGAATTGAGCCCTCCTTTCTGGTTGGTTCGATTTGTGTTTAGTTGGGTTAGGATTTCGAGTAGCTGGTTCATTGTAACTGGCTGTTCACTTACATCCACTATGGTTTTTTGTTCGTTGGTTTCCGACATGATTATAGGTAAGTATGGGTAAATGATGACGCTAATGACCGACTTTTGGTTCATTGAACCACCGTTGGCTCTGATACCATGAAGAGTTGAATAACTCTTAATTTTAGGGTTTAATGGGTAATTTGTTGGAACACCCCGTTAAATTATCGATTAAAAAAAATAAATATTAATAATAATTAGTAGACTATATATATTAATTATTATTCGAGTATACATTTGTTTTGCGCGCGTTTCGTCGCGTAACAAACAAGTTTATCGCGTAACGACTTTTGTGTCTAACAATTAAAATGAATAATTGAGAAGTTGGCCGTTTACTTGGAAGGATTTGGAGGAATCAAATTATTGCTCCATAATTTGCAATGTTATGGTAATTAAGCTAGGAAATAAAGGTAAGGTTTAAAACCCTTAATTAGACTTTGAAGGGTCAAACACATTTGAATTCTATTTTTCTCCACATTTTCGGCCATTTTGAGAAAAAAAAAAAAAGTGATTAAAAAAATCTTAAGTGTTGTTTTGGGTGTTCAATTATGCAATTCAATCCTAAAGTTTTGAAAATCGAAGTCCTTCATTCTTTTAGAATGCTTTAATTTGTTAAAGAATGATTATTCATAAAACATTATGTTTAGTTGTAAAGTTGTTTTTTTATTTTATGATTTATAATTCTTTAACAAAAGTTAATTTGTTAGAAGAATTATATTTATGCGTTAATTTTACGTAGTTTCATGATTTATTATTATTAACCAAAGTTAATTTATTAGAAGAACTATATTCATGTCTTCATGTTTAGTCTTCCATGAGCCATGACCTTTAAGCAAAATTTAATTGTTATAAAGATTGTGTTCATACATTTAGATTGGTAAAGATTTTTTTTTTTAATTTTTTTTTAATTTTTTTTAATGAAATTCTAATTCTTTAACAAAATCTTAATTTGTTAAGAGAATTATGTGTAGATATTTATTTATAACCATTTATATGATTTCTTTAGTAAATTGAAATTTTACTAAAGAAATGTTTTAATATAATTATTTAGATTTTCTTTTTATGATTTTTGTTAATTGCGTGTTGAGATTTGTGTATGTGGGGATGTTTATATTTTGATTATTTCATTATTAAGATTGATATGTGGTAGTATATGTTAAATTGTAAATACGGGGAGTAGAAATCATTGATTTAGAATAAACAAATTACCGGAATGTAGATATTTAAACGAAATAAATAAATTAATTAATTAAAAAAAGAAATTCTGGGCCGCAAGTGTGCCTCGGCAGTCCGCTAGTCGTGCCTTGATCCTCAACGTTCGGGGTGCGTTTCCATTCGTTTCGTTCATTATTAACATTAAAAGTCACTTAAACGCTAAAATTAATTAAAAATAGTAAATGGACGTTAAAAATTATGAAATTTGGTACCCAATGTAATTGATGCCTTCCGGACGCAGTGGTGGGTTTGAGTTTTCGAAACTGTTCAAATGACCAGTAAAGCTACTGGTTGTGTTTTGAAAATTGAGAAGTGATTGTGAATAATATTTAATCATTTTACAATTATGAATTTAAGTGAAGCCGTGATTACATAAAGTGAATTGATTGCGTAAACACGTACTAATACGTGATTTTTGTATGTGTGCTGTGCTTCGGACCTCAATTCATAAGAGGTTGAGATCTCTCTTTCGTGACGCTTTGATTAACTTACCGTGCTATGAAGGTACTTGCTTAGACCATGCTTTGTAATTGGTTATGTAAAGTAATGTTTGTGTCATTCTCTATAATGTGATGTTGTTTATCCTTAAGCTTAGACACCAAAATAATTTGAACAGAGTTTTAAATTGAAAATTTAAGGATGTTTGTGTTAGTTACCCACACAAGATGAAATTATTGGAATGAAATTATTATTGTTATCGTTCCATGGTAGCTTTGGATCATTACGGTTACCATGGGGGTATGTCTACTTTACCTTTGACGACCTGAACATGACATGCAACGTAGTAGGTTGGAGGTTGCCTTGTGATTAGCTCTCCCATGTGTATTTCTCCAAACTTTTATATTACTCTGGCGACCCGAACTGGACGGGCAATGACATAAGTTGGGAATCGGAAAGTCAAATATGATATCTTAACTATTAGAACCTTGCATGCTAGGATAAACTCATTGCTTGTATGTAACTTGTGTAATACATTGTATGAAGTCTCTGACGTGTATTTGTTTATGTTCTTTGATGCTTGCTATGATATTGTTATAACAATAGTGGAAAAAAGTCTATTTGCTGCGGTTTTAATGCCCTTATATCTGCAGTTTTGAAACCTAAGCATTTGTCGTAGCAGCAGATAGGCGAAACCAAATGCTGCGGTATAAAACTGCAGCATATAAGGGCATTATATCTGCGGTTTTTGGTGGAACCACAGCATATAGTCCTTTTTTTTTAAAAAAAGGGGGACTATATGCTACGGCTCTACAAAAAACCGCAGCATATAGCTTTTTTTTTTGCCATCTTCCAATTCACATGAAGAAAAAATACTTTCTTTCTCCACCAAGCTTCCCAGAAACAGAACCACATTATTGGACTTGAACCAAGTCATACTATCTTCCATTTCTTTTTAATGAATACACTCACTTCAAAACAGTAATGTCGATGCGCATTTTTAACTTTAACAATTCTACTTATACATAAGTACAAAATATTCAAAAAAAAAACCCGAAGTAATTCTATTTAAAATATATATTAAAACGAATTTTGAAGAAATTAGCAGGAGCACAATCAGAGTAAGCGTTACTTTACAACATACATCAACCAACATTCTAATCTGTTTTGGAAAACTAGATGGAAGCACACTGCCACAAATCAATTTTTGCAACCATAAAATCTAAATATCTGAATATCCCTAACATATACACATAAAAAATCAGCTTCCATTTCCATGTCTTCAATCACACTTCTTCAAAGACACATACAACAATCAACAGATCTAGAGGGTCAAGACTTTGGTTCGGTCCTGATACTATCACCAAGTATTCATATTTGTTCCTGAAAAAAAGCCATTAACTGCTGCGCTACATCTACAATCGGAAAATGATACAAGCTAAACAATGATATACATATATAGTAATACCAAAGAGATTAAAGAAACAAGTTAGTTTTCAATCGTACAGAAAATTGAAG
>CM025917.1:21957374-22025582 GCA_000753965.2 Amaranthus hypochondriacus
ATATATATATATATATATATATATATATATATATATATAGATTTAGGATCAAATGAGAAGGATTTTAAAATGAGAAGGATGAGAAGTATTTTGTTTGATTTTTTTAGTTACTATATATACAAAAAAGGATACTATGTTATAAAAAAAAAACACTTGAAAATTTATGTCATAGTTACCTTTCTGTGTAACATAGTTACTTTTACAATTATGTGTTTTTGGCTCAATCGTGACCATAGATTTTTTTATTTTAGTGAAATCAAGGGTGTAGAATCCTTCTTACCCTTCTTATTTTCAAGACCCTTCTCATTGGATCCCTCCCCTCTCTCTATATATATATTATAATATATTATAATATATATATATACTTATATATATATGTATATATATATATATATATGTATATATATATATATATATATATATATGTATATATATATATAAATATATATATATATAGGGGAGGGATCCATTGAGAAGGGGTCTCAAAATGAGAAGGATGAGAAGGATTTATAGCCATTGATCTTATGAAAATCTAACGGGTGAAAATCATCTTTCTCGTCGATTTTCTTCTCCATTTTATGTTATGATTTAAGGTTACTATGTTTTTAGAAAATGATACTATGTTATGATTAAAGGTTACTATGTTTATTTTAAAAAGTTACGATGTTCTGTTAAGATTAAGAGAAGACAGTAACGATACATAATCATAGTAACCCTTATTCATAACATAGTATCTTTTTCTAAGAACATAGTATCTTTATAAAATGTAAAAAACTGGGTAAAAAAATATGCTGAACCGCGTGCAAGGAGCTAATGAACCGCGTGGAAGGAGCTAAGTAATCCAGACCATTGATATTTGATCTAGACGGATGAAATTCCTTCTCACCCTTCTAATTTTGAGACCCCTTCTCATTTGATCCTAAATCTATATATATATTATATATATATATATATATATATATATATATATATATATATATATATATATATATATATATATATATATATATATATATATATATATAAAGTTAGGCAAAATGTGTAATTAAACTATGTTTGGCACGCTAAAGACAAAAATCCAAGGCCTTGATGACTACAAATCATGATAAAGCGCATTGAAGGCTACCCATTCGACCGAATGAATGCCAAATTCGGTGGGTTTGTCTTTATGCTCAAGAAAATACATCAACACATAGTTTATGCCGAATCAATTTTCATTCGGTCGAATGAAATTGCATTCGGTTGAATGCCAAGTTCCATTCGGTCGAATGGTTTGGAAATTTTTGCTACGTGTTCTCAAATGCTACTGGAAACCCCGAATGTGACCCATTCGGGCGAATGGATTCCATTCGGGCAAATGGACGGCTCCTTCGGGCTTTGTTGTTCTTATTGCTTTCTAGTGTAGTTGATAGATAGATTTCTTGTTTTGTCTTTCATTATTGTTGCCTTCCTTCTTGCCCTAATGCTTTCAATCATGTCTTCCTTCTTGTTTTTAGTTGTAGTTGCTTTCAATATGTTAGAGTAAATTTCTTAGGGGTTTTGGTTTGGTGAAACCCTAGGTTTGATGAATGTTGCTCATGTGTTAGATTAGGGTTGACGTTTTTGTGGGTTGTTTGATTGATATTCGATGCATATCTTGTCCTGCCCACTCCCTTGTGAGACATAGGGCGATTATGGGTCGTTCGCATGGCTATAGGTCATCAACTTCCCCATGCTATCTAGAGTGTCTCGATTGAGCCACACTCGATCTCCCTTGACCTAGCTCTATATGAGAACATAGTATCGACCTAGGGTGGATCCTCACCATCCCTGTTTGTCTCTTATTGCTATCTTAATCTTGTTTATTGCTTTTCTTAGTTTACCCTCAACACCCTCCTTACATACACACACCATTTACACTCTCTACACCTAGCACCTAATCTTCCTAGCCCTAGTTCTTCGTGGTTCGATCCCCAACTTACCTCTATACTCGTTATAGTTGTATTTAGGGTGTTATAAATATTGTTTGATTGACCTGCGTTTCTAGCGTTAAACGACGCGTCGGAAAAACCGCTATCATGTATGCACAATTAAATTATTTATGTATATTATATATATTATAATTTGGTGATATAATTAATGCTGATTATCGATGGTTGATTATTGTTAAACATTTATTATTTTATAATTAGGATAATATATACAAAGATCATTAAAATAAAAAAAATTCAAAAAAAAACCTTAAAAAAAGCTGCGGACATGGGTCAACCGCAGCCAATAAGTGGACCAAAAATTAGGTTTCTGAAATCATACTATTGGCTGCGGACATGCCTTAAAACCGCAGCCAATGTGCTTATGTCTTGCTGCGATGTTTAACCGCAGCCATTGAGTTATACTATCAGCTGCTACCACAAGTGCTTGGGTCCAAAACCGCAGCCTTTAGTGTCCTAAAAACCGCAGCCTTTGAGGTTTTTTCCACTAGTGATTATATATATGAATGAATGCACCATTTTGTTAGTGCTGTCCAATGAACCATGTTGTATTTGTCGTGTTTTTAATGAGCAGAGCTGCATAAGTGTTTTTTGATTACTGATATATATGGTGGAATTCAGAAGAACATTTAATCTAAATCACTAATATTTTTAAAATTTGAAGAGAATAGGCTCGCAGTAGATGATTGTTTTTGTGCTTTGCAGGATTCATCCTCTTTCTTTCACTAATGATTGATCGCCTGCATCACTACATCAGATAGCTTCTTTAAAGAAGGAAGACCATGGAGGCTGTGAAGAAGAATGAAATGAGATATGCGGGGCCCGTGGAAATCAAAGCTAGGGAGCAGCATGTTAAAACATTTAAGGAAATGATTAGGCAGCTGGAAACAGAACTAGGGAGCAAGTACATTGAAAGCTACTGTTGAGGCTCATAGTATGATTGTTTGTTAGCAGAACACCTAGAGCTTCGAAATTTGTAGAATTATGCCTCCTTGGTTGCAATCTTTCAGATTATTCACACTTATTTAGTTTGTGTGATAGTGATCAAATGCCTATGTTCGCAGCACATGATCAAAACAGTATCTGTTTTACAGATTGTAATTGTGCATCTCATAGGTTTATAACTGTTTTTATTTCTACTTAAATGAATTATTACATTCCTTGTTTATATAGTAAGCTAAATTTATATGTTGTCTTTACCTCTGTCGCATGGCTTGCTCTTGTTAAAATTATATATAGTCTTTATCTTTGTCGACAAGAACACTTTGCGAGGGAATTTGATATTTTTTTGTTGGTCACTTGATAATGCATGAGGTCTCTGCAATCCCTTAATCCAGCTTTATATGCCTGTGTATGCTTTCTTTTTTTTTTTTTTGTTTTTGTTTTTGTTAGGTGTCAAAAACAGGGTTGGCATCTTTTCCTTTCCAACTATGATTTTTCTTTTTAAGCTCTACTTATTTCTTATGGTTAATAATCAGTGTTGTTATGCTCGTCTCAGTGGTTCATAGTATGTGCATGGTGTTGCTATCCATTCTCATTTTCGTTTTTTGGTCCCGGTAATTCAGCTTCACGTGAGAAGTGCTTTAAGCAGATTGAAGCAGCCATAGTAAAGTATTGTGAGATTATAGAAAACATAAATGAGGGACTCAAGTTCTATGTAACCTTTCAGGTATATTTCTGAAGGGCTTTATTATGTACACAGATAAAAAACTATTTTTTACGATCTTCTAATTTATTGCGTTTTTCATAAAACTCAAATTACGCAAACTATTATTATTAAACTCAATAGTGTAACTTGGGGGACCACGTGCATAGCACGCGGCCCCACAACTAGTCATAGACAAATCATGACTTGATTTACATACATTTCATGAATTTTAACCACAAGGAGAAATAAGGATCTCAACATAACACACAAAATTTCCACTCTCATTAGGAACATTCAACGTATCAACAATCAGTAAATCTTCGTCATCTGGTATGATAAACATGAATATTAACATGTAAAAACTAGCGTAAAACACTAAACTCTCTTTCTTTATCATACCTAAAGTATCATATTCATCCATATCATATTTGCAGATAATTTTACTAGTTTCATTTCATTTTGATTATTTCACTTTTTATTATTTATATACGTGTACACTTTTATTCAAACGGAAAAATCAAATAAAGTTGCAAAAACATATTAATTGTATGTCTATAGTATGTATAAAATGAGTAGAAAATAAAAGGAAAATAAGGGGTTAGTTCAAGGTTTTGGGGCTTGTGATGAACAAACTAGTTTAGGAATTTTACTTTCTCATTATTCTTATTTGTTCTTTTCATATTTCCCAAATGAAAATCAATATATTCTTCTCATCGTAAATCTTTTTATTTTGGGACACCACAAAGTTCATCAATTTTAACTAAATGTGTTGTCATGTAGTGCTTATAATCTATTCACCGATTAATATATAAGGCCATAATTGATTTTAATTTTTATTTATTACTCATATATTATATCACAACTTCTTTTATTTCAGTAACTTAATTTTTTTTAAGGAAAAAGCGCTTAAGTATATCATGGAAAAGAAAATTCCTAATTATTTGGGTAAATAAATGTATGGCGTTTTAACAAAACCACATAACATTAATTCATTTGGTATGATTAAAAGGAGTATCATTAAAATTTAAATATAGAAACACATAACATTCTAAGAAAACTATGATCTTATCATAGAGAAATACTTAAATACTCCATGAGTTGATCTACATGCATTTCATCAAATTTAACCAAAAGGAGAAATAAGACTCTCAGCGTAACACGCAAAATTTCCAAACTCATCAGGAGCATCCAACGTATCAAAAATTAGTAAATCTTCGTCATCTAGTATGATAAACATGAATATTACGATGTGAAAACTAGCGTAAAACACTAAACTCCCTTTCTTTATCATACCTTAAATATCATATTCGTCCATATCATATTTTCTGATAATTTTACGCAAATTCATCCATTTTTCCATCCCTTTCTCCTTTTTAAACGTACCAATTTCTCCATATTTACCACTAGGATTGTATTCAATTGGCCAAACATAAGCACCCAAGCTTCCATCCATGGTAACATACAACAATGGAAGATACGCAAAACCGCTACTATGAGACTCGGGAAATAGGACCCTCATCATCTTCTCGGCCACCAAATCTAACCCAATTATGCACCCTTTATAATTTATGTAACCATACTCCCCCTCGTCCACGAACGCAATGCTCCAATAAATAGCATTATTAGCATACACTGCTATGTTCTTCATTGGTAAAGGAGGGAACCAATTATTATTAGTAAAATCATAATTTAAATGTTTTTTAAATCTTCTCCAACTATTGTTTCTCAAAGAGAAAATTTGTATTTCCTTAATGTGCTTGCTAAATTTGCTTTGAAATATTCTAACAATAATATTATAGTTGTTTGTGGATGAAACATATCCAAATTCCCACAAAACATTTGGCTCATATTGTTTAGGGTAAGGAATTTCTCTCAGAGCGAGTGTTGTGGGGTTCCACACGTATAAAAAATTTGACGGTTTTGTGTTATGCAAACACACTAAACCATTACATGATCCAATGACATTTTTTTTTGAAAAGTAGGAAATATATATATATATATATATATATATATATATATATATATATATATGAAAAAGAAATAAAACACTGACAATTGGGAGCCCCAAAACCGCCGACATAAAAAACCCCGCGAGGGGAAAAAGCCATTGGAATCAGGGACCAAGAATCAGGCCACCCATAACATCGCATAGGGGTGGGCTATGCATTCGAACTCCAAAAAGCTGGCTAACACCTTACACACCATTAAGTCCTATCACCTTACACACCATTCCTATAATCACACAAGACTGGCCCAATCAACTCCAAAATAAAAGAAGAAAAAACGCCACTAAACACTAACAGCACCACTAGAAATATATATACAGTCCTAAAGAGATATATGAGGATCTCCGACAACATTAGCCAGGGCGTTTGAAGATAACAGGTCCAGCCCAAGAAGCTCTTTTGCCCAAGTACCCACTCGAATCTTCAAGGTGTAAAATAGATGATCTGCGTAAGGAGTGCCATTATTAAACATGATTTTATTCCTTTTGAACCAGAGCGACAAAAGCACATCCCAAAATGAGACTCCATACTTTCCCCCTACGTCTACTAGGAGCCAAGTGAGTCCAAGCCAGGATGAACGGGCCACAACGATTAGGGAGAACGCCTGATATATTCCACCACTGAAGAACCTTCATCCACAAACCCCAAGAGAATCTACAGGTGAAAAGAATATGAGAATTAGACTCCATCTCACAATTGCAAAACGGGCTTAAAGCTTGCCTAGGATCAATCACACCCTTTTCCACAAGAATGTCACCTGTTTTCAATTTTTCCATAGTAGCCAACCAAATAGGGAGGTGTACTCTAGGAGGAACTTTGATACTCTAAATATAAGATGAGACGGCTTTAGGGATGATAGGGAAGCTTTGATGTTCCACTCCATGCCAATTAATCCCATCTCTCTTATTGTTATTTGGCTTCACCTGCTCAAGAATAAGATTTAATCTTTCCAGATCATCCAATTCCAATTCATACAATCTTCTCCTCCACTGGATATTCCATACCCACTCCTCATTCACCCAATTTCCCACCTGATTGATCATCGCATTCCTTTGGACAGAAATTGAAAAAAGTCTAGGGAAAGCGACCCTCAATGGCCCCACAGACGACCACTTATCATGCCAAAACTGGGTTGAATTGTCGTCACCCACTACAATCTACAATCCCTCCTCGACTATATCTCTTATTTTCTTTGTATCTGTGTCGTCCGCCATCAAATGTGCCCAAGTATCAGTCTTGATTGTACCAAAAGACTCAGACGTAGCTTTTAACCCCTTAATGTTGTGGACTGATATGAGCATACGTTTCCATAACATACTATCACACCCAGAGAATCTCCACCACCATTTGAACAATAGAATAAGGTTCTTATGCATTATGTTCCTAACTCCCAAACCCCCCAAGCTCTTTGGAAGCTCAATAGTGGACCATTTCACCGAGGGAGAAATCATATGTTCATTTGCTGACACACCCCAAAAGAACCTTCGTTGCATCTTGACGATTTTCTGTGCCACCGCTTTAGGCATTCTAAACATGCTTATGAAGTAAACTGGAAGGCTGTTGAGAATGCTCTTAATCAATGTAAGTCTACCTGCTCTTGAGAGTAACTTTGCCTTCCACGATGCCAGCTTACTCTGAATCTTTGATAACACCGGTTTCCATGCAGAGCAACGATTCATATTATCCCCCAAAGGTAAACCTAAATATGAAATAGGACAAACTGAGTGACAACACCCCACACTCCTTGCGATCGAGCTAGCCCACTCATGCTCACTTGCGCACCATGATATGATACTAGACTTACTGTAATTAAGTTTCAATCCCGACATAATGGCAAAGACATCAAGGATCCTGAAATAATTCCTGACAACCTCGTTACTTTTGGGGACAAATATCAGAGTATCATCTGCGAACTGGAAATGCTTCAACCGTACTCTATCTTTCCCAATTTCAACCCCTTCAATCAACTGCATTTCTTTTTCTCTTTTAAGGAGACTCACAAGGGCTTCACTAACAAGGATAAAAAGATAAGGTGAAAGAGGATCTCCCTGTCGCAAGCCCTTTTCCATCCTAACAGGTTTCAGTGGGGAACCATTCAGCAACACCGATAAGGATGCAGAACCTACACAAGTCATAATCCATTTCACCCATTTCCTCCCAAAACCCATCTTTAACATAACCTGCTCAAGGAACGACCATCTAACCGAGTCATAGGCCTTTTGGAAGTCTAGCTTTAGGAGAGCCCCTGGAATTTTCTTTCTCTTTAACAAACCAATTGCCTCATTTGCAACCAGCACTCCATCAAGTATCTATCTATCCATAACGAAGGCGCTTTGCGATTCATCAATAAGCGGGGCAATGATCACCTTCAGTCGTAAGGAAAGTAACTTGGAGATAACCTTATACAGGGCCTCAACCATGCTAATAGGGCGGAAATCATCAATGGAGCCCGGGCTTGTTACTTTCGGGATTAGGGTTACCCATGTGATGTTGATAGCCCTAGCATTATCGCCATTCTCCAAGAAGCTTATGACAAAACTGTAGATATCCTCCTTAATCTGCTCCTACATCTCTCTAATAAACTTAAAGTTGAAACCGTCAAAACCCGGTGCTTTATCCATCCCACAAGCCCGTACCGCCGATTTTACTTCCTCTCTCGACGGTAATGCTTCAAGGAAAGCCACTTGGTCAGCAGAAAGTATAAGGTGATTCCCTAAATCGAACTCCAACTCCAGGATGTTTGTTTATGCAAATTGATTAGCAATATACCTATTAATCTCCCCTTTGAGGTTGTCTACTCCAGAATTAATCCTCCCATCTATCTCCAGCTGTGTAATCTCATTTTTCTTCCTTCTAATGATGGTGGATGCATGAAAAAAATTAGTGTTATGATCTTTCATGCTAAAACCATATGCACGGGCTTTCTGTCTCCACAATCTCTCCCTTCTAATCAACCATGCATTTAGGTGACTCTGGGCGGTTCTCAATCTAGCACCTTCAATGTTATCCAAACGTCTCTTTTCTCCTAGTAATTGTAATTCATGTACCACATTTTCAAGCTTATTAATGTTATTTTCCAAGCATGCAAATTTCTTCTTGCTCCAAGATCTCAAGGGCGCCTTTAGTGCTTTCAACTTATTAGGAAGTTCCAGATTTGGCAGATTCTCTCATTCCCTGCAAAAGAACTTCTTGAATTCCAGGTTTAGAAACCAGCTGTCACAGACTCTAAAAGGCTTTGGACCCCAATTGACTCTTTTCTCTATGGATAGCAATAGTGGGTTATGGTCGGAGAAACTTCTTTTTAACCCATCCAGCCTAAGATCCGGGTATCTGAGAAACCACTCATTATTGCAAAGGCATCTATCAAGTCTGCTTTGGGACTCACCTCTACCCCATGTGAATCTTATGCTATGTAATGGGACATCAATGAGTTGGAGATCCTGTGTCAACCCTACAAATTCCCTCATGCTCAATTCATATCTATATTGCCCCAATCTCTCCCACAGATGCAGAATTTCATTAAAATCTCCCAGTAACAGAGTGGGCTGACCGATAGATCCCAAAATATCCCTTAAAGAATCATACATATTATTTCTCCCCTCTCTATCATTCGGGCCATAAATAACCCCCACACAACAATGGAAATTGCCGTTAGTCATGCATCCTTCCAACACTACCCATCTTTCCCCAATAAACCTTTGGAAGACCCTTATTCGGATCCCACAAAACAACAATGCCCCCACTATGTGTTTCTGAAGCTGGAGACTCGCACCAATCATAAACGTCACTTCCCCACATTCTTTTAACTCTTCGCCCAAAGGAATGCCTATGTTTTGTTTCAACAAGCCCCACTAATGACACTCTATTCTTACTAATCAAATTTCTAATACAAATACATTTTTCACCTTTCCCCAAACCCCTAATATTCCAAAAAAGCAGATTCATATTTGACATGATAAACATAAATAACACCAAAGACAGAAAAGCTTACTCATCGAGTCATACTCGATTATTCCCCTCCAAGCTTTGTATCCTTTTTGATTTTCGTAACTCAGCGATAACTGCACTTTCATTCGGGGTTGTGACACCAAGCAATTTAGCCGTCTTCCACGTTTCAAGAGCTTTAATGAAACAAGCCGATGGTGTACTTTGGACCGAAAGAGGAACCGGAAGTGAGCTGCCCAACTTCCTTGGTCTTCCACGGGGCCTTTTACCTGTGTTTGTTTTGGTTAACTCACAATTTTTATAGCCACCAACATCACCATTTATCTTTTGGCTACCAACCTCCATCTGGGACAGTGAATACTCTACCGACGCAATTGGATCAAACCAATTATCTTCGGCATATCAGCTGGGTATGAGTAATGGCCTATCAATAGTTCATCAACCGAGACGAATTCCTGGCTTTGGACAGTGGCTTGCACAATCTCCTCTCCTGTTGGTTTTCCATCCCCTCATTCAACTTCGACAAATCCTTCTGCACCTCCTCTACTGTACCATTCTCTTCAATGTAGACCGTATCATTTCCATTATCTTCTTTTGGACAATCCAATGGCGGTTCTGCTACAGGTTCCCGTGCATTTGAGGGGACCTCCACTTCCTTATCATCAGAATCACTACACTCATTTTCACACTGATTTTCACTATTCAATTCCATGCAATCGCAAACCCGGGTTTCCTTAACCAACACTTCACACGATCCCGATTCCCATTCCATTTTAATGCATTCATCAATTCTACTGTTGGCCCTTGTGCTTATTAAAATGCGAGCAAATGTGAGGCAGTTTACGCCATTGTTCACATGATCTACTTGAATTACCCTACCACACTTCTCTTCTAGCATCTTCATGTTTTCATAACTCCAACATTTGGGGTGAAACCGGACACATTCAATCCATACAAGTCTCTCTTTAAAGCATTCCTCCTCCGACCATCTACGTACATTTACGAATAGCTTCCACAATGGGGAGTTCTTTTCAATGGCATTGGTCATATCCAACTCAGTATCAAAAAATAACAGCAATTTAGTATGGGAAAGCGATGACATACACGCAAACGGTACGTTGGATTCATTCGCCATGGCTGCTGCTTTATTCGGACTCATCCCTACGTCATATTCCACGATGATAGCTCGGCCCAGCTTTTCAGTAATGATTGGATTTTCAGTTACACTCAGAGATAGCTGATCAGGTTTACCATTTTCATCCCGCTTCGTCTTCGCCATTTTGCTATTCATCCCTAACAGCACCTGAGAATATTTTCTGTCATCTCTGAGTGATGGGTGTTTGATGGGCTTGAAGGTTGGACGCCCATGAACTTTCCCATCTCCTTCACTGGGTTTGTATGGAACACCACCTTTTTGGAATTTAGCTAATGAAATAGTTATCTTTAGACCCATGAAAGTTGACCCATTAAGTGCGTCAATGGCAGCACATGCTTGTTTGTATTTCCTGAACCTAACGAAACCAAACCCCCAAGACTTGTTCTTTCTGACCTTTCTTAAAACGTCCACAGCGGTCCCCATATTTGAGAAGAAGGATCCAAGATTTTTGTTATTCGCGTCACGATGAATACCATCCACGAAAAGAGTTGTGTCTTTCTGAAAGCTTTGGACGTCGAGAGTAGATGGTGGCTCCCGGAGACCACGTCTCCATGACAGACGGGTGAACCCCCGATTACCAACCCACCTATTCAAGACTCCATGATCGTGGTTTGTTCTAAAGTCTGACTCTCCATTTTCAAAGAGAGCTGGACGCGTACCTTTGTTTAGAGAACGGGGCTGAAGATGATGACGCTCCCTTTCAGCACAGGAATACCGTTGGTGGAGCAAAGCTGTTGCAGTGGTAGCCCTTGAGTTTCCGGCAGGTGCTTTGGGGACAGCTTCATGGGGGTTTACACCAGCTTGCCGTTGAAAGTTATGGGACTTTTGAAAATTGAAATTCCTGCCTCTTCGACTTCTCACAGGTATGAACAAATCTCCGGACACACTCTCTCTACCTATTCTCCCTCTAAAACTTTTATATATATATATATATATATATATATAATATATATATATATATATATATATATATATATATATATATATATATATATATATAGGGGAGGGATCCAATGAGAAGGGGTCTCAAAATGAGAAGGATGAGAAGGATTTATAGCCATTGATCTTATGAAAATCTAACGGATGAAAACCACAATCGTTGTTTCATCTTTCTTCTTCTTCTCCATTTTTATGTCATAATTAAAGGTTACTATGTTTTTAGAATATGATACTATGTTATGATTAAAGGTTACTATGTTCAGTTTAAAATATACTATATTCTGTATAAGATTAAGAGAAGACAGTAACTATACATAATCATAGTAACCTTTTTTCATAACATAGTATCTGTTTCTAAGAACATAGTATCTTTAAAAAATGATATATTGAACCGGTTCAGTATTAAAGAAATTGGTTAAGATTACAAATTGAACCACGTGCAACTTAAAAAATGAACAAATTAAATCTGTCCATTGATCTAAAAAATGAACGCTTCAGATTACTTCTCACCCTTCTCATTTTAAGACCCCTTCTCATTTGATCCTAAATCTATATATATATATATATTAGAACTTGGGAAATGAAATTCATTGATCTCAAACATTCGAAATTGATTGAGCTTAGGACCGTATACAAAACTTTCACAATCATAGGAAAGAAAATATGTTTGTTGGTTCAGGAGAAAGTGTTGCTTTCTATTATTAGAAGATCGAATCAATTGTAATTTTCCAAGATAAGGGCTTGAAATGAAGGAATTCCATGTTTTACATACTATTTTAAATCTTAGAAGGGATTTAATGGGCAATTTGGGTAAGATGTGTATATTGATGATTTCTTCTGGGAGATTAAAACTAGGTTCGTGAAGGTAAGTATTGCTCATTGTAGAAAATATAAAATTCTCCCTTATGAAATACGATAATAATAAAAGAAAAAAGAATTCTCCGTTATGGATTACAAAGAAAGATAGTAATGGTTAACAATATATATGATAAATATTTTTAACATAGAAGTATGATCGAACTTGTGTAAACTTGAACCAATTTTTAACATAGAAGTATGATCGACACATATTCAATCATCTTATTATTTATTCTAATAAAGTGCTAAATATTTGATAAATATTTTAATATAATAAATTTTATAAATACATTGTTTCATATATTTAATTTCCGGTTAAACAAGTAAAAGTAACTATGTAATAATGATCACTAATTGATTTGTATTTTAACTATTTTTATTTTGCTTTAAGTAAAGGAAACCTAATCATCAATAAAAAAAAAATAACTAACAAATTAATCTGATAATGACTCGATCGATAGTAATTAGTAATTCGTAGCCGACTTGTAGTTGAAAAAAATACCCGAACTCGATCTATACCCGGTAAAACCGAACCAATTATTAACCGATGACAACCCGAGACTGATTAAATCTCGACACGAGTTTCGACCGACACCGAACTGATGCTAATCCGACAGCTCGAATAACCGATATTCAACCGAACCGTGACCCGACTCGAGTGTGATTTGTCAGAACATGCATCCGAAAAAATAACCGATCCGAAATACAACCGAACCGAATGATATCCGTCCAAAACCGACTCCATCACCCAAATGAACACCTCTAATTATTATTATTATTAGGGAAATTTCATGATATACCACTGAGTTTCTTCATAATTCACCATATACCACATCAAATGTTGTAGATCACCTTATACCATTGAGTTTTAGTCCGTTAGCACAGAATACCATTAATGACAAATTCCGTTAGTCTGCCGTTAGTGGTAATTATTAATTCACCATATACCATTACTTTTTTGTTTTTTTTGCGTCAAATACTATTATTTTAAAATATAGTTATATTCAAAAGAAATGTCATTCAAAAGAAATGTCATCCAAACGAAGTATTTAACAAAATATAGTTATATACAAACTAAGTTTCACACAAAAGTTACATTAACCAATGAATATAACTATATTTTGAAATGATGGTATTTGACGCAAAAAAACAAAAAAAAAAATGGTATATGGTGAATTAATAATTACCACTAACAGTAGACTAACGGCAGACTTACGGAATTTGTCATTAATGGTATTATGTGCTAACGGATTAAAACTCAATGGTATATGGTGATCTACAACATTTGGTGTGGTATATGGTGAATTATGAAGAAACTCACTGGTATATCATGAAATTTCCCTTATTATTATTACTCTTTCCGTTCCTTATTGATGTTCTTATAGGGAATGTTCACGGGAATTAAGAAAAGTGGAATCTTTTAGATAGTGGAGATATGATTTTATTGAATAATAAATTTGATGGAGGAAAAGTGGGGACCACAAATATTAAAAAAGTATTTAAATAAAGTTAAAGGAAAAAATATGGAGACCACAACTAATTAACAAATATTTTTATGAAGTTAATGGGAAACATGTGGGACCATAAGGAATATAAAAATATTAAAATGGAGTTAGGGAAAGATATGTGGGGACCATAATCATTATTAAAATATTAAAATGAGGATGAGTGGGGTTCTTTTTGTCCAAAATTTGTGATATAAATGGAAAGATTCCTTATGGGAACAACAATTGAAACACCCCAAAATGAAAAGTGGGAACTTCTTTAAGGAACGGAGGAAATATTTTTTATTTTGGTAGTGTGTAGAAAACTAATTGCAATATTTGCTAATTGCTATGTACAATAAATACCTAGTTATTCACATAATCATACAATACTATAATTTTGCTGCTAAATGACAAATGATAGTCTAATAGTCATTTGCCAAATGCAGCAAAATTACTGGTCATTTAATTATGACAACATGCATAAAATCTCAATATTTTCATTTTATATAAAATGCTTTTAGAATTTTAATTTAATAAAATTATTGCAATAAATGGTATTTTATTCTTCTTAAAATATTATGAAGTACAAAAAAAATTTAATATCTAAAGTTTTCCATTAATATAAAAATGCAATAATATTGTTATGAAATTTGTAAAAATAATTACAGCATACATTATTACGATTATAATAATTAGATTGTTTCTTTAATAAAAAGTATTAAATTAGAATATTTTCCTTTAATATAATATACTAGGATAGAAACAAGTGCAATGTACGGATTTTTAAATACATTTATTTCTTAATGAAATTTTAGACGAACGAAAATATTAAATGAAGGTGCGTAATAAAGTATTTACATACATATATTGTAATCCAACATAGAAGTTTGAGAAAAGAGAAATGATATGAGCAAATAATTAAGTTGGTCAAATGGTGTATTTATATTGTAGTTTATGCCATTATATTGAAAGACAATTTCTATTTTTGTCAACTTATAAAATTGACTGAATTGAAATTCCTTCAATTAATATTCTTGCAATTAATATAAATCATAATTTTGTTATTTTCGTAAAAGAATAAAATTGTCAGAATTGAAATTCCTGCAATTAATACTCCTGCCATTATTTTTTATCCAACGTTTTATTATTGTAAGAGAATAAAATTGACTGAAATGAAATTCCTTCAATTATACCTACCATTAATATGAATGCAACATTTTATTTCCCTAAATGATTGAAATTGATTGAATTGAAAATCATGCAATTAATATTCCTGCCATTAATATTCTGATAATGCTAGCCAATAAAAAAACTACACTTCACACTCTCTTATTCATTTATATTTTCTTTACTATACAACAAAATTAATATAGTGTATGATTGTACAATCAAATAATTAGTTTCCAGTAATATTATGAAATTTTTTTGGTGATGACATTATTATATTCTCTCCATAATGAATTGAGTTTTTATGTTGTTATATTAATTTTAATATATATTATTATATTTGTTTACTATTACAATTTCATAATGATAATATGCAATTTTTTGTATTATTTTTTATTACTCTTTTATTTAATTATTCATTGAACCATAATGTTTTTATAACCAATTAATCAAAATAATTGGTTTTCAGTAATATCTTGAAATTTTTTGGTAATGACATTTTATTATTCCATCCAGAATGAATTGAGTGTTTATGTTGTTTTTAGGGGTGAAACTTATTAGGATTAAAACCGCAAACCGAACTAGACCGAACCGAATAACAAATATGGTTTGGTGATTTTTAAATTTGATTTGGATTAGGTTTGAAAATTCAAAAACCGAAATATTAAGGATTGGATTAGGTTTGGAATTTTCAAAAACCGCAAACCGAAATATTTAAGAAATTACATATAGCCCACTAACATTAATATATTAGCCCAAACCCAATACATTCTAAACCTAAAAAATTGAAAACCCTAACCCTTGATATACCGCCGTCCCACTCCCACACTTGTTTAGTATTTTGCAAGATTTGTTATTTTGAATTACTTTCTAAGACATTATGTCTATTATTATTAATCTTGTATGATTTGCTATTGTCTTAATTATTGTAATTGTAGTTTAAATTGTTATTCGGCCCGAAAAGAAAAATTCAGCCTAGGAAATTCGGTCTGGGTGGTTTGGTTTGGTCTACAAATAAAAAATACGGTTCGATTTGGTTTGGTCTAGAAACTAATTTGGATCGGTTTGGTTTGAAAATATGGAGACCGAATAAAATATGGTTCGATTTGGTTTCGATGAAAGTCCAAACCATAGACCGAACTTTCACCCCTAGTTGTTATATAAATATAAATATATATTATTATTATGTTTTTTTATATATTTTATAATGATAATATGTAAAAAAAATTTGAATATTTTTTTATTGATATTTTATTTAATTATTTATTGAGCCATTATATTTTTATAAAAAATTTGAATATTTTATTAAATTTTATTTATAGTACTATAATTTCATAATGATAATATGTAATTGCACAATTATTTAAAATTTATGTTTAAAAAAATCCACACTACTAAAACACCGTGCAATGCATGGGGTTTATACTAGTGTATTATATTAATTTATTTTTATTTGGTAACTAAATTTAGTACTATAGTATACTGGGTCAAATAACACAAATTATGATCCTTGAAATGCGATATTATTATGGTTGGAGTAAAAAACCTCCTACAATAACGTTGAATCTATTGTGGACATATTCATATATATATATATATATATAGATATATATATTGTTAACCATTACTATCTTTTTTTGTAATCCATAAGGGAGAATTCTTTATTCTTTTATTATTATCGTATTTCATAAGGGAGAATTCTATATTTTCTACAATGAGCAATACTTACCTTCACGAACCTAGTTTTAGTCTTCCAGAAGAAATCATCAATATACACATCTTACCCAAATTACCCATTATATCCCTTCTAAGATTTAAAACAGTCTGTAAGAAATGGAATTCCTTCATTTCAAGCCCTTATTTTGGAAAATTACAATTGAATCAATCTTCTAATAATAGAAAGCAACACTTTCTCCTGAACCAACAAACATATTTTCTTTCCTATGATTGTGAGAGTTTTGCATACGTTCCTAAGCTCAATCAATTTCGAATGTTTGAGATCAATGAATTTCATTTCCCAAGTTCTAATATATATATCATTGGATCATGTAATGGTTTAGTGTGTTTGCATAACATAAAACCGTCAAATTTTTTATACGTGTGGAACCCCACAACACTCGCTCTGAGAGAAATTCCTTACCCTAAACAATATGAGCCAAATGTTTTGTGGGGATTTGGATATGTTTCATCCACAAACGACTATAATATTGTTAGAATATTTCAAAGCAAATCTAACAAGTACATTAAGGAAATACAAATTTTCTCTTTGAGAAACAATAGTTGGAAATGTTTTGAAGAACATTTAAATTATGATTTTACTAGTAATAATTGGGTCCATCCTTTACCAATGAAGAACATAGCAGTGTATGCTAATAATGCTATTTATTGGAGCATTGCGTTCGGGGACGAGGGGGAGTATGGTTACATAAATTATAAAGGGTGCATAATTGGGTTCGATTTAGTGGCCGAGAAGATGATGAGGGTGCCATTTCCCGAGTCTCATAGTAGCGGTTATGCGTATCCTCCATTGTTGTATGTTACCATGGATGGAAACTTGGGTGCTTATTATTGGCCAATTGAATACAATCCTGGTGGTAAATATGGAGAAATTGGTACGTTTAAAAAGGAGAAAGGGATGAAAAAATGGATGAATTTGCGTAAAATTATCAGAAAATATGATATGGACGAATATGATATTTTAGGTATGATAAAGAAAGGGAGTTTAGTGTTTTACGCTAGTTTTCACATGGTAATATTCAAGTTTATCATACCAGATGACGAAGATTTACTAATTTTTGATACGTTGGATGTTCCAGAGGAGTTTGGAAATTTTGCGTGTTACGTTGAGAGTCTTATTTCTCCTTTTGGTTAAATTTGATGAAATGCATGTAGATCAAGTCATGGAGTATTCAAGTATTTCTCTATGATAAGATCATAGTTTTGTTAGAATGTTATGTGTTTCTATATTTAAATTTTAATGATACTCCTTTTAATCATACCAAATGAATTAATGTTATGTGGTTTTGTTAAAACGCAATATATTTATTTACCCAAATAATTAGGAATTTTCTTTTCTATGATATACATCAGCGCTTTTTTCTTATAAAGAAATTAAGCTACTGAAATAAAAGAAGTTGTGATATCAATTAATATATGAGTAATAAATAAAAATTAAAATCAATTATGGCCTTATATATTAATCGGTGAATGGATTATAAGCACTACATGACAACACATTTAGTTAAAATTCATGAACTTTGTGGTGTCCCAAAATAAAAAGATTTACGATGAGAAGAACATAGTGATTTTTGTTTGGGAAAAATGAAATGAACAAAAAAGAATAATGAGAAAGTAAAATTCATAAACTAGCTTGTTGATCCCAAGCCCCAAAACCTTGAACTAACCCTTTATTTTCTTTATATTTTCTACTCATTTTATACATACTTTAAACATACAATTAATATGTTTTTGCAACTTTATTTGATTTTTCCGTTTGAATAAAAGTGTACACGTATATAAATAATAAAAAGTGAAATAATCAAAATGAAATGAAAGTAGTAAAATTATCTGCAAATATGATATGAATGAATATGATACTTTAGGTATGATAAAGTAAGAGAGTTCAGTGTTTTACGCTAGTTTTTACATGTTAATATTCATGTTTATCATACCAGATGACGAAGATTTACTGATTGTTGATACGTTGAATGTTCCTAATGAGAGTGGAAATTTTGTGTGTTATGTTGAGTTTCTTATATCTTCTTTTGGTTAAAATTCATGAAATGCATGTAAATCAAGTCATGATTTCTCTATGACTAGTTGTGGGGCCGCGTGCTACGCAGGTGGTCCCCCAAGTTACACTATTGAGTTTAATAATAAGGAAAATTTGCCAAGAATAATCCCAACTATCACCCATTGGCCAAAAATAATCCCAACTATTGATTATTTTTTAATAATCCTAACTATTGATCAAATTTGCTCAAAAACAGTCCTACTCTATCCTTCACCGGCTGTATCAAGTTTTTATGATTACTTTTTTTTTTTTTTACTTTTTTTTAAGTCTCCTTCATATACTAAGTATAATCTATCCTTTCATCTTCAAAAATCTGATTTACCCTTCCATGTTCAAAAAACCCATTAAACTCTCCTTCCACCACAAATTGCACCCCTATTTTTGGGATTAGGGTTTGAATATTTAGAAGAAGAAGAGAATTTATTGAATCTTAAAGGGATGAAGCTTTTAGAGCATGAGCATAAATGAAGTTTTTTAAAGAGAGTTTTAGGGTTTGTTAATGGAGGAAGAATGAATGAAGAAGAAGATGGAATGAAGATGAAGGGCTTCTTATTTGATGAAGGAAAATTAAAAAAAAAGGTAAAAAAAATTAATCTGAAATACCTGCTACAGCCGGTGAAAGATAGAGTGGGACTGTTTTCAGCAACTTGATCAATAGTTAGGATTATTAAAAAATAATCAATAGTTGGGATTATTTTTTGCCAACGGGTAATAGTTGGGATTATTCTTGGCAAATTTTCCTAATAATAATAGTTTGCGTAATTTGAGTTTTATGAAAAACGCAATAAATTAAAAGATCGTAAAAACTAATTTCTTATCTGTGTACAAAATAAAGGCATTCGGAAATATACCTGAAAGGTTACATAGAACTTAAGTCCCTCATTTATGTTTTCTTTAATTTCACAATACTTTGCTATGGTTGCTTCAATCTGCTTTAAGCACTTCTCACGTGAAGCTGAATTACCGGGACCAAAAACTGAAAATGAGAATGAATAGCAACACCATGCACATACTATGAACCACTGAGACGAGCATAACAACACTGATTATTAACCATAAGAAATAAGTAGAGCTTAAAAAGAAAAATCATAGTTGGAAAGGAAAAGATGCCAACCCTGTTTTTGACACCTAACAAAAAAAAAAAAAAAAGAAAGCATACACAGGCATATAAAGCTGGATTAAGGGATTGCAGAGACCTCATGCATTATCAAGTGACCAACAAAAAGATATCAAATTCCCTCGCAAAGTGTTCTTGTCGACAAAGATAAAGACTATATATAATTTTAACAAGAGCAAGCCATGCGACAGAGGTAAAGACAACATATAAATTTAGCTTACTATATAAACAAGGAATGTAATAATTCATTTAAGCAGAAATAAAAACAGTTATAAACCTATGAGATGCACAATTACAATCTGTAAAACAGATACTGTTTTGATCATGTGCTGCGAACGTAGGCATTTGATCACTATCACACAAACTAAATAAGTGTGAATAATCTGAAAGATTGCAACCAAGGGGGAATAATTCTACAAATTTCGAAGCTCTAGGTGTTCTGCTAACAAACAATCATACTATGAGCCTCAACAGTAGCTTTCAATGTACTTGCTCCCTAGTTCTGTTTCCAGCTGCCTAATCATTTCCTTAAATGTTTTTAACATGCTGCTCCCTAGCTTTGATTTCCACGGGCCCCGCATATCTCATTTCATTCTTCTTCACAGCCTCCATGGTCTTCCTTCTTTAAAGAAGCTATCTGATGTAGTGATGCAGGCGATCAATCATTAGTGAAAGAAAGAGGATGAATCCTGCAAAGCACAAAAACAATCATCTACTGCGAGCCTATTCTCTTCAAATTTTAAAAATATTAGTGATTTAGATTAAATGTTCTTCTGAATTCCACCATATATATCAGTAATCAAAAAACAATTATGCAGCTCTGCTCATTAAAAACACAACAAATACAACATGGTTCATTGGACAGCACTAACAAAATGGTGCATTCATTCATATATACAATTTGAAAATGGACGGTGGTTTAAAGCAGCCAAACATAGAACATTCACCCAATTTCTCAAATTTAAGGATGAACACATGAGTCATACATTAAATGTTACATTGCAGATTAATTAAAACAATTCATCCCTAGAAAATTCTAATATTCAGCAAATCAAACAAATTCCAATGTCAATAAAAAAAAAGAATAATAATCAAACCAATATTTAAATTGGAAAAGAAAGAAAGAAAAGGATTTAATTGATGCCTATTATTAGAAACCTCCCCAAATGCATATTTCCTACTTTCCATCACACTATCCATTCATTTTAAAAACAAATGGGGCATTCATTAACCTATAATCCAAAACTTAAATCTTTCAAAAAAGAAAACAACAATCACAAAAATCACATTCCGTAATCAATGATTACTCGAAAACAGTTTCATCATAAATGCAACCAATACTAATAGACGACCCAATCAAATTACAGTATCCTATTCAACTCAAAAAATAAGGCAAAACTAAAAATTTTGTAAGCTAAGCGCTTTGTGAATCAAGTAATTATATAGAGTACCAGCAGGAAAAACATTCCAACTCAATTAGGCATAATTTGTAAGGCATTTATGCTTTGTGAATGTTAACACGCTAACAGCTAATGGTTTAGCTACATCAGTGATTAGATCAATAAATCATATATATTCCGATTTCATTTAACTGCTAAATAACATAAGCAAATCTATAACTCAATTTCAAATGAATTCCAAAAAGATGAATTGTATCGCGATAAAAGGATCCATAAGATACCTGCTGCAGCCATGGTAGATAGTAAAGTTGTCGATAGCACCCAAAGTCACACCACTGGTGAGACATATCAATGCGGTTGACACAGCTTTTCGGCCAAATGATTTGGCCTTTTCTTCATTAATTGGATTTGATACACTGCATAAAACCAATCAAAAGATTCAACTTCATGTCCTATAACAACAATCTAATAAATACACTATACAAAAAGGTCAATCACATTACAATCAAAACAACCCCAACTTATAGCCCAAACTTATAAGCTTAAACTGGTGGCATAATGCTGCCAAAAATATTCAACAATTAGCTTTTGACACAATCCAACCCAACTATGGCCGCATCAAACTATAAAATTATTAAACTATCATTTATCTCAAATCCCCACATACATTGACAGACAAAGAGTAACTGAAAACAAAACAAGAGAAAAAAATGAGCATGACAAAGATATACCAATTCACTACTCATAATATAGGAGTTCATCCTCGACAATAAACACACAAATAACAACTTCAAAAGAAAAAACAAAAAAGCAATAATATTTTTTGAAACAAAGATAACTGTACTTGCAATTCAATATACCCAATTCAACAAACATAAATCCAACTATAATAACAAAATTCAAAAATCAAAATGATAATTATAGATACAATTCGATATACCCAACTCAAGAAAACTCCCATTTTAAACTGTTTCCATCATCAACACAAACAATAAAAAAAATCAAAATTTTATTTTAGTATTACATACCTTATTGACTTGAACATTTGTAGGCCAGTGAATAGTGATAAAGCAACTTGTAAAAATATTCAAACATATCAATAGATGATCTGAATGTTTTCGGACCCAAACTAATTGGTTCATCTGTTTAATTTCAAAATAAATTAAACAAACCAAATTTAAGATGTACAATTCATACATTCTCGGTTTTTTACTTTTGTACGCTTGTCAAGTACATCGATGGCAAGCTAAAAAAACGAATATGATTTAATTAAGAATCAAAACCTAATCTTACCTTATAAAAGCTACATTACCAAAAGCAAAAGCAACAAAAATCCAGAAAACAACCCAATTGTAACTAACCGATAGACAAATAAACCAATAGACAAGCTCGAAAATGAAAAACTTGACAAATTAAACCAAAATAGCAAGACGAACTCAATGAATTACGCAATCATAGCTCAAAGCCATTAATCCATCAGTTAGCAATCAATTCAATCTGAGCACCCATTTTGAAGCAGTAAACCGAAGAACAAATTCCAACCAAAAGAGGAAGAAGTAATTATAAATTTATAATCCATAGAATGAAGGTTTTCAAGAACCTTCGACTGAGTTTTTGGTAACTAATACTCCCTTCGTTCCTTTTTGATGTTCCTATTTGGGTTTTTCACCAAGATTAAGAAAAATGGAATCTTTGGTGGTTGTGGGTATTACTTTAATTATATAATAGTGGGAAGTAATGATTGTATTGGAAGTATGAGAGAAAAAATAATTAAATAATAGTGTAATGTAATGATTGTATTGGAAGTATGAAAGAGAAAATAATTAAATAGTAGTGTGGAGTAAGGAAAGTGGAGTTTTAAGGGCTAAAAGTGGGATGAAAACTTTCCAAAAATGGAAAATATTCTAAAGTGGAAAAACTTATGGAACTACCCGTTTTAGTAAGGTGGAAAAACAAAAAGGAACGGAGGGAGTAATTAATAAAAACCCAAAACTTGATATTACCAAAAAATTATTTTAATCCCCATTTATCAATGTATAACAATTAAATTATCATTTATAATATTAATAATCCTCGTTGATATTGTCATTTATAATATTCAAATTATCCATTACTTATACTCCCTCCGTTTTCTAATACTTTTCCCCTTTAGAATATTCTACTTTGGAGAGAGAAAAGTGATTAAGATTTTTAAGACATATATAGATGATAAAATATATCCATGTGATATCTTGTTAGATTCGTCTTAATTTATACTTTTTTATTATATATTTTATGTAAATTTTCATGATCCATATTTAGAGATATTTAAGCTCAAAATTTATTTTGAAAACTGTGCAAAAAGTAAATAGGAAAAAGATTTGAAAACGAAAGGAGTACTATTTACAAAGGTTCGTTTTCGACTCTTATTGAGCCCTTTATAGCCCGTTTCATTTTAGTATAGTAAAGCCCATTTTCAACCCGACCCATTTTCGGCTCGGCCCTTATAAAGCCTTTCAAAAAACGGGCCGGCTAAGGGCTTAAAATGGGGCTCAGCCCATTAAACACCCCTAGTCATGAGCTAAAACATGTTCAAAAGATACAACTACATACTTATTCCTCTTCCACCCCCAGAATTGTCATAAACAAAGGTCATTGATCAACTTTTGACATCTTGAATAAGCTACGATTTTTAGCAACTGTAATACCGATATACCTAGCATACTAAGACCATAAGCTAGCTCATAAATTAAAAAGTTTAAGCAAGTAGTTCACTACTAAACAGCGTAGCTAACCCAGTTGGGTAGCAAAAACAAGCTACAACTTGAAAAACCAAAAAAATAAAACCAATTTTATTTCATAATTAAATCCTACGTTTTACATTAAAATGGATTGAAATACGAGTCTTTTAACCCCACAATTCAAAAATAAAAACTTTATGTACCAGCTAAGATTATAGTTTCAAATACTTCCCATAGCTGCTAATCTGCTATGTTATGGCCATTAATCCATTCTTAATAGTTTCTCTCATTGACAAAGATACTTGAGTGTTTTAATAAATTATTTTAAGTCAGCTTAGTTTAATGGAAGTAATGAGGTTGTTAACCATCAATCTATTCCCATTTTTAAATTCACCTCATACTCATTTTTAAAATCAACAAGCAATTGAAAAATCAAAAATTACCTTACTTTTCATGGCATTAACTAAATTCAACCCAAAGAATATCAAAATTTTCTAAGCAAAATGAATCCAGAGGAAATGAAGCAAAACTAAACAACAAATGAAGGAAATTGAAATGTTTATAACCATAATATCAAACCTATAATATCAAACTGTAATATCAACCCGACAGAGTCCGCCTAGCAAATGTAACGTGTGGTTGACTTATTAGCTTCCCTGCAGGAAGGTCAGAAGAATCAGCCAAATTGGATCTAGTAAGCTTAAACATCTTTAAACTATTCAATCTCTTGACCCCAACAACAACCAAAAAAAATGGATCAAAATCTTAATTCTCAATGATTTAACATCATAACAACAATAACAAAATAAGCTCAAAAATCATCACTAACCCTCTTAAAAACATTATTCATTTCACCTTAACATACATTTCACACCCATAATTTACCAAAATACAAATAACAAAGAATGGAAAAATAGAAGTATATTCAACACAAAAGACCAATTATATACTTCACAAACATCAAATTCAAAACATAATATATAAAATCCCATTCCTTGATGATAACCCAAACAATCTCAACTCAATAGAACAATTACATACAAGACATATTCTCCGTAACTTTTAAATATAATCCACAAAAGCAGGCTTTCCAAACAACAATAAACGACAAAAAAGTGAAAAGGTCAAACTATTGGAAATACTTTACATGTGAAAATAGCTGCAACAATAGTTATGCTCTTGACCGTTGGGTTTGTGGGCCCAAGCCCACGGGTGTTTCGGGTCCACACGAGTAGGCCAAGGTGAGATTATGTGACGAATTGTCATGGTCTAATACAAACAACAGAGCTAATCAAGTTAAGAGAGAGAAAAATACCTTCATGTGTTAAACCCCACAACAATGGCAGTGTTGAACTCCACAACCATGGCAGTATTTGACCTCAATACTTGTCAAAAAAACCCAAAAAAAAAGGTCAGCAAAATCTAAATAATTATTTATTTTTCTAAAACCATGTTGTCACAATCCTAAAATCTTCAAACCATATGAAATTGCTTTCATTGCATGACATACACCTAAAATGTCTACAACCATTTAAAAAAAATCAAAAGATTAGATTTTTTTTATTACTAGTTGTGGGGCCGCTTGCTTCGCACGCGGTCCCCCAAGTTATACTTTTGAACTTCATGATAATATTTTATATATTTTGAGTTTCATGCAAAAACAAGAAATTAAGTGATCTCAATCAAATACCATTCACCGCTTTTAGTTCAAACATTTCGTTAGACAATAATTCTTCATTGAGAAACAAGATCACACGCCAAGCTAATCAATATGCATTACAAAAAACAAACTTTTTCTCGTATGATATAAATAAAATGTAGAAATATTGCAATAGCAATCAGAAAAATGTAGCATATGGAGTCCAAATTACAATTTTCTAATAGTTGGCGCTGTCAAGCCAATGTTCGAAAAACAAAAGCATTGGTGGGTGACTGAATACATTAGACCATTAAATTCTGGTATGATATAAATATAAGAAAACACATGCCTCTAGACATTTATTTTGATGAAGAAGACACATCAACCTCCTGTAGGCGCGAGGAGCAGATGAAAAAAATTACGTCATTCAAATGTATACCCTGCAGTATCTTCATGGACTTTAGATTCCGAACACGGAGAGAATATTCTGCCAAAGAACTTTGAAGGGTTGAAAATGTTCAACATTGTACGCAAGGTAGCGATTAGTAAAAGAGACATGAAGCATCCACTATGCATTACCAAAATGGGGGTAAATGGCTCTAAGTTATGAGTTATGACAATATGACTGACAATTGAGGAAAATTGAGTTATGAAGTGTCAGATTTATGCATTATTAATACTCCCTCTGAATCTTTTTAGTTGTCTTATAACCTTATTTGGCAAATTCATATCAATTGTCCCATTTTCTTTTTTGTCTATCTTTTTTGACCTAAATATCCCTACTTTTCCAATTCCCAATACCCAACTACCACCTTTACAACTAATTTAATCAATTAAAAATTCCAATATATACCTCTTTTTAATGGACCCGACACCACCCTTAATAACCGTGAAAACCCAAATGGGACATCTAAAATGATTCAGAGGGAGTATTAAATATGAATATCATTTCCTTTGGTATGTTTTCCAAGTAAAATTATCTATATAAAAGGCATTTCCAAGTAACCATTAGTATTTTAGTATGATGTTTGCTGTTGCCACTTAAGGTTTTAAAATTGTAGAAGAGCTAGAAGCAACTCAATACACACTTTCTAAAGGAGGACAAAAAAGCTAATATCCAAACATTTTGGTCTATTTGCGTTTGAAGTTCTCTTTGGCTTGGAACATTCCTGGCTAAGCTTTAGAATGGAACTATGGATTACGGAAGCCCCATAAAGGTTAATTTAAGCCTATCTTCCATGAATAGTTGTGGGATATTCAATTTGCAGTCTTGCACCATATAACTTTACACTGCATCTAGTATCGACCTTACACCAGCGGAAAGATTTTTTGGAAAATTTCATTTGGATAATCGAGGTATTTTAACTTTTAACTTATTTTAGAACTAATTAATCCAAATAAGTTTTAAAAAATTCAATTTTGCTTCCATCCATTTAGTTCACTCGAGAAATATTTTTTTCTTTTTTTGCTAGAACCAGTCTAACCAGCTTAAGCCTGGTTCAGTCCAAACCCAACTTATCGATGTAACTAATATCGATCATTGATGATTCTTGTGGTAAATCAACTCTTTACAGCCATATATGTTCATAATAGTAAAAGAAAAGTATTTAGAAACTTATACATCAAATTTAGCTTCCAAACATAAATCACAAATTGTATGAGACGGTCTCACTGAGAGACGTGGCACATATTATTCAAGATAAACCATGATGAAGTTGAAGAATAAATTATATCCCTCATCTTTTAATAAATCATGATCAGAGATAAAGCAACCAGCTAAATGTACTAATTACAAGCAAATAAAAAAAAGCAACCATCAGCATCATAATATTTTCTCAAATCAATTTGTATCATCCTTGTGAATATTTTGAGCAATAAGGGTGCAGGAGGCTTGGAGAGATGTGTTAATATATTTGTGATCTACACATCATCCTGGCTCATATTGCAAACATTTTAATTTTCATTTCATTATATTGGTCCCCTAAAGCAAGTAAAAAGCATCTAATATGTTAGCAAATCATTCATTTTGCAAAATGTAGGGTTCAGTACCCTGATTTTCATCAAATCCCTATCTTTTCATCCCAAAAACCAAATGATTAAGAAAATCCTAATCACCCTAAAGCAAAATAGACAAGTATAATCTGATTGATTTGTTTCAAATTATTCCTAAAATGCACTCAAAAATCAGCAATCAACAGCATAGAAAACCAAACCAAAAAACAGATTTAGCATTTAAAATCTAAGAACAAGTAGAAAAGATACAAAATTCAGTAACTTTACCTCAAATAATTCAAATTCTGGTTAAAATGAGCAACAATTAGAAATGCGTTTCTTCAAATAACCCCAAAATCAACACTAAACCTTCTAAATCTTGACAATGTGCTTTGAATCATGGCAAAACAAGAACAACAACTGAAACAAACAAAATGGGTAAATGGGGTTATGATGTATAATGAACAAACAAATCACAATAAGTTGAGAACTTGATGGAAGACTAAGAAAATTACAATGTTATTAATGAACAAGTAGTGAAGTAGAACTAAGAACCCATAAAGAATAAAACCCAAAACAATGTATTATTGTATGAATACAACAAAAATAGTAATCAGCAAAACTAAAACAACCCTAAATTTTATCAAATATAAACAAAAACCATAAATTGATGGTGAATGTATACAAAAATCCCAAAAATTAAATTCATACCCAAAAATAAATTAAAACCCTAAATTTTCAATCAAATTAAAAATGAACAAAAATCCCAAATATAAATGAAAACCCTAAATTTACAATCAAAGTAAAAAACTAAATTATGATTTCAACAAAAAGGGAAAATAAAGCAAAACTAACCTTGAGAAATCAGAGTGGTGAACGAAGAACTGATGCTGAACGAATATGCGTCAACTAAAAATAAGGGATAACGGATTTTAGCTTCGTTTGAACCTTCGCATGAATCTTTGACTGGCTTTAGCTTTCTTTGCATATTTTTATTTTCATTGCCTGCTAATTCACAATAAAAAAACTCAAACGAAAATCAAAAAATGGGGAATAAGACAGAGACGAAAAGGCAAAATACAAAATGTTTTACAACCCTAAAATAAATTGTTCTTTGATGCTTACCTGTTTGGAGCAGTTGAAGCAGTATGATGACGAACAACATCCAAAATGAAATCAACAATAGCTTCAAATACCTGATTTAACATACAAAATGTCTTTAATTTTCAACAAATCAATTCAAATAAAAGAACCAAACAAAGATGATTTAACATAAAAACCAAAAAATAATGAAGCAACAATGACTTTAAAAAACCTAAAAAAATCTGACCTTAATTCTTGAACGAGGATAGTGAGATTGCGATTTTCATCTCTCAAATGCAATTGGTATACATCAGTATTACTAATACAAGAGATTTTTGCTTCATTACTAATAATACAAATCGCACCTCAAAGCAACCTAAAATCTCCCAATTTAACATCATAAATTTTATCAAGTCACACATTATAATATCAAGTAACACATTAACCAATTTAATCTCTTGGGAGTATGCAGGGACCAAGATAGAAAATGGCCAATTTAATATCCAAAACATTTGAGAATATCTTCATTGTACATAACTCTATGCCTCTATCCTGTTGAAAGTTGCATTATTAATATAAATATGCAGCAATCACATTATAAACATCACAAATCACAATCAAATTGATCTAGAGAATATTTATAGCCTAGCTTCTTTATAGAGTCTAACAAAGTCGTAAGAGCTATTGAAACCCATGAATAGTCATAACCAGGGTATCAAAAATGACCCCAGAAACATCAGAAATAAAATCAACATTGTCTGTATCATTACTTATTAAAGTTGACATATATTCCACAATCAATCATGAATAGATTAAAATTTCACATATGAAGACCAAATCAGAATCCTACACATCCATTGGAAGATTTCTTCGAATCATATAACCATGAATTGATAAACCCATCTTCTTATCACCAATATCAATGCAAGCTTGAATTAAACCCAGCATTACAATCCCATCTCCTTGCAACTCATGTTCTTGCATCTTCCTAAAAGTTTCAATAGCTTCCATCCCTTCACCATTTTTCACAAACGCGGTCACCATTGTAGTCCAACAAACAAGATCTTTCCTCTTGATCTCCTCAAACACTACTTTTGCTTCTTTGATTTTTCCATCCTTTGTGAACAAATTCAACACAGCACAAGCAACAAAAGCATCATGCTTGTACCCATGATCAACTACCTAATACCATATATCTTCACCCATTTTAAAATCAGACGACACACATGCTTGTGCAATGAGGAACTGTCGGGGCATTATTTCTTTAGAAATCATCTCTAAGTAAAGATTACCAACAAAAAAAAATTGATAACATAAGCAAAAAATTAGTATCAATAAGAAAAAGGTATATGGTCAAGCTAATAAATTAAGCAATTATCTTACTAATAATATCAATCTTAAAAATTTAAAGAAAAAAGTTACTCCTATCAATTCAATCAATTAAAAGATTAAAACATTCATACATTACGACCAAATAAAATCCCTAAATCATGAATCACCAACAAGAATTATGCACTTAATCTTATCACCAAGACTAAAAAACAGTAGTTGAGTAATAGGGCAATTGTGGAGTAGGTGATCATAACTTTGTTAGATTTTTGCAGCACACACATTATCACAACGATTCCCCCATTTAACTAAATTGTTCAAAGTATAAAATATCTAAGACAAACAGGGTTTTAAGGTATGGCAAAATTGAACAAAATCTGTCTTAAATTGAAGGATGAAGAAGCAAGAAAGAAACCCTAAAACGAACCCAACAACAATCAAAAGTAGATTAACAAAAAAAATTCTTAAATCGGAAAAAGAAAAGGAAAAGTTTCACCTTGTTTGTTCGATTTGTGGAAGAAATGAAGTAAGCTACATCATCAAACAAGAGAAGAGGGAAGAAATCAAGCATGAAATGGAAAATTTAGGAACAAATGAGGGTAGATGAAAAGAGCAGGATTCAGAAAGGGAAATGAACTAAGGAGAAAGGTGAGAACTGAGGAAGGTGAAGCAGTGAAGTGGAAAATGACGTGGAAGAAATACTGTTCATTTTCATAATGTGAACAGTGACAATCTCTTGGCCTCTTTTTATAGTTAAGGGATAAGGGATAAGGGATACACTCAGTCCAGCTAATAAAAAATCATCACTAAGGAAATATATCACTAAAAATTGCATTTTTGATACAGACTTGAGACCAATTAATAATAACCTACTTATATAGGATTCCTTCGCCGCCATTTTAAATAATCATTGATGCAAACATGTTCCAGTGGAATTCTACTTCCATGGAAGCTGAGTAAGTGGATGTAGATTTTCAATTAGACCACTTGCAATTTCTTTTAGTACTCTGCCATTTTTCGAAACAAGATCAAGCGCAAATCCTATACTATGGAACAACAACGAAAATAAATTATACCTTTCATGAAGATCCCTTTTTTAATGCCAAAAACCACATGAAAATTGAAAAACAAAAACCCAAATGAAAATTCAAAAACAAACCTAGAATTCAAATCTAGAACTTAAACTAAGTTGATGAAAATCCCAATTTTCATAAAAAAAAAATAAACGAAAACCAAAAAAAAAACCCTAAATTTGCATCCCAAATCCAAATCATAGATCTTACCGTGAGTATTCATGTGCTCTATGTTGGAATTAGGATGTATAGTGGTTATCGGAAATGATTTAATTAATTAAATTAAATAAATAAATTAATTAAATCATAACTTATACTAAAGCAATAGATTCTATGCCACGTGTTACTGCTGGAGAGCTTATTTTCCCGCCCAATTGTTTTTCATACAATTATGGAAGTTTTTTATTTCCTTTAACAAAGTAGTAAAGTATACATGTTACATTTTTATGGAAAATTACTTTAAATATCCCAATTTTGTTCGATTTTATTCTAAATATTCTAACTTTTGATTAAAATTTAAAAATACGAACTTTTGTGATTGTCTCATTTTAAAGCACTGGACTCCGTAGTAATTTCAAAGAGAGTTCATCTATTGACATCTCAATTTATTTATAGTTTACGAAAATCATCTATGAAATGGTTCGTGTCGAATTAGGCTGGGTTTTAAAGACAAGTCTATTTTCAATCTATTTTTTATTTTACATTATTTGGATATTTACAATTTTGATATATCTAGCCTACAATATTAATTTCTTTGTCTAATTAAATCATGTGTCCTATTTCTTTGAAAACAAAATTTTAAATAACAGCTAGTCTCCTGAGAGACCGTCTTTCTGAAGACGCCTTTCAGGCCCAACCCATTAAAGCTTAATATCTACTTTTACTCTATATTTTCTTTATGGGCCAGGGCCAGATCAAATAGAGATGGTCTTTCATAAAGACCGTCTCTCACAATAATTTGTGTTTAAATAATGTAAATACCTTTGTATTTGAATAATTTAGTATTACGTTGTAGTCACATTATAAATGTAAAAGTAATACAAGTTAATCTAGAAAAAATAACTATAATGTATTTTAAAATAATTTTTATAATATATTTTAAATTATTTTAGAATAACTCTTGTGCTAATATTATATCTAGAATTAGAATGATTATTGCTACTTTAATAAAAATAACATAATAAACAAATTTTATAAGAAGAAAGCCACTCTACCTGAATAAAATAAATATATAGTTATTATTATTTTATTAGTATTCAATTATATACCTAATTTGACAATAACTTATCTTCAAAAAAAAATTGACAATAACTTTTATTTTGTTAATAAAACAACTTAAACTTTAGTATTTCGTATATATGAACATTTCAATTCTGAAGCAAATAAACTTATGGGCTACTACTCTTAGTTTTTTTCAACATTTTTAGAATCCTATTAATAATTTAAAAAATTCCAACTTCAATTTAGTTGTAATATAGATGTATTATGAGAACTAGATTCTAAATTTTCTAATTTTAGCTGGCATATATATGCAACGATTTGAGCTGGAAATTTAAACGGTGTTAGATATTAGAGAATTTTTTTTATTAGATTCTTAAATTGACAAGGGAATAGTTAGGGACCCTAAAGACTATGAAGTCGTGATCAACTTTCTCATAAGATGTATAAACAAGTTCTTTTATCAAATACATTTTTAAACTTAATTTACCAATTAAGCCAGTTGATTTCCTCAACCAACTAATGCTCAATTCTCTCTTTTACCAAACACTTTCTTTGTTAAATTTTAAATCACATCATACTGCGCATTTACTCTTGCAATAAGGGATTAAACTCTATGAAAGTTTGAGTTGTAACCAAGTGTTGAAATCAGACAAATACTCAATCTTATATGTTAAAAACCAAATTATTTATTAATTATATGATTTTCAGGTGATCGGTGCATGGCACGGGAAAATACCTAGTTAATTTATATAATCCCAAGGTTGAAAATTATATGTTTTAATCAAAACATGAAAGTCATGGCTCGTGGAAATATTCGTGGCTCGCGAAAATACAGAAAAAAGTTTCTGTTTTCTGGGGCGCACATGTCGCGGCCCGCGACCTTTTACGCGGCCTGCGACTAATGTGTTTTTCCGGAAATTTTTCGTGTGACATTCTTTTTTGTTTTGATGGTTATATAATAACTTTCTATAGTTATTATGGTTATTTTTAGCCATGTTCTTTGGGATGTAAGGGTTGAGTGAAAGGCGACATTGGTTCATGAATCGATCTCGTGTTTCACGGATCAACCTCGTGTTTCATGGATCAACCTCGTGTGTCATGAAGTGACACTCTGCTTCGTGAAGTGGTGTGAGCTATTCTATAAATATAGAATGCTTGTGTGATGTTTAATGCACATAATTGACATATATTTCCTGATTTTCTTCTCTTCTTGAGCATTCAAAATCAAGAACTTGCAATCCTTGATTGTAAATTTCCATATTTCCTCCCATTTAAGTTTTTCTTATGTCATTCTAATTTCCTTGTGCTAGGAGATTAGTGTGATTCTTTGTACCGCATAACGTATTTCCGGTTTGATCCCAAGCACCGTGGTAGGGAGGAAATAACGTTTTAGGAAAGAGCATCTCACCTAGAATTTATATCTAGTTCCAACAAAATCTTCTTGTTACTTGGTTCGTGTTTGAAGATTGGTGTATCGGTGATCTCGGTGGTGTATATAAGCAAGGCTCTTGATCGTCATATGCAATTTGGTTTCTATCACAAACTTGTATCTTTTATTTATTGTTCATTTATAAATAAAAGTATATTTTCTAACATTCTAAAATTGATGATTCGCCTGATTGAAAAAAAAAATCAATGCAGAAGAGAGTGCAGATAGTGAGGAGAGGGAAGAGGAAAAAAAGTTAAGAGGATATATGAAGTGGAACAATCTCAGGGAAAATAGTGGCACGTGTCATTTATAGGAAGCAAACTCTTTATTAGATTAAAACTAGGTGATCACCCGTGCTAAAGCACGAGACATTCAGAAATTATTATGCAATATAATGTAATCATTACAAACGGATTAAATAAAAGTTAAGAAAGAGAACTATGAATAATAATTTTTTAAAAATCACAACAAAGAAAATTAAATAATAAATAACATTATTTACACATCATTAGAACATAATTGTTAATTACTCGTGCTAAGCACGAGCTATATAATAATCACTATATGTTAAATGTATGTATGTAATTATAGTTGATTACCCTTGTTAAATACGATATACAAAAATTAATTTTATCAAAAATTGAATAGACACTCTAATGTATGTAATGAAGTAGATACACAAGAAAAATGCATGGATACATGTTTATTTTGCTTTGTAGATCAATTAACTTATAATACAAAATGAAAATAAAGAGTACTTGTAGTTGTAAGATAGGGAAAATATATTTTTGAAGAACCCAAAACACAAAACTTCTCCCTTCTTTCGACATTCGAACATAAAATCAATTTCTTACCAATTTCCAACTTATCTTTTAATAAAACCTCATCTTGAGATACCTTAAAATCCTATACCATATTTAATTTTAACACTTCTAATTATTCAAATTCAACTATACTTAAAACATACTCCCTTTATTTACCCAATTTAGTTTTTAACATTTTTCATAAACTCTTAATTCGAATCGATCATTCCAAATAAATAAAATAAATCATAGTCAATTGAGATCTTATTTGATTCGTTATAGTGCAATTTATCAATATTAATTTTTTATAATTTTTAATTATGCACAATAAGATTCATTTGGAGGTGGATTGATATATTTGAAAATGTGCACATATCAAGTGAGACCAAAATAGTGAAGTCATCATATCATGTCATACGATATACTAAAAAAAGACCCCTTAGTTTTAAATGACGCTTTTTCAATGACTCGGTACTTGGAAAAATATAATTAACTTAAATTGTTGGTATATTTTAATGAATTTTCACATAGTAATATTTATAAATGTAAAGAAGAATTTCTAACTTAACAAAATTATCAAATTACAATTTTATCTCATTTGCCCTTTTCTTTTCTAGGAGGACTTTTCTTTTGCACGCAACATTTACTTCCAGGTGTTGAAGATTCATAATTTTGCAAATGACGATATTTTATACACCTTCACTTTGCTGCTGACCTCATTTGAATAGCTTTAAGCCTTTGAGTTACCCATTTCATTTTTAATAATAGTAAGCTTATTTATTTTTGTTTGACCTCTTTTGTCTTTGCTTCGCAATAAAATACAATTATTTTTGCAATTAGCCACTTACTCAATAAAGTTATTTATTAACCTCATTTAGTAAACATTTTAGTATAATGACTAATAATATACAATATAAATAAAAATGTATGCTCAATTTAGAGGTAGAAAAGCTCACAGTAATTTATATTAATATATACTCCCTTCGTTTCTTAAAGTAGTTTCCACTTTTCATTTTGGGGTGTTTCAATTGTTGTTCTCATAAGGAACCTTTCCATTTATATCACAAATTTTGGACATAAATAATCTCATTCATCCTCATTTTAATATTTTAATGATAATTATGGGTCCACATATCTTCCACTAACTCCATTTTAACATTTATATATTTCTTATGGTCCCCACATGTTTCCCATTAACTTCATAAAAACATTTTTTAATTAGTTGTGGTCCTCATATTTTTCCACTAACTTTCTTTAATTATTTTTTTAATATTTATGGTATTTTTCCACTAACTTTCTTTAATTATTTTTTTAATATTTATGGTCCCCACTTTTCCTCTATTCAATTTATTATTAATAAAATAATATCTCCACTATCTAAAAGATTCCACTTTTCTTAATTCCCGTGAACTTTCCCTATGGGAACATCAATAAGGAACGGAGGGAGTAGAAGATAAAATTTTAAAAAAAAAATTTATTTTCAATCTTACTAATATCACATATAATATATTCCAACGCATAAAAAGGGAAGAAAATTTATTTTCAATCTTACTAATTCAGATATAATATTCCAATGCATATAAAGATATATAAATCTCCTAAATCTTAAATAGGAAAAATTAATAGTCAAACTTATTGCAATACCATGCATTAATATATAGTAATCTTGTGGTGGAAGCTACAATAAAGTCATAAGAAAGTGTATGTGAGAAGCTAATTTGAGCGAGAAAATTTTTTACTAGAGGCGACACGTGTCATTAGGTGGTCTTTGCTTTAGTATATAGAATGATGTGAACAGTGAAATTTTTTTACTCTCTTTTATACTAGTTGGTGGGGCGCGTTCCTCCAAATTATCCTATTTTCCTTAAAAAAACTATTTGAAGCGAAATATTTACAAGCATTATTATAATTTAAAACACATATATACAAAAATACCTCGCATTCGGTTTATTCTTGTTCATATGGGATCCTTATTCTTAACAATCATCATAACTGATTTAATGTAACATACCATTTTTCTTAATCTTAAATATTTTGACAAATACAATTATCGTTTCATTTGATTATTTCAAATTCCGTTTTCCTTTCGAATTTTATTCCACTTGATCTCAAGTTCTTGATTTATTTTAATATTTTATTTCTCTTACAATAGAATTTTAGGCTCAAATTATAAGTTTTGTTTTAATTTAATTATATTTGGTAAATTTTATTTTCTTTTCTCTCTCTTCGATAATATTGTACTTTAAATATTAAAACTAGCTAAATAACTATATATTTACATACTCTAATTACGTTTATATACTACTATAAGATTAAAATAATAATAATAATAATAATAATAATAATAATAATAATAATAATAATAATAATAATAATAATATGTTAAAAAATAAATACAAAATAATATTATCTACAAACAAAGTGAGGTGGCGGAAGAAAAAAAAAAAAGGGGGAGGCTACTTGTCAAGTGTTAATTTTCTTTCAATTTTTTTTTATTTTAACCTTATCTTGAAGTTACTTAGACATAAAGATAAAAAATAAATAAATAAATAACCAAAAGAGTAATAAAAATAGCTTATAAATACAGCAAGCAACTTAGGGAGAGGAAAAAAAAGAAGGAAAATCAGAAAATTACCCTCAAATAAAAACTAATCCCTTAAAAATCTCTAAAAACCCCAGAAAAATTCCTGAAAATCCTCAAAAATTCCCTAATAATAGTATTTAGTATTAATTATAGAAATTCAAGAGAAGAAAGCTAATTTTGTGGCTAGAAATCCTACAAATAAGGAAACCCATTAATAGTGAAATTATTAAAGGTATAAATTCTTAAATATATTTATTTACATAAATTTATGTTCATAAAGTTTATATGTGTTTAAAATATATAAATTAAATTTTTTGTAAATTTTGGTGATTTAATTCATTGTATTTTAATTTATATGATTTATTAATTTTAATTGGCAAAAACCGCATAATCTGAAATAATTTAATTTAAAATAGTAAATCTGAATATTTTTGAACGAAAAGTTTTCTGTACATACATATATATGGGATATACTTTGTATATTAATTTTGTGAATTATAGTTGAGTATAAATATTATTATTAATTTTTCTTTAAAAAGGCATAAAATAAGGAAATTTATAATTTTTGTTAAAAATAAATAAATCTGAAAAAATAAATTAATTTTTTGTGAGATTTTTTGATATTTAAATTTTAAAGAAATAAATTAATAATTTTAATTGTTATAATAGGCGAAAAGAATGAAAAGTGAGAAAAATAATTAAAATATTTTATTTTGGTGAATAAAAATATACAGTAGCTTATTTAACCATAAGTTAATTTTTTAAATTATTTTGGTTGAATTTTAATCTTAGAGAAATTGATTACTCATATACTAAATATAAAACTAAGCTATTAAGAAATTAATTAAATAAAATAAAATTTTACTTTCTAAAAATTGGATAAATAGGCCCTAATATGTCCTTTTCAAGATATTTTTGGTATTCATTTATGATGGAGCTATTTATTTTATCATTTCTAATAGGGTTTTTTATGAATTACAGCCTCAAAGTTTTCTCGTTTTGTGAATTACAGCCGCAAAGTTTTTTTTATGAATTACAGCCACAAGCTTTTGATTTTTCCTCAATTACGGCCAAGTGACCGGTTGACACCGTTGACCAGCTTATATGACCTTTGACTTTCTTTTTTCCTGATTTTTCCATTTTTTTTTAGTTTTCTTTTTTCTTTTTCCTTTTTTGATTTTATTCCTTCATCCTCTTCACATCTTCATCTTCTCCCTCCTTCTTCTCCATCATCTTCATCCTCTTCCTCCTCCATTAAATTTCAAAATCACCATTAATCTTCAAAGACCCAATTTCTCTCCAAAGTCCAAACCCTAGATTTCTTTCCCCTTTACAAGAACCCTAATTTAATTCCTCCATCCTCTTCATTATCTTCATCCTCTTCCTCCCATTTAATTCACCCAAATCAGAAATCTTCAACATCTTCATCCCATTTCACATAAACTTTCTGGATTGATTTTTTAAATTAACTCAAATCTCCCCCTTAAATGCTCAATTTTGTATATTATTTTTCTGGGTTTTTTTAAAATTAAATTTGGTTTGTGGGATTTGTAAGAACGTGTAGAATGAGGTAATTTTTGTTGTCATACTCAATTTTAAGGTCATTTTATGGTCTACTTTGGCTCTTGTTATTGGAAGTTTTTTCCCTAGGCAAGAATGGATTAGAGAATCAAATATTGTTTTAGTTTAATCAAATACTGTTTTTCCTAGGCAAGATCATAGGATTAAATCTCACCTAATCATCCCTACTCTTCTCTCAACCGACACTATAATCCCTCAATTAATGAAACCATGATCAAACTACTAAAATGGATTATCAATTCTGTCAAAACATAGAAATGCAGATAACACAATAACGATCACATCGCTGGAGTATTACTATTGATATCTGATGAGCTATGTACCCCAGATAGCAACTTAGATTGTTGGGCATGTCAAGTGGGGTCAGATAATCCATTTTACTAATACTTATCTGTAATATTTGAGGAGTTTTCTTTAATTTGTGGGTATTATTTAAGGATGCTTATAATAATGGGTTTCGCTTAATTTTGATTGATATAACATTTGGGTTGAGTAAATGAGTGGTCTTAGCTTAGTTTTGATGTTGTAATGTTGTACAAGTTATGAATCATAATGGACTTTTTTAAAATCGAATCATCATTGTTTTATATTTCTCCTGTCACTTAATATTTGATAATTGATAATGGATCATAAGTGTTAATGATAATTATGCATTTGATACTCTTTTAATCTGAAGAAACTTTTGATTAGGTCGTTATGTTTCGTATTTGGTTTAAGAAAGATAATTAATACCAAATAATCCTCTTTTTCAAACAATCTTTTATCAAAACAATTTGAGTTAATTAATGTTTGATGTTTCTTATGTTGTTTTTTGTCAGCTTATCTGCTCTGTTCCCCTTGGAAATGATTTACAATCTTAGTGTATTTGAAAGTTATGGTTGTTAAACTGAGCAGGGCTTGTAATGTCTTAATTTGGTACATGGTTCTATTTCAATCTATAGATTCTGTTTTTGGTGTTTCTTAGTTTAAGGAAGCTATTTTTATGGTGCAAATTCCAATACTGGTTGGGAATCCTTTGTTTATAGAAATGGTAATGCGTTCCCAAATTTGCATGCAGGAAAGAAGCTCGCAGAAAGCATAGTCAAATTTGCATATGATTTGATAATGTGATTTCCTTTTTTTATATGTTTCGAGAGTCAGAAAACATCATCGAATGCGATCTAGCATGGATTAGTACATTTATGCCCGCAAGTTAACTTAGAAATGATATTTTCTTCACTCTTTAAACTAGAATCATGTAGATGATATCGTTTTCATTCTTTATTTATTGTTTTCTCTTTTAGTATATCATATATGTGTTATTAAACAAAATGTTTTTTAAATTAAATACAAGAATGTGATCATAGTACGTAGAGGTGCATTGCAACGTCAATTGATTCGAAATAGCTAGGCGCTCTACACACAACATTACAAGTCAAATTATATATGTATGAGCATCAGCGGTCATCCTAAGTACAGAAACATTTTTATCGTCGTTGATATTTTAATTTTATATAGAAAGTCTTCAAAGTCGTGGTTTGGTATTTATTTATACAACTATGTGATAGATTCTTGTTGTTTATTATATTCTGAATTTTTGATGGTTATACGTTATAATGGGTGAATTAAATAAATTTGTGATTGAACAAAAAGCATCACAAACTATAGATGATGACATCAAGAAGCGTCACAATATTGCAGATAGTGACGCTATAATGTGTCGCAAAAACATTTAGTGATAGAAAAAAGCGTTGCTAAATTAAATATTGACGAAATAATGAATGCAAAAAATGACACAAGCGTAAATAGCGACGCTTATAAGCGTCGTAATAAGACAAATAGTGACGCTATTTAGCGTCGTAAAAAGATAAATATTGACTTAAATGTGTCTTATAAAGACAAATTGTGACGCTACAAGTGTCACTAATCGGCAAATTGTGACACTACAAGTGTCGCTAATTGACAAATATCGACATTTAAAAGCGTCGTAAAATGATTATTTGACATAAAAAATTGGCGCAAAATGACAATTACCGACACAAAAAAGCGTTGCAAATGTAAATTTTGACACTAAAAGCGTCCGAAGAAGATACAAAAAAGGACATCAAAAAGCGTCCTAATTGGTGAGAATTGTGACACTTTTTGAAGTGTCGGTAAATAGCGACATTGAAAATAACGACGCTTTCGCGAAGCGTCGCAAAGCTATATTGCGACGCTTTTAAGCGTCGCAAATTGTTAAAAAAAGCGTCAAAAAATGCCTTGTTTTCTTGTAGTGGAAGGAGGATGCGGCATACATCAAGGGGTACGTACTGTCATCAACAAAGTTCTTAGAAGTGGCTACTATTGGCCTTCGCTGAGAGGAGACGCGGAGAACATCATTCAACGTTGCAACAAGTGCCAATACTTCTCCAAAATAGATAGAAAACCATCCAACTATCTATCCGGCATTCAAGCAGTACTACCTTTTGACAAATGGGGAATGGACCTCCTCGGACCATTCCCACAAGCAAAAGGACAAAAAAAAATTTATTATCGTAGCCATCGAGTACTTGACCAAATATGTTGAGGCTGAGGCATTGAGTTCTATCATAGATAAGTAAGTGTGTCAATTCATATAGCGCAACATCATCACCAGATACGGCATTCCAAGAGTGTTGATCACTGACAATGGTCGACAATTCATCAGCAAAAACAAAACAGAATATTGCAACAAATTCAATATTCACATTAGGTTCAGCTCTGTATCTAGGCCCCAAACCAATGGCCAAGTGGAATCAACCATAAAGAGATACTCAACGGCATCAAAAAGAAGATAGAAGGCGCGAAAGGCACATGGGATGAAGAGCTACCCGGGATTCTGTGGACTATTCGAACAACAGTGAAGGAAGCAACAGGTCACACTCCTTTCTCCTTGGTATATGGTTCAAAAGCAGTGTTACCGGTGGAAATAGGTGTTCCCTCAACTAGAGTCACATATTTTGATCATGAAGACAATAACAAGGCAAAAAGGGTAAACCTAGACCTACTCCCAGAAACCAGAAGAAATGCATTATTGAGATCTGTTGCTCAAAAACAACGAATGGTTTGGCAGTTTAACCGACATGTCAAAACAAGAAAGCTCAAAGAAGGGGATTTTGTGCTCCACAAAGTTGAAGCCACTGGAAAGATTGTTGAAGAGGGAAAACTTGGGGCTAATTGGGATGGACCCTTTAAAATCATCCGCACCGTGGTACCAGGCACATTCGAGTCAGAAGATATGAAAGGCAAAAAGCTCCAAAGGCCGTGGAATGGGGAGCACTTTAAGAAATTCTTCATTTAAAAAGATATGCAAGGGGCTACTATCTCCACTATCCGCATCATCATCTTCCGCACTATAATTTATTTTTAGTATTTTCAATAATTTCAGTATTTTCCGTAAACTCAGCATTTTCAGTTCAGTATTTTCAACATTGTTAGACATCACTTCAATGTAATCCACATTTTCATTAAGGATCACTTTTATCATTTATGATCACGGTCTAAGCATCAGACGTACTTAATGTTTCAGCACTGAGTTTGCCAGACGTACGTGGCAACCAATCTCTAATTTTGCATATCTTCTTAAAATCAATTTTTCCAATCTTTCGTAATATCGAAAAGTCGGACCCTAAAAAAGGAGGTCCCTTGTCTAAAAAATTCTAAGTATTGAACTACGTTCTTAAACATCCGTATTATCGATAAAGTCGGACCCAGAAAAAGGGGGTTTGTTTTGCATAAATGTCTTCAATCCGCGTTCCTGTATTGACCGCTACTGTCGGTTAGTTAGTCATGAAATTCATCAGACGTACTTGATATTACGACATTAAGTTTGCCAGACGTACTTGGTAAATAATCTAATCAATCTCTGCATCTCCTTAAATTCAGCATTCTATATCATCATTCCGTCACATCGATAAGTCGCAATCCTCAAAGGAAGTCCTCCTATCAAAAATATTCTAAGTATAAAAATCAACACTATACATCCCTGCAAATCGCGTAATTCAGATACTAGATAAAGGATCCTACATACATCCTCATAGATTAATACCGCGGAAATCCGCCAAAATATCAGTTACATTATAATTACAAATTGTTTGATTCAAGCAAACTTGTACGAAAATTACATCAAATATTATCTAAAAAATCAATTTCTGCTTCGACGACTTGGGGCTGAGCGGCTTGCGGTTCAGGAGAGAAGCTAACATATTCTTCGACATTGAAAGGCTCGGCTTCCGGCTCTGGCGGATCTTTGCATAACCCCTGCAGGCTCTTCCCTACATCAATCACCAAGTTGGATAGATCTAAGCATAGATCGTCCAACTTAGGGAGAGGCAAGTTTGGCAATGGTTCAGGCAAGGATGGGATGGAGAGAGAGAGCTTTTCCAGGTCTAGGCTCAAAGCCTCTTTCTCTTGTTCCTCATCTACTTTCTTCGGCCACTCTTCTCTTTCCTTAGCATCCCATTCCGCATCAACCAGAACCGCGGATTCTCTTTCCAGTTGTTCCTCCAGATTCTCCAGAGCCTCATCCCTTTTCTCCTGTGCAACCTTCAACAATGAATCATAATCAACACCCAGGGTTGCAGCAGCAAGACGGAATGTCTCCTCACTAATCAGAGCACTACCCTCCATCATCTCATTTGTTAGCCTACCCAAGAAAGATGCAGCTTAAGGTTCATCAGAAATCAGCCAATCATGAGTGTTCCGGCCTCGCCTCTTCGAACGGATTTTGTAAATTTTAGCAACGGAAAGTATCTCTTGGAAACTTTCCAAGTCCTCCTCCACCCGTCTGAAAAGAACTTGGTTCTATTGTATGATTTTACGGTGGATTTCGATAAGTTCTCCCGATTTATGCCAAAGTGTCGCGGCGAGGTTGGAGGCCTTGTCTAGATTCCCAATAGAAACTTCTAACCGTTTCTTAATCATTTCTCTCCATTGCTCCGCCTTTGAGAGTTGAGACCTCAGTTCTTCGAACCTGGCCGCTTTCTCACGGAATCCCGGAAGTTCACCCAACTCCTCTTTCAGCTTCCAAGGCTCCTCATTTTGCTCGTCACATGGAGCTGTCAGAGCCTCCATTGTCTCTCTATCGATGGTGATTTGCCGGTGCAGGTTCAGCTCAAAAGATAGCCACAAGAATGTCTGCAGAAAATATACACTTAAAATATATCTTAATTGTAAAAACCAAAGTGAAAGGGATGTCGTTTACCTCAGCTACTGAAGATTGTAATTGTCGAACCCTGTCAAGGGGAGACATGGAGTCCAGATGATCCACGTCCCTTTGGCTAACGAGTTGAGCCGAAGCTCGGTTTCACCTGGTCACCATCCCCTTATGCCCTAACTTTGAAAAAAGCGTGCTAGGGTTGAAAGGCACAACGTCGCGACGATTATAAGCGACTTCCTTGATAGGTTCAACAACGGGAATAGATTCATCAACTTTTTCCTTCCCTTTGCCGAGGGATTGTTTTTTGAAAGGAGCGGGAGCGTCGCCCGCGACAGGCCGTATCACCAGAGGAACGACTGTCTTTATTGGTTCCGCGACAACTTCTTTAATCGCACTCTCGGCGGAAGAGGAATCTCTCTTCCTCTTCTTCTTCTCCTTCTCAGCCTTCTCCACCTTTTCTTCCTTCTTCTTCAAGGGATACACCCTCTTAGATTCATAGGGAATGTGGAATTTTTTGCGGTCTTCTAACAGCTTTTTTGCTTCAGCGTTAGAAGGAACCGCGTCCAGCCCTTTTGTGGTGGTTACCGAATCCTGTATTAAAGTGGTGTTAATATCTAACTTCTTCATTAATTCAGGATTTTTTTTCCTTATATTCTCTTTAGCAATCCCTGAAAATGAAGATGCGACATAAGAATAAGAATATGCATATAAACCAGGGTTAGCAACAATAATCCTTACTCTTATCGATTGATAAGCTGATTTGGAACATAGACAGAAGATCCTCATTTGTAAGCTCAATAGGCGAGGGAATCAAATTGAATTGGACATGTGAGAGCTTCCTATCCAGTTTCACATCCATCTTGGCATACTCTACTATTACCGCGTCTGTAGTGGAGCACTGCGGTATTCCATTATTGAAACCCGACAGATTGGGCTTGATGTCAAAAGAAGTTCTTATGTTCCATCCTTGGGAACAATAGAGTAAAGCAAACTTGGCCCTATAGTTTCTTTGGTTGTCAGGTAAGTCGTGGACTATCTTCGGTCCACGACGGAGAGTAAATGTAATCCACCCGCATCCATATTCTTGTGAATTACAAAGTCGTGCCCTAAATATGTACCTAAAGGCTGTGAGTGTTGGAGGGACACCTAAAACTTTGCATAGAATTAAAAATGCAACTATGCAACCCCAGGCGTTAGGGTATAATTCCGGTACCGAGACATCTAATAAATCTAGCACCTCTCTACAAAATGGGTGCAACCGTGCAATGGAAATATAAGACCCAACTCAAAGGCTGGGAGGTATACAACTATACAGTGTGGGGGGGGGGGGGGGGGGACCTCACGGTATCGTAATTGCCCGGTACCAATAAGTTATAGTTATCAGGTATGCCGAACTTTGTCGAAATTTTATCTCTCTGCTTCTCCAAATCCCCTTTTGTTACCAGATCGACAAAATAATTTAGAGGGCCACCATCTTCAATGTAAAATGGAGGAGGATGTCGCACCGCGCATTCCCTGCTTGAAGATTCGCCTGATCCTTCCATTTTTTTCGTATCTACAATCAATAACCCTTCCACATCAGGATTTATTCTTTGCAAGAAGTTGGGCGAAAAAGCAACGCTCACTTCCCAAGGCGCGGGTTGGTGTTTGTCTATAATTTAAATGGGGTAGGCGTTAATTCAATCCGTAGGGATATTAGCATTGATGCATGAGATAGAATTATAGAATTTGCTTTGAAAATGAGATAGAGGCTTATTATACCCTAAATGGGGGAGGATTCTTGAACATTTAGTGTCTAATAATACTAAGTTTATAAATCAATAAGTACTACTAAAGTAGTGGCACAATATGTATTAAAATACAAGGTCCAAAAGGAGTTCATAGGATAGGACAAAAACGGAATTGGGAAACCAAGTCAGCAAAGTTGTTAAAATCGGGATTCTACTTAGAATCGTTTATAGAGGTAGAATCGAATCATAGAATCGTACGATTCTATAAATAAACTTAAATATATTAAAATATATAGTACTTATCATTATTATCCATTTTAAAAGTTTAAATTTATGAATTAAAGTTTCTTTGACTTTATTTTTAAGAACGTAAACAAAACTTTTTTATTATTAGTTTAAATCTTCAAACCAATTAAGAAATTTATTTTTTCAAAGTTTCATGATGATACATTTTGTAATTTATATATATAAGTGATAGAGATTAGTAAAAGATGGTACATAAGAAAAATTAATAATAATTAATACTAAATTAGTATAATCGGATCGTTAAATCGTAGAATCGTGTTACGATTCTTCATCTAAATATTTTATTCCAACTAGAATCGTAAGATTCTACAACTTTAAAATTCTACCTACGATTCAAATCGCTAATTTGTTTTTGGATCGTAAAATAGTAGAATTGTAGATCAGAATCGCGATTTTAACAACAATGCAAGTCAGCTTGAAAAGCCGACTCGGTTTTACAAGGGTCTAGGCCTAAATCCGACTCGACTTTAGATATTGGATACAACTTTTTGTCATCTAGAAAAGCCGAGTCGGCTTTCCTGGAGATGGAGCAAAAGCCGACTCGGCTTTTTGTTCTGATATAACCGTTGAGTCATTACGTTTCCTTTGAGTTATTTGCATTGGATTCCTTCATTCATTCCATATAAATTCCGATGTTACAAAGGCATAATGGAGGACAATAATGCTCATGAATACCATAAATTAATGGTATTGATTGTGTGATCATCAATATTGGTCATCAATGGTGATCATTGTGCTATGACTCTTTGCTGTACTCTTGTAGTATAAATAGAGGCTTGGTGATGAGTGTAAGTAACACCTATTATTTCTGAATTCTCATTCTTATTCTTCTCATGTGCTTGTGTTCTTTTCAAAAGAGTAATTAACTTTTGTTAAGAGTTTTCAAATCTTATCATTCTCTAAAAAATTTGTTGTTAAGTGACATACCCTAAGTACTAAGGGTATTTTGCGTTGTTTGTATCTCGTTGTGAATTTCTAAATTCAAAACCAAGTACCTTTGTGGGGGAAATATTACAAAAGGAAAGTGATCACACGCCTACAACAAGTATCAAGCTTCCGGGTAACGGTTGTCGTTACAAAACAATTTTCAAGTTTGTTTCAGTGTTATTTGTAAGTTTCATTTTGTCATCAACAAAGGGATAAATACAAATTCTCAATTGTAATTTGTATTTGCATTATTATATTCTTAATAAACTTGAATGTAAACCATTCATGGTCGTTGGTTTTGATTTTCAAATGGGTTAATCAAAAGTAAATTATATATCATGAGGTTATCTCCGATTAAATTTGCCATTGGATCCTACAACTTTTTTTAAATGATTAAAATTCTAAAAAAAAAAATGCTACCATTGTAATTTTCTTTCTTTCTCTGATATTTGAAATCTGACAACTTAATTACAATATTTAGCTTTCTTTTATTTTGAATGGCTATAATTCGAAAAAATAAACGTTATGATTGTAATTTTCTTCCTTTTCTCTGATATTTGAGATCTGACAACTTAATCACAATGTATAGCTTTTTTATTTTGCATGACTATAATTCAGAAAAAAGTTGCAATTGTGAGTTCATCAGTGCCCTCACGTGCGAACGCGAAATCCATTTGGATCCACCCATGCATATAATGAGTGATTTTTTTTTCCAAAAAACTAAATTCATTAAATAGTTTACTATAACTTTTTTCCTTTTTTGTGTTACTCAATTCAACTCACATAAAGATGATATATACTACTTATTTCAAGAATAGATTTACATTAAATTGATAAAACTAGAAGAGGTTTAGTTTTGCGAAAGCAATTAGAAATTTAGAACTATTATACATGTATTCTTATGTTCAAGAATAGATGTAACTTCTGTTGTTAATTGGGGCTTTTCCTTAGTTTGTTTGAAATTCATCATTCTAATGTAAATAGATAGATTCTCGTGTAAAGCACGAATACTATAAATATTTCCTGATATAATTATATTAGTATTATTTTATAATATTAATTCATGTAAAATATTATTTTAATTATTAAATCTTTGTATATGTTATAATAATATAACTATCAAAATGAAGAAATCATTTGTTATACAATTATATTAAAACATATATGTGAAAAATTGACAAAAATATATCGTCAATCAATAAAAAATTTATCAAACTGTTTATCGTTAAGCTATATATATTGATGAAATCATAAAATCTCACTAAGTCAAGAAATGTCCGTCAATATATAGTTTTTATTAAATTTCAATGACTGCAATTCTAATATGCAATAGAATACTCTATCATTGAAAAAAATTTCTTTTTTATTATGATTCCATCATTGAAAGATTATAGATTTTTTCATCAATATGTTATATTTTAATTTAGTTTGTAAACTTTTATTATGAATGAATAATTATAAAAAAATTTTAAATGCATCATAAAATATATAAATTGAATATACATACCACTATAATATAATTTGAGAACTTAAGACTTTAGATTGTGTATATGAATTAGGAAAAATTACCCAGAATAATCCATTCTTTCTTCGATTTTCCTACAATAATCCCAACTATCAATTAACCATGAATAATCCCATGTATCATGTCATTTAACCGGGACTATTGTTAGTTAACTCACTACCGGTTTGCATCATTTTTAATGAATTCCTTTTTTATTTCTTTACCATTTTACTTGCTGCCTTTTCTCTTTTATTTCTTAGTTTACATTTACTCCTTTCTACCAAATACCCACCATTGAAGAGCACCTCCACGGAAGAAGAACTCAATTAATATTGACGCAGCAGTACTGAAGAAGAATTTTCATTTCTTTTTTGGTGATTAATGCCCACCATTACCCAGCTATCAATGGTAAGGTCAACTGTTGGTATATGGTTTCAGCTACAGTGAGTTTAGTTTTAGCTATCAATTTCATGTTGTTAGTTCCAAATGCTACTGATTTTAGCTACTGATTTTGTTTTTAGGTTGTAGCAAAAGTCCCCATTTTCTTAGCTACTAATTTTATGTGTAGTTCAAATTTTAACTACTGATTTTTACTAGTTTAGAATGCAATTAGTTAAGTGGCATCTAAAATATAATTCCTCCGTTCCATAATAATTCACTTTTTTACACAATTCAATGCACAATTTTGATCATTAATATATTAAACTACACTTATTTAAAAATTATAAAAATTTAATTTTATGAAAGTATGCGATTAGACGATTCAAACAAGATCTCACTTGACTATATTTTTATTTACACATTAGTCGCAATATGTAAAATAAGCTTGAACGATAGTGCACAAAAACGAAATGTAGCGAGTATTTCGAAACGGAGGAAGTATGAGATATATATTACAAATGCTACTAGAACATATTGGTTACTTGATACATTATGTAGGACTAAACATAAAATTGGTTGGAATAAGTAAACAAACATAAATAAGTAAACAAATTTTTTGGGTTTTGATGGTGATGAAGAGATGAAGATAAAATAAGCATGTGAAACAAGTTAAGAAGCTGTAATGTAATGAATGAGAAGATGAAATGCAATGACTAAGTATGACCTAGAACAGTCGGTCATAATTTTTCCAACAACATTCCTGGTCAAATGACATAATAAATGAGATTATTCATGGTTAATTGATAGTTGAGATTATTGTAGGAAAATCGAAGAAAGATTGGATTATTCTGGGCAATTTTTCCTATGAATTATATAGAAAATTAATATTTTATTTTTTGTCGTTTTTTAGTTGGATCACTTCAGTTTCAATAACAATTTTATGAACAATTTTTAATTTTCTTTATGATTTGGGATAAAAAAAAATTATAGGTTTACATAAGAAAATATAGTGTATCTATAGATCACATATATTTATAGTCAATCAATAAATATTGCATGTGTTAATTGTTTCCTTAAATATGACATTAAGTATAAAAAAAATTCATATCAACAATAAAAGATAGGCTAGAAAATTCATAATGAGAGTGTGGCATGTGTCTGCAGCCGCTTTTGATTAGTATATTTTATAGATTATAGATTATAGATAGATAGAACTAAGAAATAGGGGCTTTTTTTTTAACTATTCTTTAGATAATTTTTTTTATTAATTTTGGTGATTATTTAGTTTTCATTTAGTTGCTTCATATAAAGTGGTAAAACTTAAATTAAAATTTATTGGGCCAAATAGAGTTTTGAATTTTGGTGAGAAAGAATATATGTTTGAACTTATGACTACTTAGTTACAAAAATATTAATCTTACCACTAGTTCGATTATTATTCTGATATATAATTGTGTCATTATACATTTTTAATTTATTCGAAGGCACCATTATTTTTTGTTATCTTTTTTATTATGTCAGCATTCATTTTGCCTTTTTTGCCCATGAATTTTATCTCTCTTATAACATAAATTTTCTCAACTGGTTTTATTAATTTTTCAATCTTATTATGCTTAAAAATAATTAATAATATCATGAATATGAGTAAATTAATGTAAATCAAAAAAATAAAAATAAATTTCAATTTATTGAAAAATACAAGTCGTATTTCATTTTGTAAAAAGTTTAAATTAATAAGAACCAGTACAATAACAATAAATAAAAATCTTTTTTAATTAAAGTTACTTTGGTTAGAATAAATTATAGGAGTTTTCAGTAAAATTCAATCCAATTACTAAAATTCAATTTTGATTAGTAGCATTCAAATTTAATCATTAAAATTAAACTGATATTGGCATTAACCTCTCTTCTCGAGATGAAAATCCTATTATTTTGTCTCACCTCAAAAACGCCAAGGATGCAGGCCGGTCTTGTATTACAGGCCGGTCTTTTGATTTAACACAATGTCTGTTGCCTATGTAGACAATAGATACAATGTTGACTAGTTATCTATTCTATTTTTTCATTGAATTATGCAAGAATGGCTAATTCTATGTACAATATTTGTTTTATGGGAAATTATCAATGGTAACCCTGAGGTATGCGTTATTTTTCCAATGGTACACCTAACGTTTTGCGGTAATTACAACCGTGATCTTTTTAACTTTTTTCCTTTAAAAGTCCGTTAACTTTTTAACTTTTTTATGGGAAATTATCAATAGTACTCCTGTGGTATGGGTTATTATCAATGGTACCCTTAACTTTTTTCCGTTAAAAATCCATAGTTTTGTTAAGTTAACGGACTTTTAATGGATAAAACTTAAGAAGGTCACGGTTGTAATTACCTCAAAACGTTAGGGGTGCCATTGAAAAAAAAATTCGTAGACACCATTGATAATAACCCATACCTCAAGGGCACCATTGATAATTTTCCTTGTATTATTAGTCATGCATGCTATGAATGCTTCTAAAATCATTCTTACTCCCAATTCTATAACTTATTTACAACAATCAATCTAATAACAAAAAAACAAATGATAAGTTAGTGTAAATGTCAACTTTCATTGTTCGCCATGAACTTTTTACGAATGATTCTCGTCAATTAAGAGGAAGGTTCGAAAATCATTCCTTCCGTTCCTGTAAGCAATGCTAAAGTTTCCACATAAGCAAACCCCGGAAAGAAAACGAGTATTTGTATTTATCCACATTTTTAACTTTCGGCTTGTAACTTCATAAAATTATATACTACCTCACAACCCAATTATTAGAATTTAGAAATGCATTGCTCTGCTCAACAAAGAAAACCTTAGCACCATATGGATTAAGTTGTCCCATTACATCAAAAACATTTTTAATCCAGGATTCTGAACACCACACCCTCCATGTGTACTCTCCATCATGCTTTTACATTACCCATATGAAAGACGATGATATAACAGCTAACAACTCACCAATGGTGAAAAGATTTAAAATCTTACATTCTTTTAGTGGCTCGGGTACTACCAAAAGAGCAAATAATTTTGGGATCACTTTCAGTAAACCAGTAAACAATCCATCCATAATAAACATATTTGTTATGAGAAAAAGGGGCCCTTAATGAAGTGCAAGCATCGACATTCATGGGATTGATTTTAGTAGTCCAAAGGTCATAGACTAAGTGAATAAACTACCATTGCCGGCTCATACTCATCACCTTTAAGCCGATAGACAAGCACCTTATAATCATCACAAGTGGGGAAAACCCTAAAACGTACTAAGTAGATTGAAAGGGAGTAGCAAATAGACAAGGTGGAAGAATCAAATATTTTCTGATAAAGGCGTTCCATATAATCTCATTAGAATTAACCCATTTTAGTAGGGTTTTGACAAGAAGCGTAGCCTGTAGAAATATAGAAAAACAGTATAACTATATTAGGATTAATTGTTAGAAGCTTTTTACTTATTTTAGTCTTATTACTTCATTTAGCTTACTTATCTTTGTATATAAGGATCATGTGTAACCATTGAACATTTTAATACAAACCAGTATTCTAAAACCAAAACCCTATCTTTATTCAATTCTTCATGGTATCGGACCCGATAGTGTTTTCCGGGGACCTATAACCAACCACCATACAGCATTCATCATCTACCAAAATCTTACCTGAAATGGAAATCGGAATCCGATTGATGTCATCAACCCCAATGTTGCAACTTTTGTGGTTAAACACCAACAGTGGGGTCTCCATCATTAAATTATTTTTTCCAGCAATCAAACCCATGATAACCCAGATCAAAACAATCGATGGTTCGTATGCCTTTGATGTCAAACAAAACAACCAAATTGACCTTTAAAAGAATTAACCCGGACTCGCGGCGTGGCCTACACCAGTATAAGAACAGAAGGCGACATGAAACCAAGGGGAGAACATTTTTAGAAACCCGAAACTTATTGAGATTACCTGAAGATGGTTTGTGTCCGGCGTAATGATCAAGACAAGTGAAGGACAATCATCAGTTAGTTATGAAGATCAGAAGACCATCATCAGAAGTGATCAGGTGCACAACATCAGAAGGCTTATATACTAGGATGCTACAGTCTAGGCTTCTGTTAGTATTATCTGTATAGTTTATCAAGTTTGTTACAAGTTGTTACAACTATATCATATTTTAGCACCTGCCTCAAGTGTTAATTCCCTTCTCTAGTTGTTATGGTTTCAATCAATGAAATAATCCTTTTCTGATCATTTTGTTTTCTTTCCTTATTGTTGTTATGGTTTCAGAGCCACAGGCTCTTTGAAACCCTTTCTTGCTTTCTTGAACTCTCTTTGCTTACTCCATTCCCTAATGACAGTCATGGTGAGAATGAATCACACGAAAAGTGCAGAGCCTACAATAAATCAGTCTAGTGTGTATTTTCTACACCCAACTGATTCAGGACAGAGAATCATCACCAAGATCTTCAATGGTGTAGGTTTTAAAGATTGGAAGAGGGCCATGGAAATAGCTTTGATAGGCAAGAACAAATTAGGGTTTGTAGATGGGACTATCAAGATATCAACGTCAAGTACATTCAATGCCAAAGCCTGGGACAAAGTGAATAATGTAGTAATGGGGTGGATTTTGTCTGTCATTGATGATATAATAGCAAATACATTACAATGGCTGAAAACAGGCAAAGAGATTTGGATGGAGTTGGAAGAGAGGTACGGGCAGACATCTTGTGCACAACTATTCTCCATACAGGAAAAAAAAGCAAGACTATGCAGAACACATATGAGAGTGTTGAGAGCTTCTTTACCAAAATGAAAGGATTGTGGGATGAGTTAGATAATCTTGATCCATCCACTTCATGTGTGTGTATAGGATGACATGTGAAATCAATAAAAAGATGGCTAAAACTCAACAAGGGAGAAGACTCATGGAGTTCTTGATGAAGATGAGCCCCAAGTACCAACATATTAGAAGCAATATCCTAATGATGAAAGAGCCTCCTTCTGCTGCAGAGGCATACAGAATTTTAATGCAAGAACAGACACACCAAGAATTAAGTAAAGGAAGCAATGGTGATGATCAAGAAACCCCCCATTGCTTGTAGGGCTGATAACAAGAGAAAGTTTGGGGAAAAAGGAAAGTTTGTGCAGAACAAGAAAGCTAGTTACGATTGTGATCATTACAAGATTCATGGACACAGTATGGAGAGGTGCTGGAAGATACATGGATTTCCTCCTGGGTACAGACCAAACACTTGGAAAAAAGATGCTGCTGGCGCTGCCAAGGCCAATACTATTCAGATACTGAGTGGTCCAAAGCACATTGAACCAAAACTGACTCAGGAGCAGTACAATAAATTGTTGTGGTTACTCAATACACAACCTGATCAGGAGGACAATAAAGAGCATTCCATAGCAGCCTCAGCACACCCTGAAGGTAATTTCTATTTAACTTTTATCAAGCATACTCAATGGATCCTTGACAGTGGGGCCTCATATCACATTTGTTGTGATATTACCCTATTCAAGCAACATAATGCACTTAGTGGGAAGCATAACACTATTGTGATACCTGATAGAGAACGTGTCAAGGTTAAATTCATTGGGACTGTAAGGTTAAACAATGGCTTGAAATTAGAAAGAGTTCTATATGTGCCAGATTTTAAATATAATCTTATTTCTGTGCATAAATTGTGTTTGGACAAAAATGTGAAAATCAGTTTTATTGCCAACATCTATATCATGTAGGAGGCTTTGAAGAAGCCTTTGCTTCTTGGTAGATTGAGAAACAATCTCTATTATGCAAAGGACAAGTTAGTCCCTGTGACCTGTGAAACACCATGGCAGATATGTCATCTAATGAAGCCTACAAACTTGATGACACATAGAAATCTACTGCATGTGTGCAAGAAAAGGTGAAACATAACACAGAGAACACAAAGTTATGGCACCTCAGATTAGGGCACATACCTTTAAGTAGACTTCAAATTGCACTAGTGGAAAAAACGTCAATGGCTGCGGTTTTTTGACCCTTATTGGGCTACGGTTTTACCTCGCAGCCCTTGTTATAGCAGCAAATGAGATTTTATTATTGGCTGCGGACATTACAACCGTAGCCTTTAGTCATTTTTCAAAATCAAAAAAAAAACATTTGCTGCGGACATTTACAACCGCAGCCCTTTAGTCATTTTTCAAAATAAAAAAAATTCCGGATCTGAAAAGAACAAGAAGAAAGAACAACCCAGAAGAGGAAGAAAATGGACAAAATACAATGAACGAAATGCAGATCTAATAAAACAAAATAATCAAAAACGAAATGCAGATCTAATAAAACGAAATAATCAAAATACAATGAACGAAATGCAGATCTAATAAAATGGACAAAATACAATGAACGAAATGCAGATCTGAAATTACAAACTCATTACAATGAACGAAATAAAATCTAATAAAACGAAATCTTATTATTAATAAAACGAAAATGGACAAAATACAATGAACCAAAAACGAAATAATCAAAACAAAATCAAAGAGGAAGAAAATGGACAAAATACAATGAACCAAAAACGAAATAACGAAAAACGAAAATGGACAAAATACAATGAACCAGATCTAAACATGGAACGCCATTGATGATGTTCTAGAATCTTCGAGACTCGAGGGCGACTCCAGTGCCGAAGAATCAGCAAGGAGTAGGGCTTGTGAGTGGGTTTTCTAAGAATCTGATGAAGTTGTTTTTGGGTGGGAAGGAGGATGAGCTTAATCCTGAAGCTTTAATGGAGGCTGCCATTTTTGGGGGAAGGAGGATGAGCTTTAATGGAGTGAGTGGGTTTTTGTATCATTAAGTTGGGAATTAAGTGAGAGAGGAAGAAGAGGGTATGAGAGAGGAAGAAGAAAAGGGAGGCGGTACTAGAAGAGGCGGGTTTTCGTATCATTTCTAGGTTTTCTGGGGAAGGAGGATGAGCTTTGGGTGGGTTTTCGTATCAGAGAGAGGAATAGAAGAGGCGGTGTATAGATTAGGGTTATTATGAGAGAGGAAGAGGCGTGCAATTTATATATACTAGGGTTTATTGTTATTGGCTGCGGGAAATTAAAGAAACCGCAGCCTTTGCTAGTCAAAATTTATTTATTTTCTATTATTGGCTGCGGTTTTACTGAAAACCGTAGCCTATGTGCTTTTTTTTGCCTTATTTTTCAACTATTATACGCTGCGTATATTAGGAACCGCAGCCAATAGCTTTTTTTCCACTAGTGTTGTATTCCCACAATTAGATTGTAAAAATTTTGATAAAGTTTTCTTGTGTAATATGTCCCTTAGGGAAACAAACCAAGAAACCATTCAGTAGAAGTGTAAACTTTTTTCTGAGTGGCCTAGTTCTTAGTCCCCTATTCCAATGACTTTTTTCCTTCACGGGGTTTTTTATACCAGCGGTTTAGGGGTTCCGAAATCTCAATGTTGGTGTTGTTTTTTTTCTCCTTGCTTTTATATATATATCCCGAATTTTCAAAAAAAAAAAGAAAAAAAAAAGATATGGCAGGATGAAGAAACAGAAAGAAAGAAAAAGAAAGGTAGAAGAATTTGGGGAAAAAAGACAATAAAGAAGAAAACATTTGTGAAAAACAGCAAAAAGAAGAAATTAATAAAGAAGAAGAGATGTGAAGATCATGGGGGTTGGCCGGATTCCGGTGAGCCCATAAAAGGTGAAAATTGTGGCTTATGTGAGTTTGGTATTCGAAGAGAGAGAGAGAGAGAGAGAGAGAGAGAGAGAGAGAGAATTGGAGCTATGGGAGTTGCGGGTCTGGTGGTGGTCCAGGTGGTCGGTGGTGGAGGGGAACATTAACTTTTTGTTCAAGAAACAAAAATGTAAAAGAATCCACTGCGGTGAGAAGGAATTCTGATATGGAAAGAGGATTTCTAGGGTTTGTAGGGAAAGAAGTAATAAGTAGAGAAGAGGGAAATGAGGGCGCCGAAATTTTCTGGTGGCCTACCGGCGTATTGGAAGCGATTGGAGATGGTGGAGAGGTTGGGAAGGTGGCTGCTGGCGGTCTGATAAGGAAATCGGAGATGAAAAAGCTTGGTGGGAAAGATAAATTAAGAAGAAAGGAAGAGAAGAGAGGTGGCGGTTTGCCGGAAAAAATTGTCGCCGGAAATTGGTGTTGGCCGGTGGCGACAGGGACAAAAAATTCAGAGATTGGGAAAAGGACTTAGAATTTCAGCAGTGGAAGGAAATAGGTTATAGTTTGTATTTTGCACATGGAAGTGACATCAATGATGACATCACCAAAGGGGAAAAATCTGCATTTGACTTTGATAGTAGACATAATTTTTTTAGCCCATTTCTTAAGTTTTTCACTCCATTCTTAAACCTTGACCCCCTTTAATTTTCAATTACACTCGGTAAATTCTAAATTTAGTTTTAAGACAGAATTTTCCTATCACCTATCCAAGCCTTCAGGCGGCCGGTATTGCTATGACTTTGGCATTTGGGGATAATGGTTTACTAAAGGGTAAAATAGTAATTTTCTTATTAGGGAAGACTTGGGAAAAAAGTCACAAGTTTATTATAAATAAGGGGAATTAGAGACCTATAATCATTAAGAAAATTTATAAACACATAGTGGGTGGGTTTTATACTCATTAGGAGATCTCAATCGTCTCGAATAGCTTGATCTATCATTTCTTGTTATGCTTTTAGGGTTGTAATCTTTTTTTTATCATCCAATCAAAAGTATAATTTTGCTGTTGGCATTTTTATACATTTTATTCTCGATTTACTGTTTTGGTTCAATTTACTGGTTCATAACAAACTCATACAAAGATGATGTATACTACTTATTTCAAGAGTAAATGTGTTGAACATTTAGTGTCTAATAATCTTAAGATTATAATCACTAAATACTACTAAAGTAGTGGGACAATATGTATTAAAATACTAGGTCCAAAAGGAGTTTAACTGAGTGACTATTGGGTTGCTTCTTAATCTTTGAGTTGATTGCATTGGATTCCCTTACTTATTCCATATTAATTTTGGAGTTAAAAAGGAGTAATTGGGAGGAATAATGCTCATGAATACCTTGTTAATGGTATTGATTAGAGGCCATTAATATGGAGGAATAATGCTCATGAATACCTTGTTAATGGTATTGATTGGAGACCATCAATATTAGTCATCAATGGGTGATTGAATGGTCATGACCCTTAGCTATACTTGGAGTAGTATAAATAGGGCTTAGTGATGAATGGAAAGATAGACCTTTTCTCTCATTCTTACTCTTATATTCTCATTTGCTTGTGTTCTTTCCCAGAGAGTAATTAACTCTTTTTTAGAGCTTCAATTCTTATAATTCCCAAACACATTGTTGTTAAGTGATATACTCTAAGTACTAAGAGTATATTGTGTTGTTTGTATCTCGTTGTGAATGTCCAATCATCAACCCCAAGTACCTTTATGGGGGAAATATCACAAAAGGAAAGTGAGCACACGCCTACAGAAAGTATCAAGCTTCCGGGTAACGGTTGTTGTTACAAACTATTCTTCAAGTTTATTTTAGCATTGTTCTTTGTAATTTCATTTTGTCATCAACAAAGGGATAAATACAAATTCCCTTTTGTAATTTGTATTTTGCATTATTAAGTTCTTAATAATCTTTTGTGATATCTTCTTCGGAATGACAACTATCAAGGACTTTACATCTAACTTTGCTAAGTTAGAAAAGTTTGTCGGTGTCGATTTTCGACGTTGGAAAAAGAAGATGATGTTCCTCCTCAATACTTTGAGCGTGGACTAAGTGATAAGTACCCCTAAGCCGGAGGAATCGGAAGATGAAACCCTTGAGCAAGCAAGGAAAAGAAGCGAGTGGGAAAATGATGATTTCATTTGTCGGGGCCATATTTTCAATGGAATACAAGATTCGCTATTTGACATCTACCAATATCATGAATCCGTTAAGGAAATATGGGATGCCTTGGAGAACAAATACATGGCGGAGGATGCAAGTTCCAAAACGTTTCTTGTAAGTAATTTCAATTCTTATAAGATGGTAGAAAATCGCCCTATTATTGATCAATTTCATGAGTTGCAAAGAATGCATTCGAATCTTAAATTAAATAAAATTGAGATAGATGAAGTTTTTCTTGTTTCAAGCATTATAGACAAGTTGCCTCCCTCATGGAGGGATGTTATACACGCTCTAAAGCATAAAAGAGAGGAGTTTACACTCTCCGATCTTGGACAACATATTGTTGTTGAGTCTAGCATAAGGATTCATGAGAATCAGAAGGATGAAAATCCTAATGTTGGAACCATTAACATGGTTGCGGAAGGGAGGCCATCCCATTCCGGAGAGAAAAGGAAGAAAGTTTATTCTTCAAAGGGGAATGTCGTTGTCTCAAATACCGAAAAGGTATGTTGGGAATGTGGTAAGCCCGGACATCGAAAGAAAAATTGCTTTGTTTTCAAGAACAAGCAAAAGAAGGCAAAGGGGAGTGGTCAAGCTTCTACAAGAAAAGACGCTTCAACTCAAGGTAATCTTGTAATTTTGAATGAAAATTCTTCTTTGAATCTTTCTTCAATGAATACTAATTTAAGTATTGTGCAGGATGATTCTTTGTCTTGGTGGATCGATTTGGGGGCTTCAAGACATGTATGCAATTCTACAAAATGGTTCAAAACCTTTCACAAGGTGGTTGATGGGGAACATCTCTTTATGGGAAACAACGCACCTATCATGGTCCAAGGCAAAGGACAAATTGATCTATTGTTTACATCGGGGAATCTCTTAGTTTTAAGGGATGTTTATTATGCACCCGAAATTAGTAGAAATCTTGTCTCGGGTCCGATTTTGAATCGATTGGGCTACAAATTAGTATTTGAAGCCGATAGGTGTATTATCTCTAAAAATAACTTGTTTGTAGGATGTGCTTTTCTATGTAATAATTTATTTAAGTTGTCTTTGGATTTAAATAGGAACTCAATATGTAATGTTTTAAGAATGAATGATAAGGATGATTTACATTACTTGTGGCATGTTAGATTAGGACATGTGAATTTTGATAAAGTTTCTTTTGTGTCTAAGCATGATTTAATTCCTATGTGTGTTAAATTATCTAAAATTGCAAAACGTGCATGCTAAATAAGATCACAAGAACACCATTTAAAAGTGTTGAACGGAAATTCGAAAATTTGAAATTAATTCATAGTGATCTTTGTGACTTTCATAGTACACCATCATTGGGAAATAAGAAATATGTCATAACTTTTATTACTGTTTTTCCATGTTTTGTTATGTATATAGCAAGTTTGATATCCATGGATATGGGGTTATCATTTGTCTATATGTAGATGACATGCTCATCTTTGGTACTAGTTTAGTACAAATTCAAGAGACAAGACTTTTTTTCTAGATCCTTTCAGATGAAGGATATGGGGGAGGCCGATGTGATCTTAGGTATTAAGATCATGAGACAAGGTAACCGCAATAAGCTAAGTCAATCTCACTATGTTGAGAAGATACTTAAGCGGTTTAGTATGCTTGATAAAGCACCGCTCTCTACTCCCATGGAACCAGGTATGAAATTTGCCAAACAATCCCGTCAACCAATTTCTCAATTGGAGTATTCAAAGATCATAGGATCTTTGATGTATGCCATGACCTGTACTAGGCCAGACATAGCTTTTGCGGTTGGTAAACTTAGTAGATTTACAAGCAACCCGGGTCCCCATCATTGGATGGCGATAAGGAGAGTATTAAGATACTTGTTGCGTACCAAGGATTATGATATAGCTTATAGCGGTGAACCTCCTATTTTAGAAGGTTATTCCGATGCTAGTTGGATCACTAATGAAGAGGATAACTCTTCTCCAAGTGGTTGGGTGTTTGTTTATGGGGATGTGCTATTTCATGGTCCTCTAAGAAACAAACATGTATTGCTGATTCTACTATGTTAGCAGAGTTGATAGCTCTTGCTTCAGCATCTAGTGAAGCGGAGTGGTTGAGGAATCTCATGATTGAGATATCTTTGTTACCTAAGCCGATTTCATTGGTGGCGATTCATTCGGATTGCATGTCAGCTTTAGGTAGGGCTTATAGTCAAGTGTATAATCGTATGTCTCGTCATATTGCTCATAGGTATAGCCTAGTGCAAGGACTTATCATTAATGGGGTCATAACTTTTGACTATGTGAACACTAAGTTCAATGTGGCGAATTCGTTTACGAAAGCCATGAGTAGGGATCCAATTGAACAAGCTTCAATTGAAATCGATTTATATCAATAAAGATCATTTGGGAAAGCCCAATTCACGCTTGAGTAACATCATGTCTGAATTCAATGTGGTAAAGTCCTATTGATTTTTGTAAGCAACAAGTTTAATGACCCATCGTTGCTTTGGACCGTGATGAACGAGGTAGTCGTCCATTGAAAGTTCTCAAGATCAAGGGTTGAAGAGCTCTTGGTGTTGTATCCGGATCACGGTGATATGTTTTATACGTATTCGGAACCTACCTATATAAGTTTGAAGTGTGGCCGCTTCAAGTAGTCAAGATTGGCATAATGACTATGATAAACTTATGAATAAGATACGGACACGGCCTTATAATGTGTTAGGTTAATAACTTTGTGTTATTTGTTTTATGTGTAATTCATCTTCAAGTGGTTGGAAGGGTCATTTGATTCAAATCCGTATGGAAATCAATTCTGGCTCAATAGCTTGTGAAGTGTCTTGTACTAGGGGTTAATTCAATCCGAAGGGATATTAGCGTTGATGCATGAAATGTATTATAGGTTTTGTTTTGTAAATGAGAGGTTTATTATACCCTAAATGGGGGAGGATTATTGAACATTTAGTGTCTAATAATCCTAAGTTTATAATCACTAAGTACTACTAAAGTAGTGGGACAATATGTATTAAAATACTAGGTCCAAAAGGAGTTTAAATAAGTGACCGTTGGGTTGCTTCTTAATCATTGAGTTGATTGCATTGGATTCCCTTACTTATTCCATATTAATTTTGGAGTTACAAAGGAGTGATTGGGAGGAATAATGCTCATGAATACCTTGTTAATGGTATTGATTGGAGGCCATTAATATGGAGGAATAATGCTCATGAATACCTTGTTAATGGTATTGATTGGAGACCATTAATATTGGTCATCAATGGGTGATTGAATGTCCATGACCCTTAGCTATACTTGGAGTAGTATAAATAGGGCTTGGTGATGAATGGAAAGATACACCTTTTCTCTCATTCTTACTCTTATATTCTCATTTGCTTGTGTTCTTTCCAAAAAGAGTAATTAACTCTTGGTTAGAGCTTCAATTCTTTATAATTCCCAAACACATTGTTGTTAAGTGATATACTCTAAGTACTAAGAGTATATTGTGTTGTTTGTATCTCGTTGTGAATTTCCAATCATCAACCCAAGTACCTTTGTGGGGAAAATATCACAAAAGGAAAGTGATCACACGACTACAACAAGTATCAAGCTTCCGGGTAACGGTTGTCGTTACAAACTAATCTTCAAGTTTATTTTAGCTTTGTTCTTTGTTATTTCATTTTGTCATCTACAAAGGGTTGAATACAAATTCCCTTTTGTAATTTGTATTTTGCATTATTATGTTCTTAATAAAATGTACATTAACTTTATAAAACGAGATGAGGTTTAGTTTTGCGAAACCAATTTGTCTTAGAACTATCATACATATATTCTTATGTTAAAGAATAGATGTACCTTTTGTTGTTAATTGGGATTTGGGGGCTTTCCGTTAGTTTGTTTCAAGTTCATCTTTTTAGTGTAACAAGTTATCCTATTTTTCTTTAAAAATCAATTTCAGGCGAAGGTATTTACAATGCGTTAGATTTATCGATGTCATGTTAAAATGGAGTAAAAAGATGCTCTTCAAAAGCCTTCTATAAATTCACTATTGTTGGATATTTTTAAACTCCAAGTTAATAATTAAGAAAATAAGCCAAACACAAACCAAAAAAAATGGCAAAGGCGGTATTTACGTGTGTAGATTTGTAATGGATATGATGAAGCTAACTTACATGATGGTGGCTGCATTATTTGTTTGTGGTTATCAGAAGACATAAGAAACAGATCAAACTCCAATCTTATAGTCATTTACATCTTACATTATGTTAGTTGAAGCTGAAGTTGTGCTTGATGATACTGAATACACATATACCTACAACTGATGTGTTGTTAAAGGTTGAACTGAACATGCTGCAGACCATTGTTGATGTTGTTGTTCAGTATGTTGGATCCGCACTAATAGTAAGGCTTTACTGTGTTGAAAATAGCAACTGCTACATTTTTTGTTTGCTGCTACACTCGTATGCGTGTTGTACAACCCAGAATAATAAGAGTATACAACTCTCTTTGTATAGAGGTAGAGGATCCAAACCAGAATAATCATATGTGCTGCATTGAAACTTTCTCTTGAAACATCACTTTATGGGCAAACTCACATGATATCTAAACTTTTATTTACAGGTTGATATACATCACCTGTGATGATAGAACGGAAAGAGAAACCAAACCTCTTATTTATGAACAGCGTACGCATTTTTTCAATCCAAGCTTTTGAGGATGAATTGTTGTCTTCTTTGTTTACTTTATGTGCAAACTAAAACGTAAAGCAATGATATACGTATAAAATGACTCAAGACATCAATAAATAATTTGTCACTGTCTCTGGCTTGAAGATATTGTGAAACTGCCATTTACAACTCATTAGTTTTAACTTTATGCCACCCAAATTGGGTTCACTCGAATGCATATGGTTATGATCATATAATGTATTCTTTAATTTTTGCTGTTAATAGTTCATGTATAGGTAAGAGTTTTAACAACTCTAGTAGTAGCTTTCACCTTATAAATTGAATTTATAATTGTTTTAACTGTGGTATGCTAATAAGCTGTAGGCTGCACAAAACTTCATACACCAATGTACTTGCTATGAGCTGCTGACCTCCACAATATCTCCTACATATAGCTACTGCTACTGGCCTTTACAATAACCTTTACACAGCTGCTGCCCTTTGCTACAGTCATGGTAGATAGCAAGCTCATTAAAGCACTTAAAGCAACAACACTAGTAAGACAAATCTATGCGGTTGACATAGCTGGCTTGTCTTCACTAATTGACTTTGAAACACTACATAAAACCAAGCAATAAATTAATTTAAGGTTAACGTATATAGAAACAGATCTCCTAGGGAATTCACTTCATCCACAAAGCAGTCTGAAGATGGTCGGGCTATCAAGCACATGAAAGAAGGAACATGGAATCTATTAAGTATAACAGAAGCTTTCAGGATTGGAAGTATGGTGATACCATCAGCACCAAGCATCAACACGATTCTATAATACATGATGAAGACACTTGGGAGCTCAAAAAGGTGTCCCTCAACTGTGCAAAGAAGCTTCCATTCTCATTATTAAGTTAACTTAGCAGCAAAATTAACATATACAGATGTTGTCACCTTATTTCCATACATAGCTCTGAGCTCTATAATATATGTGCAGATCTTATTAGCAAAGAGTTCTTACCTTATTTGGAAATAATTGTTTACACAGATTATTTGAAAGTTATATTGAAAGCCCATGAAATGCATCAGTAGTAACAATAATTTGGCACAACAAAAAACAAAGAGAGTGCTATAACACAATGTATCAGAAATGTTTCCTGGGTGGAGATGCAAAAGCAATAATATATCTAGGTTGTTTGAAGTTTATCAAAGACAATCATTCACAATTCGTACATTGAAAGAAATCATTTATAAAGAAATAAAACATTTTTTCTCATTCTTATCTTTCTTCTGTTTTGTCTATACAACTTTTTTTTTTTTTTTGCATTCCTTGCTAAGATGATTCAGCTGCTAAGGTTACCACACAGACTAATATAGGAAAACTACTACCTACAAAATAACAATAATGATGGCCAAATGACAACAATCGTGCGTATACAGACTAAAGACAAATATACTATAACATTGATCTCCCTCTTTCTCTTCAAACAAAGTAACAACATCACAAAGAAGTTTACAAAGTTTAATAGTATATGGTGACACCACAGGAAGCCATTGCAACAAATTTCAAAACACTTTCTTGCATAATGAGCTTAAGAAAACATGTTATGTTGTCTTTAATTAAAACGATTAATAGGATATCACAAGATGAAGAGAGAACCACAAACTACAATAATGAAATCAACAGACAATTGTACGGTAACAACAATACTAAGTAACAGTTATGACTGTATCGAGATAGCTAAGGAACTAATTGGTTTGATTCAGTTTTATTCAGTTTAGATCATTGTAGTGGTTGTACATAACCCTATTAATATACTTTTATTAATAATAATACGAATAAATATATTAAGATGTCGATGTTTTGCAAAGGTGTAAAGGATGCAATGGCTGAAAACGTAGCAGTAGGCAGCAGCATTAATGTAATATATGAAAATGTATCAAAGAATTAATATATTTCTCCATAAAACGTAGCTAGGTTGTTCAAGAAACCAACCAACTCAAACGTAAATATAAATGATCTAAAGTATTGTAAATCAATTGCTTGCTCAAGGAAAAAGTATTGAAATATAACTTTGAACATCAAGCGTGGTCATCTTTTAAAGTGAAGGTTGATGGCTCTTAAAATTAGTTACAACAATTTGCTAGACATTCATTTTGGACATCGATAAATTAACAATTCATGTTCAATTAGAATAATTCATCTTTAATTAACAATTTAAATTTAAATTTAAATATAATAATTCAGCTTTAATGAACAATGCAAGTAATCGATTTGAAGTTGAAGTGTAAGCTAATGATAACAAAATATTGAGAGCATTTAGATTGATGGCTCTGTAAAACAACTAACAACAATTTACTAAACATCCATGTTGGACATTCAATGTCTTAACTTCACCTTAGGCTTTTTTAACTTTATTTTGGTAATATCCCATCGCATTGCAGTGAACTAACGATAATTAAATATTAATTTGACTACTATAAACCCAGATGTAATCTCAATTTTCATACATCCTCTTATTATTTGAACATCAAATGACTCATATATAACCATAAATAATCCTATTAAATTTTTAAATTGTAATTTAAAGTTCTTATTCAATCATAATTGGACTTAATATGTAAAATTTGATATTTCCATAGGTTAGCCAAATTAAGCTAATACATCGTAAAAAAACTCACCATTAAAAGTGTTTGATATTTCATCACACATCATTTAGGGGAAATCATCAAATACAATTTGTCTATTTAGCCTATTTGTAAGTTGTAGGTTTCTCTCTCTTGAAAGGTCATTCTCGAGCCGAGAGACTCTTTGGTATGAGTTGTCATTGTTCTTCCCTCCCCAGACCCTGATCATAGTTTTCTATGAACGGGATACACTGGGTATGATTATGATGACGATGACATCAAATACAATTTGTATGGTACTAAACAATAATAGTAAAAAAAATTAAATAAAAAAATAATAGTAACAAATATGCCCGCTTTTGGACAGTAGTCTTCATGTCTTTAGAAGTATGCTACAACTTCTGAATTCTTTTGGCCAATTTTTTTGATCTTATTATTTGACCACTGTTGTCTCCTTGAAGAGTAAGCTTACAAATATACATCATGAAGAGCCTAGCTGACAAGCATCGACTTTCTAAAGATCACTCCGGCTTACACTAACATTGAACTGATTTTAGTAATAAGTAATTAGTCACTAAGAATGTGATTAACATATCACTCAATTCAATCAAAACTGACTACGCTTTTAGAATGCACAAATTGCTTCATATCACTTTCAAACTTTTCATTTCAAAGATGATTAGAACTTGTTTGTTAGTTGCACCTCTTGAGTAGTTAAGTTGCATCTTCAATACCCAAGTGTACTAATAGTTCATAAACATTTCAGTTAAAGATCAAAACACAATAATTTATTCTATGATAATTAGGGTAAAATCAATTTGTTAATATTAGACAATTAGGGTAAAATCAGTTTTAAAAGTTGTCTTTAATTGACCCAAAAAAATATTTTACAGACTAATGCTAAGATCAAATATTTAAATAAAGGAAATATAAGATTAACCACATGAAACTGAATGAACTTATTTCTCTAAGCAATCACTTAAAGATTCTATAAGTGATCATTTTTTAGGATTAAATATTGACCACTTTAAATCAGTAAGTGATCACTTTAAGTTTATTTTAACATTATAAGTGATTAGTTTTGAAATGAACGGCACTAACGAGGTTCAACAATGAAAAACACAAAGAAAAATAGAGCAAAAAGAACACAAGTGTTTTTGAGGTATCTTGGATATCTCCCCCTTAAATGCTGTTTATTATAATTGAACTCAACAATTACAATGTATAATAAACCCTCCTTATCTTAAGAACAATCTCTCAAGATCTTAAAATACTAATACAAAGATGAACACTCTCAAGTTTCAAGCAAAGTATTAGCCCTCTCAACAAGTGTGTTTGTGGTGCATCTTACTCTAAGAATTATACTCCCTTTTATAGATGAAGGTGAGTATGATTCTTAGAGTCTCACATTAATCACCATAAATCACAATTAACATCACAATAAACCTAGCAATAAACATAGAAATAATGCCCACCATTATTCCTAGATTAATTGCCCCATAATACACCCTTTCAATGCATTAAACCGTGCATAAAACAGCCCAAAAAAAGCATCCTAGGCAAAGTGCTCGTTCAAGGCACTAAAGTGCTCGAACAAGGCACCTTGTCAGAAAGCCATTGGAAGTTGCTGAACACTATGCTCGAACAAGCACTTATTGTGCTCGAACGAGCACACCACTTTGACTTCTTATGTTTGCTATTTTTGTGTTGCCTCGAGCGAGCAACCTTCATGCCATGCCTTGCCTTGTTCAAAGGCATGGTCCCTACACACTTAGTGAAACGCCCCACGTTTATCACTTCATCAATCGTTCCAAACCTTAATCCAACAACATTCGACACATCTTCACCATCCTCCTCCATTATACATGATAAAGCATGTTCGACAATATGATTAAAGTTAACGTCATTATTAAGATTATTGGTACTTGCTTTAACAAAATTAAAACTATAAAGTATACATTCCGTCTCATTTGAGAATTTGTTAAAACAGTGATCGAGTCCATAACTATACAAGTCAAGACAATTAGTCCATACTCAATATTGAATAAGGCGATCGAGTTTATACAACTTTGAGGGGATCGAGAGTTTATATA
>CM025917.1:22031403-22062447 GCA_000753965.2 Amaranthus hypochondriacus
TTTTTTTGAATAATCTGCCACGTCAGGCCCACATGGCACCCGGTCACGCCCACGTGGCGCCCGCATGTACAACAGCTAGATTACTTGGTATTGTGCAGCATGATCAGACTTAGTATTTTTGCCCTCTTTAGCGGCTGTTAGCCTCTTGTTTAGAGCAGAATATTAAGCTTTCCTTAAGCAGATTATGTTAAATGGTCACATGGCAACTAGTGTTTGTTAAATGGTCACATATTTTATGTACCCAATTTTCGTTGGTAATACGATGTAGGCAGAATTGTGTAGGACTACGAATTTTTTCAATCCAGAGATGTGAAATACCTGGAAACTGGCTAGGCTTTTCACAGGTAGACTCATTAAAATTCGGCTCATTAGACTAAATGGAAGGTGCGAGAAAGGGAAAGTATTCATTCTATTTCTTTTTTGCAAACTAGAAAACAAATGGTATCGAGCAATAATGAAAGAATAAAAAAAAAAAATACGGATATATAAAGGATTATATAAATCCGAACGTTTTTGTATAACATGTCACCGGCAGACATGGGAAAATTTAATTCGACCCGAAAATGAATTCGTAAACCGACTGAAAAACTCGAAAAAGACTTAACCCGCAAAATGACCGACCCGACAATAATCCGACCGAAATTGATCCGACCGACAACCGACCCGACCGACCCGTTTTGACAGGTCCAATATCAGTTTATTATAAAAATTTCAAAAAAGTTTCAAAGTTTAATTTTAATTTCCAAAGCTTATCAACATTTTGAGTATATCCTTAAACCTTAAAACTCGGTATAGTATCTCAAAAAAATAAGCAAAATAAAAAAAAAAACACATTTAACGCCTTTTTTACATCGTAATTTTCTTTTCGAAAAAAGGACGTTGTAATCACCTAATTTTTTCTCTTGCAAATCCAAATATATGTAACATCTACACTTATAAAAATGATATCCAATTAGTCGAATAATTTCTTAGTTATCAAACATGTAAACTGAGAAGATATTTAATATCGTTTTTACCAATGTTACGAATATTTCAGAAAAAGGATGACACAATCCCTATTCTAGAGCGCGCATCTTACAAATCCTTTAAAATATGTTTTCCTTCACCTATTTTACTCCCATGAAAATTGAGAAGATATTTAACGTTATTTTAACACATCATAACAACTATATTTGAAAATCGTATGTCATGATTAGGAATGGTGATGTGTAATGGACCCACCCTGTATCCGAGAACCTGATACGTTTTTACGGATATGGGGCGGGCCGGGTTTGAATCATGTGTTAAAAATATAATACGGGCACGGCTAGAGTCGACCCGGATCCGAAAATCCGGGTACCTAAAATTGCGATCCGGTTCCGACCCGGTTTAAACCGGGTACCCGGAATTCGGATACCGGTTTAAAGCGGGTCGGAAACCGGATAACCAGTTTTATTAGAATTTTTTTTTTATTTTTTATTTTTTTGTCATTTTGTCGTTCAATCATACATTTGTTTATCTCTATTTTCACTTAAAATATTTTTTTTATATAAAATTCAAATACAAACTCTCTAAAAAACTTTAACTTTATTAGTCATAAGAGATTAATTAAGAAAATGAAAGAATAATATTATTGTTCATGGACTTAAGTAAGAACAATTATAAAATTCAAATACTAACTCTTCAAAAATAGTAATTCCAAGGTTAGCTTAAGAGATATCATGATCATTTTATTTACTAAAAAATGTTTAAAAAAAAAATAATTAAAGAAAACTGGATACCGGGTACCCGGTTTTCAAAAGTTCATGACCCGGATCCGGATCCGGTTTTAAAACCGGGTACCCAACCCGGATTATCCGGTTTGCGAAAACCGGGTAAATTATCCGGTTTTAGAAACCGGGTACCGAATAGTTCGGGTCGGAATTTTCGGATCGGGTTATTATGAACACCTCTAGGCACGGTTAAATTCTATATCAACCAGTTATCTCAGATCAAATTAGTCTATGGAATCTCGCAACTTGATTGTAATGTTAAGCTTTTTTTGTTTTTCATGACTATAATTCAAAAAAATGTTATGATTGTAATTTTAAAAAGCATAAACTTAATGACTGTTTTTTAAAAAGAAAAATTAGCTAGTGGATGTAGCCCATTCTTGGGGTGAACCACTTTAAAATCTTGGTGCTTTAAAATCTTGGTGTGCTTTTGTTTGTGTTTTTAGCATTCTCATTGTTGTTATATTGTTGTTATTTCGGTTCTGTTTTTTGGTAGTTTGTGTAAGACGTGTTCTTGAGATCATCCTTGGATGTTTGGGGCATTAGTGGGTCGTTTAGTTCAATTTTATTTCAAATTGTATTAAAAACAACAGCCAGAACAACTCTAGGTAAATAACCGTTATTTGCCAACTTGGCAAATCACACTCATGTGAAGATATTTGATAGGATGATATTTTAAAAATTAAAAATTACCTTTTTGTGTTTTGTTTATTTTATTAGTATATTTTTTGTCTTTTTTGGTAATTTACATATCACGTTAATTGATTAGGATTTTGTAGCCAAAAAAGAGCTATTAGTCACCCTATACTGCATAATATTAACAATATGACATCATAAGTACTTGAGTGTGCGAACGTCAGCAATCAATCTACTCATAGCACATCCTATATGCTCGTTAATTATCATGATTTTTTCAACACTGGTAGGAACCTGAAAGAAAATGGAAGAACTGAGGCTATCAAAGGAAGACCACAGTCGTGGAAGATAAAAGTCAGATTCTGCAACTATGATTCCTCAACATAGACTAAGGCAAATGCCAAAATCAGTACCAAAACCATTAAGATGCTGAAATGAATTAAAAGCATCAAATTAGGCAAAATCAAAACATGAATTAACAAACAGATTAGAATAAGACCGCACCCCATGAGGACTAATTCTTTGACAAGCATATAATTTTAATTTACAGCATTATAATCTTAATTTACAGCTTCACGTCAGTTTCTTATAATGCTGAAGTGAAGCTAGACACCATTAAGATTAATTTACAGCATCAGTTTACAGCATTAATTTACAGCATTATAATCTTAATAAAGTTGCACTTCAGTTCAGCATTATAATGCTTTAAATTAAGACACCATTAAGAAAAAAGTGAAGCAATACATTATAATGTCTTATAATCTTATTAAAGCTAGACATCTAAATTCTTAATAATGTATTTCTTAATGGTGTCTTATAATCTTAATAACACATGTTCACCATTATATCCTTGTTAACACGTGTTCATCAGCCTTCATTTTTTCAGCATGTTCACCTCCGAATTCAGCAGCATGCTCTTTTCGGTGTATAGCTTCACTTCTTCCTACATCATATATCTCTCTTCGGTGACTTTTGGTAATATTCCTTGAATGATCGACAATTCTTTTAAACTCTCCTTGAGATTATTTTGGAGCTAATTCATTTTGTCGTCCTTTTTCATTTTATGCAAGGAAAAAAATGTTATTTTCATCCCATTCATTATTCTCTTCCTTCCATCCCTCTCCTTCAAGTCCTTTTCGTTTCGACTTTTTAGCAATTAACCAAAAACTGAACTACTGTTTGTGTTAACAATAATACCATCAAACCGTAACAATTAAAAGGGATGGAGAGAGTACATCATAAATTGGTGTTGAAACCAAAGTATTCGGCTAGTTTTGCAAGTTACTGGAATTCTAGACTTTAGCAAGACAATTATTCACGCACTATAGTACAACAATGAGATGGTATATACCTACTATGCTTGATCTTTGTGGGAGAATCAATGAGTGTTTCTTCACTGAAGTATTCTGTAATGATCTTTGCAAAGAAGTTGTGTGGGCTGGTACTTCTGAACAACACAAATTTTTCTTAGTTTTGTGTGTTGCATGGAATCACAAGTAGCACCATAATTGCACCATTTCAGAATCACTAATCTCACTCTATTACCCAATTTCACACCTACTAACATTTATTAGAGTATTTGATGCCATTGAAAAAGAAATTAAGTGAGCATTGAGACCTCGAATCTTCTGACAATTTGATTCCCCGTAAACATAGTCAAAATAAAGGAAAACATAATTTTAGTTTCAACCATTATTGAAGAATCATTTTCCTTGACTAGAAAGAGTTTAAACTGAAATGGTTACAGAAGAAGGAAAAGAAGGAGCACCTACGATCGGTGATGGGAGTTCATTCTCTAGCGTTTTTTCTAGACTAGAGGAACCAAAACAATGAAACATAAGTTGAGTATTGAAATGTTTAAAAAGTAAAACAATATTCAGCATATCTAAGATAAAACCATCTTACAATAAGACGCGACCCAGTATTCTAGCCCATCAGCATATTTAAATAATTTTTTTTTTTAAAAAAAAAGACTAAATATATAAACTACCAAAATTAAAACTGTAAAATTTAGGAAACAAATTTTTAAAAACCGCCAAAATCACGCGAGAAAAAGGGGAAGAAATCAGAAGCGATTTCCTCTTCCAATTTTACGAAAAATCTCTGCAATTCTCTGTCTAATTTGAAGAAAATCAACATTCAAACATCAAAAAACCTTAATATGTCTGCTATGGAAGATCTAATAAATGAATTTGACATTGAAATGACGTTACAAGCATCAAGAATATATGAAGAAGAAATTGAAGGTAATAATCGCAACAATATATGTATTAGGATATATTAATTATTGATGAAAGATATATAAGATGTAATTGATAATGTTTTCTTTTACAGATTTAACGCTTGATAAAGATTAAATGATGGTGATTTATGGAGAAGACGAAGAAGATAATGACGATATTGACATAACTGATACAGGTATAATCAATTATACAATTTAAGTGTTTAGTTTCATGATTAACAAGTTCAATTCTCCAATGTGGTTCAATTTTAAGCAAATCTGGTTGATAATCTCATTCACAACAACCACTTCAATTATGCCATTTAAGTGTTCAGTTTCATGATTAACAAATTCAATTCTCTAATATGGTTCAATTTTAAGCATATCTAGTTGATAATGTCATTCACAACAGCCACTTCAATTATGCAAATTAAGTGTTCATTTTCATGATTAATATGTGCAATTCTCTATTGTGGTTCAATTTAAAGCATATATGGTTCATAATCTGCTATTAAATGTCTAATTTGTGAAAATATATAAATTGAAGTTTTATATATTTCAATTATACTTTTACTTTGTTCAATAATGCATTGATGTTGTGCTCACAAAATTTCTAAGTCTCAAATTCAAAAACTATCATTAATAAATTGAATTATTGGTGCTGCGAAAATATATAAATTGAAGTTTTATATATGTCAATTATTCTTTTACTTTCTTCAGTTATGAATTGATGTGCAAATGTTTGAATTCAAGGAGAATATGTACTTTATATATGTAATTGAATATTATAAGAAAGAAATTGATTTACATTACAAAAACAACAGTTGTACATATAAAGTATTCAATTATAATTTTAATTTTGTAAGTTTCAGATAAATCAGCAACAATACAATACGTGCACAATGAACCTTTAGCTGCAAAGAGGGAGTTTGACATAAGAGGTTCATTATTTGTTCTAAACAAGGGACTACAGACGTAACAACAAAAGAAAATGAAAGACAAAGTAGCAAGAGAAAGTTAGTTCCCACTAAAAGATGTGGATGGGATGCACACATAAGGATTAAACTAGATGCATACAGTGGAGAAGTCTTTGTAAAACAACATGTCGTGTCACATAACCATAGTTTAGCAAGAGTGGAATGGCAATACTTGCAACGATCAGAGAGGACAACAACTTTTGAAGGAAACAATGGAAACCATTGAAGGTTTTGAGGACGCACAAGTAAAGCCTACTACAACATACAAATATTTGGCAAAGCAAGCTGGAGGGACCGAGTGCGTAGGGCATACTTTAAGAGATCATCTCAACTATGTAAACAGATTGAGAATGAAAGAAATTGAGGGTGGGGATGCTCAAACTGTGATAAAACAATTGATTATGTTGGCATAAAAAGACAATGGTTTCTTTTGGAATATGAAACTTGATGCTGATGCAAAGCTTGTGGCACTGTTTTGGTGCGATTCTTTAATGAAAGAAGATTTCAAAATATATGGGGATGTTGTCATTTTTGATAAAACATATTGTACAAACAAATACAACTTGATTTGTGCACAACTAGTTGGAATTAATAACCATTGGAACACTACAATGTTTGCATGTGCATTCATAGTAGATGAGAAAGTTGAATAATTTGTTTGGGTTCTTGAGCAATTCAAAAAAGCAATGGAAGGAAAAAATCCAGTATCAATTTTCACAGACCAAGACGCAGCAATTGCAAGAGTAGTAGAACGGGTACTTGTTGTACATATAATAATGGTCTTAAAATATTCAATTTAACTGTTATGAATTTCAGTTTCCCTTTTAAAACTTACAGTTCCATAGCTAATGTTAGGTCTATCCTTTCTCAAGGCATAGGCTATACTTATGGCACATATTGAAAAATGCAGTTTCGCACTATGGAACATTGAAGTCAAATTAAAACTTCAAAGATGCATTTAGCAAATGCTTAATGGGTTGTAGCAATCAAATTGAATTCCAAGAATGTTGGGAAAACATGGTGGATAAGTTCAAACTCAAAAAGAATCAAGCTTACTACAAATGGTTTGACCGATTGTACAACATAAGAGACAAATGGTGCACTACATTAAGTAAAGACTTCTTTTCGGCTGGGATATTTTCTTTGCAACGAAGTGAATCCACAAACAATGCAATTGGGTTTGAAGCAACGCTGCACAAGCCTATATCAATTCTTAAAAATATTCCAAAAAACTATAGAAAGATGGAGAGAACGGGAGATAGCTTTAGAGTTCTACTGTACAACAACAACCCTAACGTCTGCATTTAGACTTACTGGTTTATTAGGACATGCATCAGAGGTGTACACAGCAACATTGTTCAGAGAATTTGAACAGGAGTTCAAGATGGCTATCTCATCTTCAATTGAACAGGTTGTCGACATGGAAAATAAAAAAGTATACAGGTATATATTAAATAAAAGTACGATTGTTAACTTATTTAATTCTCCTTTTATAATATTCAATTTTATGATTACCACTTATCTGTCGACACTTATACTTTATTGGTAAAATATATCAGTTTCATTATTACTATCTTTAATTTTGATCTTAACAGAGTCTGGTTTGAGGGCCATACTGATATCAACATGCATGAAGTTCAATACACGAAATACAATGACACTATACTGAACTTGTAAGAACTTTGAATCGAATGGATGATTATGTTCTCATTGTTTACGGGTTCCACACTTGCATTCTGTGCAACAAATACCATCCATATACATTCTACAAAGATGGAGAAAGAATGCAAAGAACGATATATGGGATACACTGGAATTTCTGCAATTACATGAAGGCAAAGCCCACCTACAATTTCTACAATTACATGAAGGCAAAGCATAGGACGTAAGTTTTACAATCTTGTCTGAAAGTGATCACAAAGCAATGAAGAAGCAAGAAAGGTGGTAGGGGCACTATAAAATACAACAATTGATGAGGTGGGTAAAATAATTGAGAATGCTAGTATTGAAATGGATGAGGTGGGTACAATCTTGTCTTAAAGTCACAAAGCATCAACAGTTAACGCAAGTAAGAGATCCAGAAAGATCGGTCACAAAAGGGAGAAAGAAGAGATTGAAGGGACATTTTGAAATATCGCAGAACAAATCTAATAATTCAAAACAAAAAGACTCAGCAACAAAAATAATAAACAAACATATAATTTGATACATTTTATGCTTCATGAAACATATACAATTTGTATATCATATTCTTGTAACAAATACTTACAATAAATCATTCATTAATATGTTACAGTTTCACACTTAAACGTATCAATTGTTCTCTAGACCGCCTCAAATATCATAACAATAATATCATAACAAAACATGGACAATTTATCATTAACAAACATAAATTATTGCTTAATGTATTACAATTAACAATACAAATAACATACCTTCTTAATATGAGTAGAAGGTTAAAACTGTTTAAGAAGACAAAGTATCATATTAATTGAATATTTTAAGAAGACAATTGATATGATATAAAATGTTTAACATTAAACAACAACATTATTTACTTAAACACCAAAAATTTCAAAACTAAAAACTTCATATTATCAACATCAATGTTTACTAACGTTCATGTTTATTAACCAACATCAATTTATCAACTAAAAACGATAGAATATTCAATATAGCTAATGTTAAAGGTAAAAATAAATTGTTTCTATAGAATGATAAAGTTCCATCAAAGTTGAATCAAACCACCAATCTAACAAAACAAATCATTTATTGTTTCTTCTTTGTAATCTTCTTCACTGGAACCAACTTGTTCCTGCTGGTTCTCTTTGTTCCCTCATCGTCGTCCAACTTCTTCTTAAGCTCGTGAAGACACTTCAAATCTTCCTCCTCTTGCTTCTTTTGTATATAAGTCGCTCCCAACTGCCTTTCAGCTATGATCAGTGGCAACTTGACTTCTTTTTCTTTGTTGAACGTATTAAGATTCTTCAAAACTTCATCCCTATTCTTATTCACATCGGATACAGATCAATCCCTTATACTTTAGCCTATCTTCATATGAGTGAAGAGGGCCAAAGTTGTTATCTCCCATGAACTGTTCCATAAAAAAGGCAGCATAATCACCAGATTCATTATCTTCATTGACAGTCCAAGGCATTTTAACAATAATCGGATTATAATTAAGTACTTCATCAGCAAAAGTGTGCTCAAATGCATCAAGGAAATCTGAAAAACATCCCACAATGAGCTTATGCAAAGTTGTTGTATCCTTGTTGTCCTTCCTCCGCTTTATATTGTCCAAATAATGAACAATCTTGCGTTTTGTATAAATAACAAACACCACATAGTGTTCTTGTTTTTCAAGATTCACAGGAATGAAAAACTATAAGTAACAAAACAATATTACAATCATCAGTTATATACTCCCTCCGTTTCTATTTGTTCTTCCCATTTGGAATATGGGAAGAAATCAAGATAAATTATAATTACACAATAGATACTATAAGAGTTGAGTAAAATAATATAAAAAATAAAGATTCTATTGATTAAAGTGTAAGTGTAATAATATCATTAAATTTCAATGGGTGCATGTAAAGTAAATGCATCGGGAATTAAAATGTAAATTAATTTCTATAGATTAGAGTGTAAGTATAATAGTTTCCTTCTAAATGGGAAGAACTTTTAAAAATTTCCAAATGGGGAAAGTGAGAAGAACATATGAAAACGAAGGGAGTATTTAAATAAATCAATTCCATGAGAAACTTATTCAATTACTATAATATATTCTTTTTCATAAGATTGACTGATATAATAACATTATTGAGATAGATAATATAAAAATTAAAAACAAATAAATCACATAAATTATACTGTAATCTGCCTCAATAATCAATTTATGTTTGTTAATTCTATCAACACCTATCTAATACATAATCAAATATACACTTATATCTAGCAATTATCTAAATATATAAGGCAATTAAGAAAAAGAATAAAAAAAAACCCAATGTAAACATACCATGTTTTTGCTCTTAATTTCAGCATTTGCATTCATCAATTTCACATGGTGCTCCCACGCATCAATGACCTCCACCTTCAATTCATTCGCTTTCTCATCATTCTTCTCATTCGTTAACAACCCCAAAGGACGATATTAAATTAAAAACAAAAAACAAAAACATATTATAAGAATAAATACTATGAAAAATAATCACAATCAAAGCTACTAAAGAGGTGTGAAACATTTACACAGTGCTCGGTTGTGAATAAAAATACAAAAAATTCTTTATTGGGCAAAGCTAAGTACTGATTTCTCTCAATCAAATTCAAGTAAGCTGCCCAGCAATCAAGAACAACCGACGAAATCTTTGCATTGTTCTTCAAAGAAAATGCTTCAGCACGTGAAACATCATAATATTCACCAAACGCAAAAATATACTCACTAAGAAAAAAAAACATAGAGAAAGGAAATATTAAAACAAAAAACAATGTAAATAAAACAAGAAAAAGAAAAATTAATAAAGTATGGTTCAGAGAGCTCACAAGTTATCAACAGTAATCAATAACCTCCTTCTCCAACACATGCAAATCTTTAAGAGTTTCCTTATTGTTAATCATGAACTGGGACACATACGAGACATCAACACCGCATGGCCTCAATTGGATGGAACAACACTCTTTCAAAGCCGATGGAACTAAAATTACATCAGCCTACTCTTGGGTATGGACAGGAGTAGACTAACCAGCAGCAGCAACAGCAGCATCACCTTCCATATTTTTTGAACAATTTGTTTTTTGTATTAAGTCTTCAACCAAAGAATCAGCAAACGACAACCAATCATTGTCGTGAAAAATTTGTTGGGTGACAGAGACTATCCCCTCATCTCCAAACTTCTTTTTAGTGGCTTTCCATGTAGGTGCGCACCACTACATCTATATCTCTTTTGAGAAGCAAACATGCCTCTTGAACAGACTATTAAAATGACACATAAATACATCAATAATTAATATATTCACACAACAAAATGGAACAATTACTATGTTATATGAAAGAATTAAGGTATTAAAACCTACGATTAATGAAATTAATAGGTGATACAGTCAATTCAACAACAATATAAATTGTTGACATAACACCATCACTTATCATTTCAAAACGCACAATTAACAACTTAACAAACTCTGTTGTGAAAAATGTTTTAAAAATCGTTATAATGGGTAAAAATGACGTTAAATATCTTTTATTTTTATTTAGTTAATTTATGTGTTTTAATTTTAAATTATTTAAAAATAAGAAGACTAATGAGATACTGCCGCATAGAAAACTTAACCTCGCAAATTGGTCAAACCCTCAAATTTAACGGTCAACTAACATTTTCCGTTAAGTGGTAGTCATTTGCAAGAAATATATTAGATTAGGTAGTTTTTTGCAAAAAAAATTACATAAGGTAGTTTTTTGCAAATAGACCTATAGATTAGGTAGTTTCTTATAATTTTTCCTAAAATTTATAACAAAATTAACGTTTGAAATTATACGTTATTAATTTCTTTAAAGATTTTACTTAGTATTTAAACTAATTATTTGAATTAAAACTTTATGGTTTGAATTATCATGAATAAGTCAAAACGTGTATATTTATAAAAGCTATGAAAGTAAACAACTAAAAAGTAAAAAAAAGTTAATATAGTATAAAATAGAATTTAAATCTTAGTTGAAAAATAAATAATATAGTACTCTTTAAATGTTAAGGTCGGTTTTTAGTTTCAGCAGATCTTGGGTAAGACCGTCTTAGAATAAGACGCGGCCCAATATGGAGTCTATCAGCTTTTTTCCTTAATCTGTGCATTTTTCAATTTTGCTCTTAGAGGTATCAATTTTTACCTTAAATATATCAATTTTGAAAAATTGATATATTTAAGGTAAAAATTGATACCTCTAAGAGCAAAATTGAAAAATGCATAGATTAAGGGAAAAAAGCTGATGGACTCCATATTGGGCCGCGTCTCATTCTAAGACGGTCTTACGCAAGTTTTTGTGTTTTAGTTTATCTTTCTCCTTATATAAAACTAATAGTAACAATAGTAGTACTAGTAAGATGATAATAATATATATTGAACAAAGAAATTTGGATAAGGATAAAAAAAATGAAAAAAAAAGAAAATTAGTAGTACTAGAAATGACGTACGTGAATGCTTTTCCCATTCTATCATTATCATCATTTCCATTTGCTAAATTAATATGGAAGAGACCAACATAAACCGTCGCTGCCTCAACATCTAGCACACCGGTAGCAAGCCACCAACACCAATTCTCAACGTACATCCTCACCGCCCATTTTAAATGGTCTCCACCACCGTAGTGATCGCTACCCCCCGCCAGCTTTCGAAATCCAGATTCTTTTCATTCTCAAGGATGAACCGAAGGTGAAGATATGAATGAATTAGCCATGAAAATTGAAAGATTTTTATGCTTGCGGTACACTCCCGTTCAAACAAATTCAATTGCTTGATTTAAATCTTTAATAACTGAAATTTTATGTTTTATATTTGAATTTTGTGGAAATTATAAAAGTAGGTTAATTATTAATTGTTGGGATTTAATTGTTTAGATTGAAGATGAAGACATGATTTAAATTAGCAATTGGTAAATTGAATCTAAAGAGGAGAAATTGATATTTGAGTGAATACGTTTATTTAGTTGTTTATGAGCTTGCGATAAATTAGAGTTCAAGATTAGGTATACTGATATTAGATATTATTTACTGGTGTTAAACTGACTTAGTTGTAAATAAAGATTTTGACATTCAGATTATTATTATTATTATTATTATTATTATTATTATTATTATTATTATTATTATTATTATTATTATTATTATTATTATTATTATTATTATTATATTGGTATTGGCATTATTAAACCATATAATGGGGTGAATTCCATCGACGTATTTAACATGTATATGAGTTGGAGTTGGGAAAGTGAGCTTGATATGGATAAACAATATATGAAATTAAAAGTAAAACTTGAGTATGAACTTAGAAAGATATTTCATTATGTTATGTGTTAGATAAGAAAGGAGTAGAAAAGGAGAGTTGTAGTTGATATATTGATTGGGAATATAAATATGAAATTGAGATTGTATAAATTGATTATATAGATAAAAATTTGGATGAGAAGTGATACTTGATAACTTGAGTTTTCGCTAAGAGTATAAACATACGTTTGAATATGATTTGATATTCAATAAGTTGATTATGAATGTAGTAGAAAGTTGGGTGACTTTCCTAGGGAGTGGATGAAAAAATTAATTGGAGTGCGAAAATAGTACTTCCTCCGTTCTTATTTACTTGCAACATAGTTGACTTCGGTTCTATTTATTAAGCAAATTGACTTTTATATTGTCGGTAATCTATAAGTTAAAACATAATCATATGGGATCTTGTTTGAATCGTCTAGATTCAAAGTTTATTAATTTTGAGTTTTTATAATATTTCGATATGTATAACTAGAGATATTAACAATTAAATTCGTGCATTGGGGAGTGTGAAAAAGCAAATGGTGCAAGTAAATAAGAACGGAGGTAGTATATCATATGCATTTAATATGTTTATGTTGACGGAGTAATTAAGTATGAGTTATAATATAATTGTGTAATTTGATGACATGATATTGAATATGGAGTTTGAGTGTGAACTATAGAATATAAGTTAGTGTGTCGAATAGTTTTATGCATGGGAATGAGAACACGAGTTTTAATTGGGAATCGATTATGTCGAAGGGAATATGGGTTTAATGTGTCGAGTTTATTTATGAATGTAGTTTATGAATTGGATTGCCGAGTTGGTTTTGGCATTGACCCTATAATTTGGATTCATAGTTAGAGCGTAAGTTAGAGTTAAGAACTCATATTTGAGCGTGAATATAACTTATAGCTTGAATAAATGAGTATGAAAATCATGTCCCATGAGCTTATTATACTTTTTAAATATTTTTTTGTCCTCAAATCAAAAATATGAGTTTGAACTCAGATTAGGTAGAGTAAATTGATTAACACAAAAACTTGGGTGATACCGCCTCACTTGTGAGACGCATCATATTGGCCGGCCCAATAGTACATTTTTTTTTTCAATTTCACAAATTAAAATGTCAATTTTATGAGTTAAAAGATCAATTTAAAGACATTAAAGATCAATTTAAAGACATAAAAGACCAATTTCAAGGATTTAAAATTGACATTTTAAGTCATGTAATTTGATTGTTTTAAGACTTAAAAGGTCAATTTTAGTAATTAAAAAACAAATTTTAAGACTTAAAAAGCCAATTGCAGGACATTAAATTCTCATTTCAACTTTAAAATAGGATTTCTCAAACATTAAAGTTAATATTTAAATCTTTGAAATTGACCTTTTAACTCTTAAAATTGGATTTTTAAGTCTTGGAATTGTGCTTTAAATCTTAAAATTAGTATGTCAGAATATTTTCAAAAAGTTATTGAGCCTGGGCCAATTGCACGGCTAAGGCCGTCTCACAGAAGAGTAACTGATTGATTAAAAGTTATTACATGAGGGTAAAGTGTGAAGTGATTATAAATTTCAAAAGAAAAATAAATAAAAAATAAAAACTTGTTGTTTCATAAAATCAAAGTTCATCAAAGTTTATTAGCATGTTAAGGTAAATTTATTGTTAGCCATTAAGCATAGAAGATTTTGATTTCAAAGAGAAATTGTATCTACTGAGTTTGTTGACTTAATGTATTTGAAAAGGTTAGATTTCTTACTTAAAACTTTATTACTTCCGAGAAAATATTATAAAGGTATGTATTTGCCTTTACCGGGGATTGGTTTGAATCCATCGAGATGTAGAGGTGTTCATTCGGGTGATCGGTTCCGTTTCGGACGGGTTTCATTAGGTTCCGTTGTATTTCGGATTAGTTATTTTTCGGTTGCACGTTACAACGGGTCATACTCGGGTCGAATCGGTTAGTCACGGTTCGGTTGGAGATCAATTATTCGAGCTATTGGGTTAGCATCGGTTCGGTGTCGGTTGAAGATCGTGTAGAGTGTCATACGGTCTCGGGTTGTCATCGGTTACTAATTGGTTCGGCTTTGTCGGGTACAGATCGAGTTCGGGTTTTTTTTGAAAAAAAAACAGAATTCGGCTACGTATTACTAATTATTATCGATCGAGTCACTATCAAATTAAGTTGTTAGTCATTTTTAAATTGATGACAAGATTCCCTTTACTTAAAGCAAAATAATTAAAATGCAAATCAATTAGTAATCATTATTACTTTGTAACTTTTACTTGTTTGACTGGAAATTAAAATTATAAAGTTCTATCAATTTTCATCTAATTCAATTAAAAGTAGTTAAATAAACATTGGCCATCATGGGCGAAGCCACATGGGGGGCCTGCGGAGGCCCGGCCCCCCTTGCTGAAAATGCGAGCATTTGTAATTTTGGCTTTGGCCCCCTAACTAATACTCCCTCCACCCCCTTCTTATTGTCCACTTTATAGTGGGCACGCAAATTAAGAAAAATGGTAGTGGGGTATTTTAAGTGATTATAATAATTGTAAAGGTGGTAGTTGGGATATTTAAGTGATTATAATAATTGAAAAGGTGATAGGTGGGGTATTTTAAATAATATAAGTTGGGTGTATTTAGGTAAAAAATCTTTGCCAAAAATCTTATCCACGTGGTAACCAAAAGTTTTAAAAAATCCATGCGGTAACCCTGAGGTTTACTAAATTGCTTCACTGTAACCTTTTTGCACGCAAAATGTTAGAAAAACGTTAATTTTAAAGCTTTAAGGTTGTTATATGTCTATTTATGCGACTCACCATTTCAAATGCCATCAGTTTCAACCCTTTCCCTCTAATTATAAACCCTAATCTACCATATTTGGATTTGGGAGAAAAATATGATTTGGATGAAAGATGGTGGAGTTGGGGTTTATGTTTTGGGGAAAAATGTTGAAATTGACGGCATTTGAAATGGTGAGTCGCATAAATAGACGTACAACAGTATTTAAGCTTCAAAATCAATGTTTGCTAATGTTTTTATGTGCGAAAAGGTCACGATGAAATAATTACGTAAACCTCAGGGTTACCGCGTGGATTTTTTTAGTTTTGGTTACAGCGTGAAAAACCCAAAACCTCATGGTTACCACGTGGAATTTCCCATTATTTTTCTTATAGACAAATAGATTTATACTATAATGCCATTACTATTTATCTTTCATAATCTAACATTCATCTTTTTTTAGTGTGTCTTTATATTTTTCTATCTTAATTTTAATAATGTTTTTTTGGAGAATTATTAGGCAAATATATAGAGTCAAAAACACTTAATTTTTTCAAAAATAATAAGGAAAAATTACCCTGAATAATACGACCTTTCACTTATTTCCCATGAATAATACGAACTTTCAATTAACCACGAATAATACGAAGTTTGACATGCATTTTCCGGTGGCATCCTTGACCGGTTTGGAACCGGTAGAACAGGTAAAATATGACCGTTGCACAACAGGTTTATCTCCAACTTTGGTTTCATTTCTTCTTTCCAGATTTCTCCCCCCTCTTTCTTCTTTATCTTTCCATTTTTTTTAAATTACTTCCAATCTTCACCTCATTTATTTAGTTTACTTCCTCCAATCTTCCCCTTCTTTATTTAATTGATGTTAAATATGTTTTCCCCTTCATCATCATCATCTCAATCTAGAACATCAATTGCAAATGGAATTCCTTTATGTAATCATGGTGTTCATGCTAAATTACAAGTAGTAAAAAAAGGATTAAGAGTTGGTGAGAGATTTTATGGATGTGCATTTTGACCGGTAAGTATATATTAGTGAATAGCTTTATTTTATTTTATGTTAATTTTTAATTTCTTTATTAATTAGGGTTCATGATTTGATTTTATTTGTAGGCACAAGATTGTAAATTTTTTAAGTGGAGAAAGATGTAGAGTATTCAAGTGGAATTTCTTCTTTTCTGGAAGAAGAGAAAGCTATGTTGATTGATAAAATAAAGAAATTGAAGGCCAAGAATGCAAAGTTGAAAGAAAGTGAAGCAATGTTGAAGTTAGAGGTTGTTAAACATGTAAATGCACAAAAAGCATTAAGTTTTGTGCTTGTTGCATCATGGGTTTTATTTGGATTGTTCTTATTTATGTTAAGCTAAGTATAAGAAGTTGATCATGTTATGGAACTTCAATGTAATAGCCGAAATGTAATGGAAAAGTTATACAAAGTTGTCTTCTTATCATTAAAAATAGCTACAATCCATACATGTTATACCCGAAATGTTAACCTTACATATTTAAGCATTCCTTACAAAAGTACTAAATTTAGTTCCTAAATACAAAAGTGATAAAATTTAGTTCCAAATTACAAAAGTACTAGATAATGGTAACATGACATATAGAAAAGATTACACATTCAAAAGTACTAAATTTAGTTCCAAAATACAAAAGTACTAGATAATGCAACATCAAATATTTGTTGTCGATGCTTGAGTTGATACTATTTCATTAGGGTTCTTTGACTTTCCCCTTGTAGTAGTAGTGACACCACTCCTTCCACTTGTACTACTACTCTTACCCTCCTCTACTGCCTTTTCCAGTTCTAATTGTCCTGTTGCCTTTACTTAAAGAACTTGGTTGTGCAGACATGTTGTGATGGGATAAAGCTGGTGTATTGGTTGCTACATCAACAACCTTTTTTGGTCTTCCTCTACTTCTCTTCAATGGAGGTGGTTGCTCAATTGCTTTACCCTTTTCGGAACACTTCCTCTTGTTATAGGGTAGCTTCAACTCTATTTATTGTTAAATATAATTTTTGCAATGATTCAAGTTCATTTTAGTCTATATGATTTTAATATTTTCATAGCTTAACTAGTGTCTAATGGCGTTCGTCCGGGTCATTGTTGATTTCGGGTTAGGTGGGCTTGAAATCAGATTTCGTGTCCATATTATTTTTACATAATTGTAAATTTTTAAAGTCGAATCAAATCGGATTCGGTTACAATGTCGTGTAAATTTCGAGTCATCGTGTCTATTTTTAACACCTCTAGTTTTTATATAGTAAAAAATTTTTATACTATATCGACAATTTGGCCCCCCCCTCCCAATTAAAAATGCTGGCTTCGCCCCAGTTGACCATTGATTATTAACTCTAAATATATGAAACCATGTATTTATAAAATTTAATTTATTAAAATATTTAATACTTTATTAGATTAACTAATAAGATGATTGAATATGAGTCTATCATACTATGTTAAAAATTGATACAGATTTACAGCAGTTCGATCTAAAATCGTTCGGGTTAAGTCGGTTTTAGCCGGAACGAGTTCGGATTCGAGCATGATTCGGGTCGGATATGACTCGGGTCGGTCATTATTAGGTTCGGGTAATATCGGTTAACGGTTTTGTGTCGGTTACCAAAATCGAATACAGGTTAAAATTTTCCATTTTCGGTTGTCAACCGGTTCGGGTACAACTTCGGTTCGGGTATTGTCGGTTCGATAAACCTAAAAAGGGAACACATTTTCGGGTCGGTTTATTTTTGGTTTCGGTTCGGGTTTTCGGGTCGGTTCACTTTTGAACAGCTCTAGAGATGTTCTTCCTAATATAGAAAGTTGTTTTTCGAATCTTGAAATCATTGAGTAGTAATAGAAAAAAAATATAGATGGTTTGATATTTTGAAACGGTTGAGATTACCTCTGTGGTATCTCAAGAATTGGAACCTCGTCAAGATCATCTCGACTCTTTTTAATAGTTGGGGGGTACGTTGATAGTACCTCAAACTTATATCTTCTGCTACGGTTTGGCCGTTTGTGGGTTGTGCACACTAGGGGCCATTTGTGGGGTGTGCACACTAGGGATCTTTATTTAATAGTTATCCGAAGGGCCTAGCTAGCCCGATGGAGAATTGGGAATGGTCGATCGGTTCATATTTGGAAAGGTGCTTGGTTGGAGGGTGAAGGTTCTGGGAAAATTGCAACTCCATGCTCCTTCTTATCTCTTGAAGCTAAAGTTTATGAATTACTTGATTCTAGCAGTAAAAGCTGGAATATCAATATGATCAAAACTCTTTTTCTTCCAGTTGATTTGGAACGTATCCTTAGTGTTCCAATTAGTGCTTGTGAGGTGGACGATGATCGTATATGGTATGGTAATAGCGAAGGCACTTTCAAAGTTAAAGAAGCCTACAACATCGCTATGGCTATAGAAGATAACGCCTCTTGCTCAAAGGGGGCTGATCGTATGTGGAAAAAATTGTGGCGCTTGGACGATCCCCCAAAAGCTAAAATTTTTCTATGGCATGCTATCTGGGATATTATTCCTCATAGTGGTAATCTGCAACGAAAGGGAGTGCTGGAGCTAGGCCGATGTCCTAGATGTGGAGAATACGAGTCCTCGATCCATGCTTTCAGAGACTGTTCCTCGGTTCGCAAGTTTTGGATTATTGCGCCTACCATGATTTGTAAAAAAGATGCTCCAGATATTCGGACTTGGTTTACTGATTTTTTGATTACTAATAATATTTTTAATGCTGAACTTCTAACTATTCTCTTGTGGTAGATTTGGTTTGCAAGGAATGACCTTTGCTTCCAAAAAATTTATACATCTTGAAAGGGCGAAGGATGGATTGCTTGAATACCAAAGATGGAACTATCCTGCAGGCAACAAAGTCCCAAGTGAAAAAGGTAAATGGAGTAGCCAAGTAGTGGCAGCATCAAGCTCAACTTTGACGCATCGATAAATCAACAACGCGAGTGTTACAGCCTGGGTGTGATTGCTTGTGATGAAAATGGCTTAGTGCTCTTAACAGCCTCAAAAACCAAATGGCCTCTTATTCCGGCTGAAATGGCTGAACTTAGAGCTGCTGAGTGGGCTATTCTTTTGGCTATAAATCAGGAATGGAAAGATATCATAATAGATTGCGATGCATATTTGATTATTGAACCGCTCAAGAAGCAAAAAGTCAAGGGCCTTCATTCCCAAGTCATCATCAACAATATCAATTCGCTATGTAATACATTCAGCAGCATTAGTTTCTCTTTTTCTTATAGGGAATGTAATAAGGCAGCTCATAGGCTTGCTCGATGGGCTTCGAGCAGTAGTTGTGAGAATGTTTGGCTAGATTCGAGTCCTATTTGGATTAAGGACATTGTTATTGCTGATTCTTCTTCTTAATAAATTTCTGTTTCACTTAAAAAAAAGGAAAAAAAAAAAAGAAAAAAGAATAGTATTTGATTTACAACAACAACAAAGAAAAAAAAGAAGAAAAAGATTTTTAAAAGGTATTGATAAAGTAGTATGTTTGCAAAGGAGAATAATTTACAGGATAATTAATACATTCTACCAGATATGTAGTTGGACTATAGTATGGAATCTCGCACAACCAGGTGGACTGCAGGTAAATGAAGGTTAGAATCAAGGCAGGTAAACTCCATAGTTTTATATACTAAAATTAAGTTATATAAGTGTGTACTCAGCATAAGCTGACTATGTGATTTTATTTTTAAACCTGTCCTTGTGGGGACAAATTTTGCGAAGATTGAGATTGGTGAAGTCAACGGCAACTGAAAGCGTAAAGATTAGTATCATCAAAGTAATCTCAACAAATCATATAATAGAATGTAAGTAAAGTAAATCTTTATTTAAAATTATTTTAGTACTTATTTTGGATTATTAGAGAAAAGATTCCACCGTACAAGGTGATTTGAATTTGAAATGTTTGGCGCTTGTGCCACTGACTGGTTATGATTTTGAAATGTTGGTTTTTGAACTTGCGGGTTGACTTTTTAAGTCAAAAGAAAGTTTTGGTTTATCCGATTTACAAACGGAACTCTGCCGGATGTTTAAATCTATAACTATTACTAAAACAAAACACGGCTTACATCATCACCTTTCAAAATTGCTTACGTGTTGTATCCTTATTAAAAATTTTCCCTCTAAACTTAAATGATGATGTCATCCTTATTATAATCTTTGACTTTCTATCTCTTATTTTGAGCATATTATTATCTTATTAATTGTTTTTTTACTTTTTGGGTCAAATCACATTTAATGTATTAGAAAACTATATATTTTTATTTCATTTATTTTAATTATTTATAACATATTTTCAATTTCATTTATCAAATGAATATTATTTAGTGTATTGGATATTTTAAAATGGTTAAAACATAATCTACTATTATTAGGATTTATTTTTGTTATTTATACTCTTGGTTACTTAAATGCACTGATTAATTCTAATATGATTTAGTTTTTGACTATTTTTATGTAAGTCACTTATATTTTTTATGAGAAAAAATTATCTTTGTCGTTTAAACTAATAAAATAATTTTACATAATTCTATGTATTTATATTTGATTTTAAAGTGTGTTATTGATAGTAATAATATTTAATACTTTTATAAATTGATGTAATAGGTATTTTTGTTAGAAAAATTAATATGTTATTTTTTATTTAAAAAATTCATAATTTTGTATTGTACTTAAGGTGAGAACCATTCGCTCATCTATTCAACATAAAAAAATAAAAGTATAAATATAATTATATTGCGCACAATGCAAAATATGATATAATTTACGTAATGTATACAATTGTTCATAGTGAATAAAATATAAATATAATACAAAAATATGTCAAAAAATTTGAAAAAGTCGTGCATCGCACGGGCACTATCTAGTGATTCTTATAAATCAATTTCTTTACATCTTTCAAAGGTTGTAAACTGTGATATTTGAAGAATTCTACTGGATATTACAATTAGTTAAATAATTGATTATAGGGAAATTCTACGTGGTAAGCACCAGGTTAAGGGAAACGCCTGTGATAACAAATCTTATTTTCTTTTCTACATGGTAAGCACCAATTGTTTCAAAACTAACTGTCGTAACTATATGGGCTAGAAAACAATAAGTGACCGTTAATGGGTGAAATTACCATATTGCCCCTGTTTAATTATAATAATAGAAAGCTCCGTCTTCTTCTTCATTTCACTGATTTTTTCATACCCACAGAGGCAAATTCATCATTGATACTATCATCAAATGAACTCTTACTAGTCTCCAATCTCACTTCACTCTGCTGTTCTTAATTCTCTTCAGTTTCTTAGCCGATTTTCGACCCGCAAAAACCACTATCCTATTTTCGAATTTTTACATGACAGATACAAAACAAAGCAATTTAATTTAATTTCAGTAAAAATTATCATCATGAAATAAAGATTGATGATTATCTACATGATTATAATCAAACATGATGCAGTCGGGATGAACAACTACCCATTGAACCATTGATACCACAATGAAATTAGCCTGAAAATATAATCTCAATGTTCAACAATGTACCCTAAAATTGCAAAATTTGAGATTATAATCTAAGGTTGTAATTGAACAAAAAGAATTGGATTTTACAAATTTGAGATTTTAAGAGCAATAACTAGCCTTAAGCATGTCAAAGATTTGGGTAATCACCAATTCGCAATTATTTTCATGAATATGGAAAATAATACAGAATTTTGAAAGGATAAGAGGAAACTAACTCAATAGATGATAATTTCCCAGGTGGGTCTTGCTAGATATGCAGCTACAAGCAAATCTCCATCTCCAATAATTTGCTGTGAGCAGACCTATTTCTGTTCAGGTCTCATACAGATGAAGAAAAAAATAGCAAATTGATGATTTTTTGTTTCTTTCTGTTGGTCTCGTCTCATGTTCAGTTAGGGGAGTGAACGAAATTTTATGGTTTTTGTTTAATAATAATAATAATAATAATAATAATAATAATAATAATAATAATAATGATAATAATAATAATAAATTGTGAAGAACTGTGAGGAATTCGGTTTAGATGGAAAGAAGATGAGTATGGATGCAAAGGGAGATGGGTATGGATGCAAAGGAAGAAGATGGGTATGGATGCAATGGAAGAAGATGATGATGAAGAATTAAACAAGGGCAATATGGTAATTTCATCCATTAACGGCCATTGAAACGTTTTTTAGCCCATATAGTTACGGCAGTTAGTTTTGAAACAGTTGGTGCTTACCATGTAGAAAAGAAAATAAGATTAGTTATCACAGACGTTTCCCTTAACCTGTTGCTTACCATGTAGAATTTCCCTTAACTATATTATCAACGTAATAGCACGATATAAATGTTAAGCTTCCGCATTAATTTAAATTAATCTTGTTTAGTCAGCTAGTTAGATTCGGGTTGTTACAGGGCCCGCTAGTCTATTCTTGCAACCGCTGGGGATGGTTACTTTACGTCCTTTAAATGTAATACCGCAAGTACACGGCGTAGCTTACTACGACGGCAAGTACGAGTCGAATCCACTGGGAGTGGGAGTTAAGTCAATAGCTTCTCAATCGATTAGTGAGTTCAAAAAACATATAAAATGGTGTTTGGAGGTAGAAATAATTAAAGCAAGCAATTAAAAAGAATAGAATGAAAAGCGAAACATAAAAGTAATTAAGAACACAATGAACTAAGGCAAAGATAAAGTGATCAATTAACTAAAGAGGCATAGGCTAGGCTTTCCCACCAAGGTAGTGTTTACTAACTTCAACCTAAGCTCATGGTTATGGGTTGTTATGAGGAAGAACGTATCTAAAATAATAATGTTCTCTCTCAAGCAATAATAGCTTCCTAAAAATACTCAACTATCTATTCTCATGGAGCTAAGCATAGATTAAGACATGGAGCACATATTCATTATTTCCAATCAAAACATCTACATATTCTCATGGATATGATTCAACTTTTAAGCATAGATTATCGTTAAAAATTGACTATCGCCATCAATTCAACGACACTAAACAAGATAGCAAAACCTATCTCAAACCATAAACAACACAAACAAGCCAAAGGTAAAGATAGCAATTCAAACTACATACATGGTGATCATGCCTAGCCTAAGCCAAAACAAACTACTCACTCATAATCATATTGAAGTTATAGATTGCAAACAAGCTAATAATCATGGATGCATAAATTAAACTTGAGTATTCTAACAAGATAAGTACAATAAGTTGAAGATCAACAAGCATGAACATATGAAACCAAAGGCAAACAATCACTAAATGATGAATTGAAATCAATGTAAATAAAGATAGAAGTTACTCTTTGATGAACAAGATGAATTGATGATCAAGGCAACAACTTCCAAAAGCTTCAATGAAGATACACCAATGGTTGAAGAATTCAAATTGCAAAATGTTACACCAAAGGGTGAAACTAAGATTGTGTTTGGAAATTGAAAATACTTAATTAAATTGAAAGGAAACTATGCTAAACACTAATTCTTAATTGAAAATGAAAGCAAAGCTAATAATACATAAAAGTTACTCTAGAATGAAAGGAGAAAACTAAGATGCTTAGCTCCTTCTTCCTCTTCTATTTATAGCCTTCAAAGCAAGTTGGGGTGGGGGGGTGGGGTGGTGGTTTCATGATTGCTCCACCACCACTAGGGTGTAGGAGGGAGGTGCCACCCCTAGTGGATAGGGTAGGGTGGCTAGGAAGTCTTTTGGAGCAACAATTGGAAGAAACCATATGTATTTGGACCTTAATGCCTTTTAAAAAGATCGCGAAAAGCTATTGCCACCCATTTCGCTCGACCAGTCAAGCGAGTATCAAGTACACAGGTGAAAATCTTCAAAAATAGAACAATCACCAAAAAATAGCTCCGCTCAACCTGTCCGCTTGACCGAGCGAGCTCTCTCGACCCATCGAAAATGCTTCTGTCAAAATTCAGAAGCTACTGGAAGTGAATAGTACTTTCGCTCGACCGGTCGAGCGACCTTCATGATGGTCCTGCTCAGCTTCTATCTCTAATGCAAGTCTTTTTGATGCTCGAGCAAGCTTGGCTCGACCCAGTTTTAGCCGACTGGGCTTTGAATGGTCTACTTTAGCTCCTTTTGGCCTTGTTTCCTTGACTTGGGTCATCAAGGCTTTGATTACTTTAGCTTTTGAAGTTAAGTGAGTATTTTATGCGCCAAATGTACTTGGTTTGTGATCGGTTTTGATGAATATTACCTGAAATGCACAAAAACACCAAAATACCCAACCAAGCGTAAAATCCAAAATAGAGCAAGCATAGTTATGCAAAATTCCAATATAATAAAGCTAAATAATGGGGATAAAATATGAATAAATTGCAGCTAACAAACTCCCCGGCCCCAAGCCAAGACCTTTGTTGTCCTCAAGTAAGTTCATGGTCAAGATTCAGGAGTAAGACAAAAAACAACAGAATTGCACAAAATTAATTTAGGCAACCTTTAAATTTGAGAACACAAGCCATGAATATCAAAAGGTGTATGACAGGTTCGCAAACTATGATTATTATTTCTAAAAGCGTGAAGTATGCACCTGATTGCACATATCATCCTCAAAGCAGGTCATCAGGCGAGGATCTCACCAAACTGAGTCTAGGACTCCCGAACCGATCACAATGGGTATAAGTGGACCTCACTTTTAGGTATGTTAGCCAAGATGAACAACCACACTCAAGTGTGTAAAGTTACGCTCATTTGTTTATCCTATGGCTCAATGTGATCTGAGCCCTCTAAATAGAGATGTATCAAAGTTTTGCACCTCGATACTCGGGGACTCTAAGGCTAAGACTTCACTAGAAGTAGGTGGATGAACCTAAAGAGGTGAATTGGTAAAGGTTAGAGTATGATGAAACGTAGAAAGGGTAAGGAAGGGTAAGGTTACAAAAATAGATAGCATAACTAGTTAGTTAACCCGAACAAACCAAAATGACCCATGGTTTCACACAACTTGACATTTAATACTACTAATATTTTTCTATACAAGCTTTTGACTTCTTTTTCTTTCTTTCTTTTTATTCCTTTTTGTTTTGATTATTATTTTTTTATTTTTTTGTATATAAATATATGAAAAACGAACACTACACTACCAAAAGCGGGTAGTGAACTAAAGGATTCTTAGAGTGGTATAATACCAACTAAATATATACAACCGTAATAAAAATATCACCATGATACATGCAAGTGGTGACCTCAAGAAAATATATAAAGACAAAGGCAAGCTAAAAACTCAAGCCAAGTGTGATAAACCAACCACCAACATACCATCAACCAAACAAACTAGTTTGCTAAAGAGTTAAGGTAAAGGTGAATGAAGGTGAAAGTGAAGGGATACAAAAGAAAAATGTATTTGAATGAGATGTTAAAGGAAGTTAGGTATAATGTAGTTTAACAAGTGGGATATAAAGTGAAGGGATACAAAGAAAGGGAATAAGCTCGATCCAAACTAGAAACTAGATCCATACAATGCCCAAGTCCCTCAAGTCATGCCTAGTGCGCTACAAATCCACAATCTCATTTATCAACATGAATACACGGTAGAGGCTCAATAATTACTCACGGGTTTAAAATTTGTCCACAAATACCCAAAGGTGGTGCCACAAACCAAATCCTACTTGACTATTGTTTTGAAAACTCAAAGGTTCACTGGTTTGTAAGTCACAAATTTTGATCAAAATAGTCTAAGTTTGCTAAAATACCCCACACAAGACAAAAATGTGGCCGTGAAGGGTAATCAAGATAACTATTCAATGATCCAAAGTGTGTATAAGTGTTGATCAACTACCAAAAGCATGAAACAAATTTACACTACAATCACGATATAATATTGATAACCGTGTTTTTAGCGCGTCATAAACACTAAGAACCTAAGCTATGCAAACAATATTTAAAATCACGCAAAATGCTACTACAACGAGTGCAACGGTAAGTCGGGGGTTCGAACCACAGAGAAAAGGGATGCGAGACTAAAGGTTAGGTGTGGGAAAAGTTGTACGGAAGGTTAGAAGGCAGGTGAGCTATGCTAAGAACGAATGTAAAACAATGAAAGAAAGCGGGCTAGGGCTAGGTCCACCCTAGGTAGGTCCATTGGAAGTAAAGATAGGCTAGGTCGAGGGAGATCAAACGAAGAACGATCGAGACACTCTAGACATCGAGGGGAAGTTGGTGACCTATAGTTATACGAACGACCCATAATCGCCCTATGTCTCACTAAGGAGTGGCAGGACAAGATTCGACTCGAATATCAATCAAGCAATCAACATCAATCTCAACCATCTTCCTAAACATTTAACACAAGACCAAAACCCTAAGGTTTCTCTAACCCAAAACCCTAAAACACTACTATAGCATATTGAATGTAAAAGCAAAAGAGAAAGAAAGCAATAGACCTATTCTAGAAAGCATTATAGGAAATGAAAGAACATAAAAGCATAAATGGAATGAAAAGACATAAAAGCATTAAATCTAGACTAGGAAAACAATAAATGAAAGCATTAAAGATAGAAAAGCATTAAATAAAGAAAACTTACATAAATGAGAGTGCAAAAGTGAAGAACAAAACAAAGGAGAAAGCATAAAACTAATCTAGGGCATAAACTAAAGAGAAAAGCAATAGAGGTTGATGAACAAGTTGGGAGGATTACTCCCAAGCAAGTCATGAGCAAAGTATTCAGAAAAGGGCCTTTATTTAGGCTACAAAAGGTGGGGAACAAAAGCCCTATGAATCCTACGAAGATAAGCTTGGAAACAAAACGCTGCGCTGAATTAAATGGGCATTCGGCCGAATGTGAGGGCCCATTCGCCCGAATCTATGGTCATTCGCCCGAATGAGATGGATTCGGGGTTTCCAGAAGCTTCAGAGTCATTCCTAGTGAAAAAGCAAAGTATTCGCCCGAATGCATATTACCATTCGCCCGAATGGTTGATTTGGTTAGCTCGAATTGGTCGCTTTAGGCTTCTTTCTTTGTTTGCTGCTCACATTCGCTCGAATGGGCCATTACGTCGCCCGAATGGGGTGTTGTTGGCCTTGATCTTGGGCCTTTCAAGCACATTCACCCGAATTTACATGAGCTTCGACCGAATGCTTGTTATCCTTGCTTCATTTGAACTTTTTCATCCACGAACAAGCATCGAACGACTTTCGGACTTTCCGAGGACTTTGGGTATGACTTGAAATGCTCGGGAATGCCTTGAAATGCGTGTCTCATCTTCGATTCAAGTGTCGAAGTCTCGTACGCAACGAAAACACCTCAAAACACCTAAAAACACCTTAAAGCACATGGAGACGAGATCAAGGTAAAATCATGCGTAAGATATGTAAAAACCGATATAAAACGCGAGACTCGACACAAGAATGAGGAGATAAATGTGCTCTAAAACGAGCATATCAACTCTTCCAAGCTAAACCTTTGCTAGTCTCTAGCAAAGAGACTAGGTAGGATAACATGAAAGCACGGGGTCACCCAAAAACAAAACTAAACTAAACTACCAAAGCAATAAACCTAAAACTCACTATCGTAGGAATCACGGTCTCACTTAGCACGTACGACAAGCCCTTTAAAGCTCAAGGTCTCCCAAAGAGGACGAGTAAGGTCTCGTGAGGGTTTTTCAGAAGGAGACCCACAAATCCTATGCAATGCAAATGCAAGGTGAGCGGAAATCAGAGCAACGCGAGCTGTGCAAGAGCAAAACTCTTCCCTAGCCATAGGCGTGCAAGTACAATGGTCTCAAGGAGCGCAATACCAAAGAGAATGACCAATTCCACAAACTCGAGATTACCGGGGTAAGCTACATCACAGGCTATGCCACCCACTACCTAGAGAGGTCACAAGTCTACGCTCCCCGGGTAATTTCTCAAAAGATGTGAGAAATATGCAATGACGCTCATGTGTTTGATTATGGTTCGTGTTAGATGAGTCGGGAATCAAAAACCTAATAGGGGCAAATCATGGGGATTGTATCATATCTAACTCCAGCACAGAACAAGCTAATTGGAGCAAGTCAAACATGTTAGCAAAGGGTTGTAACGTTGGCTTAGGGTTAAGGTGGGATACATTTGGGAATTTGGAGCTAAGTAGAGGATAGCAAGTGACCCTAAACAAAACACTCACAAAAATCTTATGATAAACCAATGAAAACTATATCCCACAACCATAATAACCCAATGTCTTTTATACGCATAATGATCTCTATCATCAAACACTATCAAAAATCTGAAATCTCATATGCACAAGTGTTTCCAAACTCATTTCCTAAAATGAAATATTGACCTCCTCACTCAAATAAACATATGTGTATAAAACTCAGTGAAGCACAGAGAGAGGTCTCCTCAACTAAAGAATGTGTATGAATAATCATAATAATAAGCACGAGAGGATGAAGGGAGAAAAGTAGTATGAGCTGGAATCAAAATGAGTAGAGTCATACAAACCAACAACCATAATATCATAACCAAAAGCCCACAATCACTGTAGCACACAAGAACCCCACAATTACTAAGCTATCCTCTAGGTAAGAAGAGGGAACAATTTGGCTCATGTGGAGGTTATACAATGTGGCTACAAAAGAAAAGGAAAAGGCAAAAACTTGGCTTATCCTAATGTCAGATTGCGTACAAGGTAGGCTATTTGGGCTATGTAGCCTAATTCTAGCTATCGTGTTATCATCCCTGGTCTCAAGAAAAGCCGACTACGCTGGAGAAGAACTGACACAATACATAGATCCCCTAACTAGCACACAAAATGAAAGGAACTCGCAAGGAGTCCAAGAAGGCTCAATACTCACAGGCTAGTCGAAATGCGCTTCTAAAGGTAGTGATCCAAGCCACCAACCAAACAAACCCAGTTCCCCCAAGCTATGTGGAAAATAATCAGACCCTAGGTCCCAAAACAGGCACAGGGCTAAGGAAATACGAGTTTGCATAAGATTAGACCACAGAAGTACACACTAGAAGCAAGCATGCTAGTTTCACAACTCAACAATCTTATTGAAAACTAACAAGAATATGCAATATATACACTATGTCATGAATGCAAGATGAATATACAAAATGATAAATGCAATGAACTAAACTATAGCTACATGAAACTAAATGCACCAAACAAGTGGGTGGAAGTGACAGTAGTGTTGACCATTTCTACTCCCCTAAGCTAAAGCTTTGCTAGTCTCTAGCAACGGAGAGAGGAGAAAAAGATGAAACATTTAAAACCATGGTCAACAAGATTGTCGCAACACCCAACACAAACACATGCTAGCCAATAATAAAGAGAGAAGAACGTCATACCTAGGCTAGGAGGGCATTCACTCCTAGCATTACCATTACCACCATCAAGTGGTCTAAGAACTCTTCGTTGCTCGAAAGAAGTGGAGGAGAGAAGAACAAGCCTAGAGCGATTGCCTCCCCCAAGCTAGGGTGAAGCTATATTCTTCATATTTGGCTTAAATGCTCTTTTGAGCCTTCTTTCTCTTTCTCACCCTCACTGGACCGTTAGCATTGACCCTCTCAAAATCATCAAATCAAGCACAAGCAAAACTTGTGCAGGGTCAATTTTAAGAGCCATTTGGATCTATAAATTCTAACAAACAATACTACAACCAAACATGAGCACCGACTAGCAAAAATGCAATGCAATGAACAAAAAACAAAAATGAAACCAAAGACAATATATACAGTTGGGTTGCCTCCCAACAAGCGCTTCTTTAAGGTCTTTAGCTAGACCTGACTCACTATGTGGTAGCCACTAGCGAGTGAAACTCCGAAGGAGTTTATCGAACTCACTCCCCACAACAGCAAAGGTTGGGGAGTGGAAGAGGGAGAGAAGAAAGAAAAGAGGGAGAAACGCAACAAAGACCGACTTTCCATAACATGATGAAAACTCGGGAGAGGAATGAACAAAGGGATGGGGAAGGGAAGCAAGTGACATAGAATCACAAGCATCAAGGTGAGCATGAATAAGAACGATCTGGAGCTTCACATGATGACAAAGAGGTGTAAAGTGAGAATCGACAAAAGGCACATCTAAGGTATGCACTTGAGACTCCTCAATCACGCACATATCTACCTCTAGGTCATTGGGTCTACTAGCTATATGACCACGCACATATGTGAGGGGTTCATCATGTTGAGGTGCACAAGGAACCTCATCGGTGAGTGGTGCATCAACACAAGAATGTTGATCATCAAGAGAAGGAGGGGAGCTAATGATTGGGCGAGGGGAGTCTAGGTCATGGTTTAATGCCATGGGCACAAGGTGGTCATGGGTCTCTAGTCTCTCCTAAAATACCCTTCGAAAAGTGTTAACACTCCACGTTCTCTCTAACTCGGTCCACTCTTCAACCCAATCATAACTAGAGGGGTAGGCCGGTGGAACCTCAAGGGGAGGGAGATAGGGGTATTCTTTACTATAGTTGTCCTTGGCCAACCATTTGAAGAAGTTCAGACAAATCACAGGGGTTTGGTCAAGGAACATGTCTTGGTAAAACTCATCTACGAGCCCCTTAGTCTCACCGTTCAAACCTCCATAAATGTTATGACACATTTTCCATCTATTGATATAACGCCCAGGGAGGAAGAATTTCCCATATCTATTAAAGAAG
>CM025917.1:22077523-22094609 GCA_000753965.2 Amaranthus hypochondriacus
GACTAGAAGGAACCAAAGACTGTCTGATATCACCATGGATAAAATCCCAGCCAACTTCATCCTACCAACCTTCCGGCATCGCAGCCGCTAACTACCACTACCCCAAAAAGCTAAAAGGAAATAAACAAAAGCAAAAGCCGAAAGAAAAAAACGTCAAAGAAAGTTAAGTGAGTATTGTAAGCGCCAAATGTACTTGGTTTGTGATCGGTTTTGACGAATATTACCTAAAATGCACAAAAACACCAAAATACCCAACCAAGCGTAAAATTCCAAATAAAGCAAGCATAGTTATGCAAAATTCCAATATAATAAAGCTAAATAATAGGGATAAAATATGAATAAAATGCAGCTAACACACTGCATTCAAGAAATGGTGAAATTATAAAAAACTGATATTAATAATCCTTGCTTTGAGATAAATTACACAAGATTATCCCACATGACTATTTTTTAACTTATAAATAAAAAATAAAATACAAATTAAGAGTGATAAGTGAATAGTGACCAAAAACTAAATAGTACCACTAGCTTGAATAGGAGGTATGACATACTTTTTTTTTTAAACTTTTATTTTTATTTCACCAAAAAACAAAGACAATACACTACAAGAATAGGAAAAAAATATCTCCCACCTTATACAATGGATCGGTATGAAAAGGGCACCGATCTTCTAGGAAGGGTTGCACCCCTTTACTCACTAGTGGAAAAAAATACATTGCCTGCGGTTAATGTGTATACGTAGCCAATAGAACAAAATTAAAAAAAAATAACACATTGGCTGCGTTAGTGTTATGTCCGCAGCCAATACTCCATAACAAACACAATGGTTGCGGTTCTATGAATGTCCGTAGCCAATATTGCTTCCCAAATTTTTTATTTCAAGAAAACACATACAATAGCTGCGGTTTATACACATGTCCGCAGCCAATGAATAATTTTTTAGTTTTTAATTCAACAAAAACGCGCCTCTAACGTTCAATTCCTCATTAACCTACTGTTCTATCTTTGAAAACTATTCATTTTCTTCTGCTTCTTCATTTGCTTGCTCTAAAACCCACAAACAATTGTAAAACTCACGACTGTCATTGTTGCTTTGCCCTTCTTCTTCTTCTTCTTCATTTGTTGTGCGAAAAAACCCACGAACAGAAACCCACGAATGCCATTTTCATTTGGTCTTCTTCTTCTTCATTTTCTCTAAAACCCACGAACAAAACCCATTCTCTTCTTCTAGTTCTTCACGAAATTGCTCTTGTTCATTGTTCTTCACGAAATTCCTCACCCTCACACAAACTTGCTGTTTTTTTAAGGTAAATTTCGGCTAAATGTGTTTTTTTATGTTTATTTTTACTTTTGTTTGGAAAATATTGATATGTGTAGTAATTTTACTCAGTTTTTGTTTTTCTTGCTCAGTTCCTCTCACGACATTTTGCTCAGTTTTGCTCAGTAATTTTGTTTGGAAAATATGGACCCTAAGTAATTTTGTTTTTCTTATTTCATTGTAGGTCACATTGTAATTGTTCTTGATCTAGATGCACAAGGTAAATTCTCTTGATACTTTTTTTTATTGTTTATCATATTTTTAGGGTTTAGGGAGTTTTACACTATCATTTATATTTTGTATATGAGTTTGATATTTTTCAAAGTTATGTTATTGATTTGTTAATTAAATTTGGTTTATGTGTATTTTGTTAAAAATGTAATTTGTTGTTGAAAATTTGTTTTTATTTTAGAACATATGAAGTATGAATGAAGTATTTTGTATATGTGTTTTTAATCAAAGTTATGTTAGAATATAAAGTATGAATGAAGTATGAAGTATACAATAATGTTAGTTATTCTAAATGTTTTTATTTTAGAACACAATGTAGTGCATATATCAAAAGCCTTTGTATCCTGGATGTACAAAGTTCACCAAACTTACAGCAGTTTTGACGATTTTCAACATTAAGTCAAAGTTCAATTGGAGTGACACTAGTTTCAAAATGTTATTAGAAGCGTTAGGTGAGATGCTTCCTGAGGGAAATGAACTTCCAAAGTCGACATACTATGCCAAAAAGCTAATGTGTCCTCTCGGGTTAGAGTACCAAAAGATTCATGCGTGTCCGAATGATTGTGTAATGTATCGGAATTAAAACGAAAACTTAGAAGAGTGTCCTAGGTGTGGGTTATCGTGTTACACGCGTAAAGGGGCTCGGGATGCGAAAGGGCCCCCGGCTAAGGTATTTTGGTATCTTCCAATAATACCTAGATTCAAGCGTTTGTTTTCTATAAAGAAAGATGCGTTAAATTTTAGGTAGCATGTAGATAGGGTGAAGAAAGATCACTGGCTCACACATCCATCCGATTCTCCGAAGTGGAAGAGTATTGATAGGTTGCACAAGACTTTTGGGGATGAAGTTCGTAATTTAAGGCTCGGACTGTGCACGGATGGAATGAACCCATTTGGCAATCTTAGTTCTCAACATTGTACTTGGCCGGTACTTTTAGTGATATATAATTTGCCTTCTTATCTCGGGTCCTAAGCAACCTGGCAATGACATAGATGTATATCTTGCACCTCTCGTTGAGGATTTGAGAAAGATGTGGGATGAAGGAGTCCGTGTTTGATGAATATGCTAATGAGGAGTTCACCTTGCGTGCAATGCTTTTATGCACCGTTAACGATTTTTCGGCATATGGAAACTTATCAGGGTATATGAACAAATGGTAGAAAGCGTGCCCAATATGTATCGATGACATGGAATCCACGTGGATTCCTAAGTGCAAACATGTATTCATGAACCATCGAAAGTTCCTCTCCCACGAGATCACCAATACCTTAAGAAGAAGAAGATGTTCAACGGGGATGTTGAGGACCGTGTAGCTCGTCGACCGTTGACCGGTTATGAGGTTTACGAACAGGTTAAGAGGGTTGAGACTGTATTTGGTAAAACAGGGCAAGTACAAGGGGGTGAAGATCGTTTGTGGAAAATAAATTCAATCTTTTGGACGCTTCCATATTGGAGAGATCTACAAGTTAGGCATTGTCTCTACGTTATGCATATAGAGAAAAATGTATGCGATACCATACTCGGGACTCTCATGAACATTCCGGGTAAGACAAAGGATAACAAGGTCGTGCGAGATTACTTTGAATGTAAGGGTATTCGTCCGGAGTGTTGGGCACAGGTTAAGGTGAGTAAGTAAAGAGAAAGAGTTGATGAAGTTGGTGGTAGTAGCGAGGGAAAGGTCGGTAAGAAGAAGATGAGTAGTGAAAAAGTTTATTTGCTTCCAGCTTGCTACACATTGTCCAAAGTAGAGAAGCGGGCCTTTTGTGAGTGTTTGTATGGCATTAAGGTTCCGTCTGGGTACTCATGCAACATGAAGAGATTTGTGACCCTAAATGGTGAATTGAAGTAGGGAAGCATGAAATCTCACGATTGCCATGTAATGATGCAAGTGTTCTTATCGATTTCACTACGTGGAATATTGCCAAAACATGTGAGATATGCTATTACCGAGATATGTTCGTTCTTCAACACAATTTGTAGTAAAGTTCTTGATTCCTTTAAACTTGATGCTCTTCAAGTCGACGTGATTGTAACTTTATGCAAGTTTGAGATGTATTTTCCACCTTCTTTCTTTGACATAATGGTGCATCTTATTGTTCATCTTGTTCGTGAAATCAAGCTTTTGGGTCCAGGTTTTTTAAGGTGGTGTTATCCTTTTGAGAGACACATGGGTGTTTTACAAAACAAAGTGAGGAATCCAGCACAACCAGAGGGGAGTATGATTCAAGGCACTGTAAGCGATGAGATTGGTAACTTTATAGCCGAGTATATGGATATGGCAAAGCCTATTGGACTTCCCACCTCTCGACATGAAGGAAGACTTGAGGGAAAAGGAACAATTGGCTCCAAAACAATCGCACCTTCTCGGGATAGTCTTTTACAAGCACACCTGTATGTGTTGCATCATATTTCAGAAGTTCATCCTTTTTTGAATGAGCATTTTGATATATTGCGCGCAAAATATCCATCTAAAGGTGATAGGGCATTGATGCAGTTGCATAATAAGACGTTTATTGATTGGTTTCATAATCAAGTAATATGTGAAGAACTAAAGGGTGTATCTGAAATTGTTAAGTGGTTAGCTTTTGGTCCTCGTGATGATGTCAACAAATATGAGGGTTACGATGTCAATGGGTTCACATTTTCGACTGAGGATCAAGATAAGAAGTCATCGTATCTTCAGAATAGTCGGGTTTCTATTTTGTCGTCATCTACATTTTACGCGAGTGTCAAGGATCAATCGCCGGTTGATGCTAAATCGGTATACTACGAGCGGGTACATGAAATATGGGAGCTTGACTATTGTACTTTTACTATGGGTCTTTTCAAATGCAAGTGGGTGGATAATAATCGACGATGCGTTAAAAATGACGACCTTTGTGGATTCACTCTTGTAGACTTGGATCGCTTGCGTGATGGTGAGGAGTCATTCATACTAGCCACACAACCCAACCAAGTATTTTACATTGAAGACCCTTCTGATAAAAAATGGTCTATTGTGTTACCGGGAAAAAGAAGTATCCTTGGTATAGGTGATGTTGAGGATGAGGAAGAATATAATGCTTTTGAAGACTCTCCACCCTTTATCAATACAAAATCGGTGAATGAAGATGATGAAGATGTTGGTTATATGCGTATAGATCACACGGAAGGAATACATTTGAATTAATTGATTCACAAGGTATTAATTATTTAAGGTTTTGAAAGATTTTTGTCACTTTTGTGGTTAAACTAGCTTAAACTTGGTTTGTTATGCACGAAACTTGGTATCAGCTTTGAGATTTGATTAGTTGAAGGAATTATTTGCAATCGTAACTGTTCTTCCTCCTGAATTCCTTCTATTGATGTTTATTCTACCTTCTATTTTAACAAAGCATTGTATAGCTTAAACTAACATGGATTGCAAAGGAGTTTCAAGGTGACAGGTCTCAATGGTTGTAGTAACATCAACCGACAGGTGTGTCATTGGCTACTCTCATCTCATGTTTAGTTAGCCTTTATTTTCCTTTTGTTTCGCTATTGATTTTTATGCTATTTTCACTTCATTTCTTCATCAACTTCACAACATATCGTGATCCCTGGATAACAACAATGGTGATAATAAAATCAAACTCTATACTTTTTCCATGATGTACTGAGTTATAAGTCTTGACTTTTGAGATGACAAAGATTAAATAAAGAACAAGACTTGCTCTATTACCTTTTCAATGGAATTGTATTTCTTATATTTTTGGGTTTCTTTTTTGTGTGTGTGCTTATTTAAATGGTGATTCCGATGCAGCGTGTTGAGAATCACCATTGTGGCTACCTCAGCTTCTTGGAGACCTCTGCATCGTTGATGTAACTCCTTTTATTGGGCAATTAGTCTATATGGATTATTACCATTAAACATCCTTTTTCTTCCTTTTTAACTATTAACCTTAGACCTGTTACTAATGTTCAGAGTTGCCAATGGCCAATGCTTTAGATTGTATTTGATATTCAAATCGAAGTTTTGTTTATCTGTGAATTATTTTGTTTACGACTAATAATCTGCTTCAATTTTCTGTACGATTGAAAACTAACTTGTTTCTTTAATCTCTTTGGTATTACTATATATGTATATCATTGTTTAGCTTGTATCATTTTCCGATTGTAGATGTAGCGCAGCAGTTAATGGAGCTTTTTTCAGGAACAAATATGAATACTTGGTGATAGTATCAGGGACCGAACCAAAGTCTTGGACCCTCTAGATCTGTTGATTGTTGTATGTGTTCTTTGAAGGAAAGTGTGATTGAAGACATGGAAATGGAAGCTGATTTTTTATGTGTATATGTTAGGGATATTCAGATATTTTAGATTTTATGGTTGCAAAAATTTGATTTGTGTGCAGTGTGCTTCCATCTAGTTTTCCAAAACAGATTAGAATGTTGGTTGATGTATGTTGTAAAGTAACGCTTACTCTGATTGTGCTCCTGCTAATTTCTTCAAAATTCGTTTTAATATATATTTTAAATAGAATTACTTCCGGTTTTTTTTTTTGAATATTTTGTACTTATGTATAAGTAGAATTGTTAAAAGTTAAAAATGCGCATCGACATTACTGTTTTGAAGAGTGTATTCATTAAAAAGAAATGGAAGATAGTATGACTTGGTTCAAGTCCAATAATGTGGTTCTGTTTCTGGGAAGCTTGGTGGAGAAAGAAAGTATTTTTTCTTCATGTGAATTGGAAGATGGCAAAAAAAAAAGCTATATGCTGCGGTTTTTTGTAGAGCCGTAGCATATAGTCCCCCTTTTTTTAAAAAAAAAGGACTATATGCTGTGGTTCCACCAAAAACCGCAGAATATAATGCCCTTATATGCTGCAGTTTTATACCGCAGCATTTGGTTTCGCCTATCTGCTGCTACGACAAATGCTTAGGTTCAAAACTGCAGCATATAAGGGCATTAAAACCGCAGCAAATAGACTTTTTTCCACTATTGTATAACAATATCATAGCAAGCATCAAAGAACATAAACCAATACACGTCAGAGACTTCATACAATGTATTACACAAGTTACATACAAGCAATGAGTTTATCCTAGCATGCAAAGGTTCTAATAGTTAAGATATCATATTTGACTTTCCGATTCCCAACTTATGTCATTGCCCGTCCAGTTCGGGTCGCCAGAGTAATATAAAAGTTTGGAGAAATACACATGGGAGAGCTAATCACAAGGCAACCTCCAACCTACTACGTTGCATGTCATGTTCAGGTCGTCAAAGGTAAAGTAGACATACCCCCATGGTAACCGTAATGATCCAAAGCTACCATGGGAACGATAACAATAATAATTTCATTCCAATAATTTCATCTTGTGTGGGTAACTAACACAAACATCCTTAAATTTTCAATTTAAAACTCTGTTCAAATTATTTTTGGTGTCTAAGCCTTAAGGGATAAACAACATCACATTATAGAATGAACACAACATTACTTTACATAACCAATTACAAAAGCATGGTCTAAGCAAGTACCTTCATAGCACGGTAAGTTAATCAAAGCACGTCACGAAAGAGATCTCAACCTCTTATGAATTGAGGTCCGAAGCACAGCACACATACAAAAATCACGTATTAGTACGTGTTTACGCAATCAATTCACTTTATGTAATCACGGCTTCACTTAAATTCATAATTGTAAATGATTAAATATTATTCACAATCACTTCTCAATTTTCAAAACACAACCAGTAGCTTTACTGGTCATTTGAACAGTTTCGAAAACTCAAACCCACCACTGCGTCCGGAAGGCATCAATTACATTGGGTACCAAATTTCATAATTTTTAACGTCCATTTACTATTTTTAATTAATTTTAGCGTTTAAGTGACTTTTAATGTAAGTAATGAACGAAACGAATGGATAACGCACCCGAACGTTGAGGATCAAGGCACGACTAGCGGACTGCCGAGGCACACTTGCGGCCCAGAATTTCTTTTTTTAATTAATTAATTTATTTATTTCGTTTAAATATCTACATTCGGTAATTTGTTTATTCTAAATCAATGATTTCTACTCCCCGTATTTACAATTTAACATATACTACCACATATCAATCTTAATAATGAAATAATCAAAATATAAACATCCCCACATACACAAATCTCAACACGCAATTAACAAAAATCATAAAAAGAAAATCTAAATAATTATATTAAAACATTTCTTTAGTAAAATTTCAATTTACTAAAGAAATCATATAAATGGTTATAAATAAATATCTACACATAATTCTCTTAACAAATTAAGATTTTGTTAAAGAATTAGAATTTCATTAAAAAAAATTAAAAAAAAATTAAAAAAAAAAATCTTTACCAATCTAAATGTATGAACACAATCTTTATAACAATTAAATTTTGCTTAAAGGTCATGGCTCATGGAAGACTAAACATGAAGACATGAATATAGTTCTTCTAATAAATTAACTTTGGTTAATAATAATAAATCATGAAAACTACGTAAAATTAACGCATAAATATAATTCTTCTAACAAATTAACTTTTGTTAAAGAATTATAAATCATAAAATAAAAAAACAACTTTACAACTAAACATAATGTTTTATGAATAATCATTCTTTTAACAAATTAAAGCATTCTAAAAGAATGAAGGACTTGCGATTTTCAAAACTTTAGGATTGAATTGCATAATTGAACACCCAAAACAACACTTAAGATTTTTTTTAATCACTTTTTTTTTTTTCTCAAAATGGCCGAAAATGTGGAGAAAAATAGAATTCAAATGTGTTTGACCCTTCAAAGTCTAATTAAGGGTTTTAAACCTTACCTTTATTTCCTAGCTTAATTACCATAACATTGCAAATTATGGAGCAATAATTTGATTCCTCCAAATCCTTCCAAGTAAACGGCCAACTTCTCAATTATTCATTTTAATTGTTAGACACAAAAGTCGTTACGCGATAAACTTGTTTGTTACGCGACGAAACGCGCGCAAAACAAATGTATACTCGAATAATAATTAATATATATAGTCTACTAATTATTATTAATATTTATTTTTTTTAATCGATAATTTAACGGGGTGTTCCAACAAATTACCCATTAAACCCTAAAATTAAGAGTTATTCAACTCTTCATGGTATCAGAGCCAACGGTGGTTCAATGAACCAAAAGTCGGTCATTAGCGTCATCATTTACCCATACTTACCTATAATCATGTCGGAAACCAACGAACAAAAAACCATAGTGGATGTAAGTGAACAGCCAGTTACAATGAACCAGCTACTCGAAATCCTAACCCAACTAAACACAAATCGAACCAACCAGAAAGGAGGCTCAATTCAGGCCATCAACTTCCGAGAAAAATTGAGTCATCAAAATTATACAAAATGGTCTAAATTGATGTACCTAGCCATAAGTGGGCGAGGGAAGCTTAATCACACCATTGCCCCCTCTCCACCAAGAAATGACCCAGGTTATTCAAAATGGTTCCAACAAGATGCTCTAGTCATTTCTTGGATTATCGAGAATATTAAGACCGAATTTTTCAATCAATTTCTTGTGTATACAATAGCTCGCGATTTATGGAAGGGGATAGAATCTCTTTATAGCGATGGACAAGATGAACTACAAGTATATGATTTGACTGTCATAGGCAACACCATGAAACAGAATAGATATTCCATCGAGTTGTTTTATGGGAAAATGTCAAGAATATGGAAGGAGATCGATAAGCGAGTCCCCAATCCCATGAAACACTCCGAGGACATCACAATATACAATGAAATCACACAGGGACAGAAGTTGTACCAGTTCTTATCAGGGGTTACTGAAACCTTTGACCAAGATCGAAGGGACATACTCAACAAAATACCCTTACCATCAATTGAAGAAGCCTATGCCATTATCAGAAGAGAAGTCTCTAGAAGAGAGATTCTCACCAAAAAACCATCATCGGAGTATGACTCCTCAGGGATCGGGAGTGGTCTAATCACAAAACAACAGCCATCATTGGAAACTCAATCCTCAGGATCTGGACATAACTCAAGATTAAAACCGTACAAAGCAATAAACTAGCGGGAAGAAGATGATAAAAATCACCTCCATTGTACCTACTGTGGCAGAAGTTGACACATAAAGGAAGGGTGTTTCAAACTAGTGTACTTTTCAGATTAGTGGGAAGAACACCAAGTTCGAAAAAAAGGGAAAGAACTGAGCAGGAGAACTGAAGATAGAAGGAAGGGAAATGGATCTCATGCGTTTTTGGGGACCGCTAACTTACCTGAGGAAGAAAAAAGAGATGGATCAATGGAAGCCATGAAATAGGAAGGTAACATGAGGAAGGAGACAGGTAATGAAACGGCTCACATGAGCCGACATGACCCCAACCCTAAAATCCCTTACTTTCCTTTTAAAACTCCTATATATACACCCATTTCCCTAAACATTCTAGAAACCCCAAATACTCCCAATTCTAGTAATTTCCTCAGGTGTTCCAAGGGCCACGGTTCCTCTAAAAAAATAAAAATTGGATCTTTGATTGTGGTGCTACCGGTACTATGACATTTGACCTTGATGATTTTATTTCAATTGAACCTTTAAAAACATCCCTCATTCAAAGATAAATGGAGAGTGTGTAGAAGTTCGTGGTGGAGGAACAATTAATGTGCTTCCTAATATTAAATTATATAATTGTCTCTTTGTACCGAATTTGTCTCATAAACTTCTCTCTATTAGTCTATTGATTGACTAGAGACTTGAAGTGTAGTGTTTTGATGGGCTCTTATTTTTGTGTTGTGCAGGATCTGCTGACAGGGAAAATTATTGGGCGTGGTACTGAGAAAGGTGGGGTGTACTATGTGGACGAGTTGTCTTAAAACGGTTGCGCAGCACTTGTTCACGGATCTGTGGAACAACAACTCTAGAAATGGCTCCGTAGACTTGGTCATCCCTTACTTGGGGATCTAGAACATCTTTTTCCTTCATTACAAAGTTCTAGAATTAATTTTAATTGTGAGTCATGTATCTTGGCAAAAAGCTACAGAAATTATCCCTGTTTAAATCATTCTTCTAAACCATTTATAATTAGACATTATGATTGTAGAAACACTTAGAGATATAGAACGCAACAAGAGGAGGGGTGAATTGTTGTGTCGCCTTTACTAGTATTTTTCGCCCTGTTTCTTGCTGAATTATTTAATGAAAAATACTTAAAGCAATAATGAGAAAATATAAAGAACTCAAAGATTTAACGTGGAAAACTTTCTTGGCCTTAAAAGAAAGAAAGCCACGACCCACTTGGGATTTCAACTTCTCTTATTAATGTTTTATGTAATTACACTTCTTATTACATAAAACTTCTCTTCTCTTCTCTAGGCCTATTCTACTTCTCCGTCTTGAATTCTCCTTCTCACTTCTCTTCTCTCTTTACACAAGATTCTCTAATTTCCCCCTTAGACTTCCCTAAGTCTAAGTTTACACACTCAATAAAACCCGTACAAAAGAATTCTCAATTTGGATGTAAAAACTAAGAATAGCACAAGGAAATATTTAATGAATTAATTGGCAATTAAAAGCACTTAAATTTCCTTTCTGATTTAGAACTCACGAAATCTTTATGATGGGCACTCGAATGATTAGCGTGAATAATTCTCTCCTATTTGTGCCGGTTGGTAAATGCTCAATTTATACACTCATGAGAGCCCTTATACCATAAGCCATGATCCCAAGATGTGGGAGTAGTAGGCACGGTATATGGGGTTAATGGATATAATACTTGGAGGTTACTCCAAGTACCTATGGGTCTTTTAACTAAAAATAGATAAGATCCTATTTTTAAGGAGCTATTTTAGGATTAACTATTTTAAGGGTTATTTATTTTAATTGCCAAATTAAATCCTTATGCTAACTAGTTTTTCACCCGTACAACAAAATAAAAAGAAAAATAAAAGTAAAAATTTCTTTTCTTAATATCTCGTTGACCATTTCTCTGACCATTTGCGCTGGGAACACTGCATTGTCTCCGTTTGGACAGTCTTCGATTTTGACCAATCTGGAACTGTTACATGACTTCTAGCATATGACGTAGACTTGTAATGTTCTTCCACAACTTCTTAGGTGCTATCGACGATTTTTAATAATCGGATATATGACCTATCAAAACAATCTCAAAAACAATTTGTTTGTTTATAAAAGTTTAAGTCATCATCAAAACCACATGGGCCAACAATGATGTTTGGGGCCTGCTCCTGATGATGGGCATTCTGTTTTCTCTTATTATGTCTTATTAATTGATGATTTTACTAGTTAGAGTTGGGTGTACTTTGTCAAAAACAAATCAGAAGTGTGCGATGTTTCCATACAATTTTATAAAATGATTATTACCCAATTTCGAAAACAAATTTGGGTCCTACGATCCGATAAGGGTAAGGAATACATCAATCACAAAATGAAATTTTCTTTTTAGATCATGGACTCTTACACCAAGCCTCATGTCCTAACACTCCACAACAGAATGGCATAGCAGACAAAAACATCGAACTCTTCTTAACATGGCCCATTCTATCATGATTGAATCTTTTATTCCAAAATCTTTTGCCTGAGGCAATTGGCACAGCTAATTACCTTACAAACAGACTTCCCACAAAAAGCGTCCACTATATCAACACCCTAGCTCAACACACAAACTCAGCTACCACCTACTCTTACCTCCAAAAATCTTTGGATATACAGCATTTGTACATCTTCCTCAACACCCTCGTTCCAAACTCGATCCAAGAGCAGTAAAATGTGTTTTGTCGTTATGGGACAAGTTAATAGAGTGTTACAGATGTTTTGATCCCATCACAAAACTTATGTATGTTACAATGGATAATGACTTTAATGAAGACTTTGTACTTTTATCACCACCTTAGATGTCCGGGGGAGAACAAAACTAAGGATGATCTAAGTTGGTTGACTGTTAACATGGATCACACAGAACAAGTTGACAATGCCATAGAGATTGTATCTGAAGCAATAGTACAACCATCTTTGACTTCTAAGCCACATCCTATCTCTGTGTCTCATCTCTGTCCAATGATTCCCCGAAGGTAATCAAATCTTCTTCTCCTACTGAAACAACAGCTCTGTCTCTGAGATTGCACAGGAAAATAATCATCTAGATGAAAGCCCTGAAATATGAGAAGAGACATTAGAATACAAACTACCTCCAGAAGCTCGAGGGTTCCCCAAAGCGGTATGATCCAGAATATGAAGCAAGAAGATCAAAATACCCGGTTTGAGGCAGTACCAAGAGAACTTGTCTGAATCGGCTAGAGCTTTTAACACTGCCTTATACTTAAACAATGTCCCTAAGACAGTGGAAGAAGCCCTCAGAATCACACACTGAAGCAAGCTATGGAAGAAGAAATCAAAGACCCTGATAAGAAACAAAACGTGGGAAAAATGCAAAAGCCCAAGAGGGAAGAATGTTGTAGGCTGCAAATGGGTGTTCACAATTAAATATAAGAGCGACGGGACAATTGAGAGTTATAAAGCACGTATGGTTGCAAAAGGGTACACACAAACATATGTGATAGATTACTCTAAAACATTCTCTCCGCACTACAAGAAAAATAGTTTTGGGCGACAAAATAAAATGTGGCCCATAGTAAAAAAATTGTCGCCCATAGTCTGAGCGTCAAAAATAATATTGTCACAACACATGTAGCCCATTAGTTGTGGCACATAATAAAAATTTTGGGCGTCATTATTTTTTTGTAGCCCAAGTGATAGATTATGGACTTCATATCTAGGTTGTCGCCCAAGTGAACAGTTTGGGCGTTAAAATACTATTGTCGCCCATGCCTGCACTTTGGCTTGCATATGGTTGTTGTCGCCCATGTATTCGTTTTGGGCTACATATGGTTAATGTCTTCTAAGTATGAGTTTTAGGCTGCATATGGATGTTGTCAACCAAGTATGAACTTTGGGCTACATATGGTTATTGTTGCCCAAAACTACTGTGTTTTGGGCGTCATCAGCATTTGTCGCCCATATGTTTACTTGTTATGTCACCATAATGTTGTACACTACTATATTTATGGTCCATAATTGCATATTGATCACGTTGTAGGGATCTCCATGTTATACATTACTTTTGATTTTCTTGTAACATAAAAATGTTGAATATTCAAGAAAAAAGACAATATATTATCAAGTATTGATCACAAATGATCTTAAATCATAAAACATCATATCTTCAAAAAAAAAGTCATAAAACATCATAAACACCGATAATAAGTCCTATAAATGCTAGACTACTAGCTCATATACTTTAAGATAATATTTTAATTATAAAACTATCAATGTCGGAAAAAGCCTTCTTGGAGACGATCTTGAACTCTCATAAACATATTGTAAATGTTGCCACAATTACCTGAAAAATAAACTGAAATTTTTTAGAATATGCATAAATACTAGAATAGACGAAATAAGAGCATTTATACCACAATCAACAAAGGCATACTCTTAGCTTGCTACTTGAAATTGAAGAACAATACAACATCAATAAAAATAAGCTAATATTATTTGACCAAAAGGAAGGGTAGAAGCAACATGTACAGAGAAAGTCTACATTTCAATGCAACTTTTATATATAAAACATTTTGCACATCTTTTATTGTAGGATTAAGGTCTTATGCAATCGAACACCTTACAATTGCACAAGACAACCTTATTCTTTCTATTAAAAAAATTAAATAAATAGGTTTATTCCAATAAGTTAGAAATAATTAATTGAAAGGTCCATAGTACATGTAAGTGGGTTGTTATTATGGTTACAACAACGGTAACTTGAAACTTTATTGAAAGAAAAAAGTATATAGTCTTACTAAGATTTAGGAGCTTAGAAAATGGAGTTAGTTGTGGCACCATCCAGTAGAAGTAGATTGTAGATGAGATGTTAATGGTATTTGGTAAAGTACCAACAAATCTACTTCATATTAAGAGTTCCATCCTAGGTTATTCTATACCTGCTGCTATACTATTATTTTAGCTTCCATCTGTGAATCCAAATACTTTCATAAATGATCAACACCACAGTTAAATCTCTCCCTAAGTATTTGTAATGGAAAAGTAAAGGAAGGATAGAAGCTTTAATAATATTAACTTATATGGGTACTAGTACACTTTCATACATGGAAAACCACAACCCAATCTAACTTATGGGATCTCATGCCTAATAAAAGACCCCATAAATTAAAGCAGCTAGACGAGTCAGGTACTAGAGTTCTATTCTGTCCCAACCTTTCAAGAACCTGGGAGCAACAACTTCAACAAGATACCAAACCAACAAAAAGTTTAGGGTAAGAACACATTGCCTCATAAAACACACATGATAGATTGACAACCATAGAAGTAATAACGAAGGTAGACAAAACAACAATCACTAAGTAAGCCATAGAATATAAGACACAAAAGAATTAATGAATACATACCAATTTAAGATGAGTTTTGTATCATTCTTGCCATCTTAGCCATCATATCTTGTTTTAATTTGTTCTCTCTTTCAATCATTTCTTGCTTCAATCTTTGAATTTCATCTTGGAGTGCAGACTCTCGTTCATCATATGCTTGCTTGATTTGTTGGATTTCATCTCTTACCTCAGCATTAAGGACCACTCTTTTTGCTAACTTTGGTCCAAAACCAAGGCCCCTTATATAATCACTACAGTTCTTAAAAACCTTTGTATATGCTTCTTGAGATGTGAGGACATCGACACCATTTTCTTGCATTTCCTTTTGATGCAAATCCTTAAGAGCTTGAAGATTAACAGCGGCTTCAGGGTCTAATCCAGTTGTGGCATGCCTATTATTTAATTTAATAATGTTAGTAAAACGACACTCATAATATTAGCATTATTCAATAATTAAGTAATTTGTATCATAATACCTATGGGTCTTTTCATATAGTTTGACATATAGTGGTTCATCATCAACTTGTGTTGAAGGATCATGCTCAGAACCTTCTTCACCATCTTTTTGTGAACCTTGAGATATATTTGAAGGTTCATTCACCTATATAAAGGAAAGAAAAAAACAATTCACATTTACTTTTAACATACTATAATTCATTAGAAAAAAGAATTACCAATTCATCCATAATTCTCGCAGTAGACTTTGCTCCATTAGCGGGCCTTATTAGTTGCTTTAACCTAGCATTCTTGTTTTTCGCACTTCTAGCCTATAGCAAAAAAAAACAAAAAAAAAAACACATAAAAAAATTAATTTATCGTTGATGTACTATAATTATTAATTAAAGAAACATTTAAATTTTGACCTTAGTTTTAGGATCATTCCAAAACTCAATTAGCCAATTCCATTGATTAGCATCTATCTCAGGAGGCTTGTTTGCTTTAGCTGCAGCAGTTGAATAACCAATATAATATTTCTCCTTTAATCGGTATCGCCAACCTCGATACAAAGCCGCACATTGACAACTCAATGCTATTTTCACATCAACTCCATCGCTAAATTTTGGTAAATTCCACTCAGCCTATAAAATGTGTTACCAACATAAAACATATATGGTCATGCGATGACATTTACAATACATTATTAGGAAAAATTATATAAATCCATTCACCTTAATCTTAGAATAGAGTCTTTCCTTGCATTCGGTATCCATCGTAATCCAGTTGCTAGCAAAAAATAAATAAATAATTAACTATAAGAGTATAAAATATACATATTATCCAACTATAAAATTTAACTTTAGTAAAATTACCTAGCTTTAAGAGTACAATACTCTCTAACCCATCGACTACAATCACTAATAAATTCTGCAGCCTTATCACCAGTCACACGTCGCATTGCATCTGAAATTTTTACAGAGGGCTTTTCTGTCGGGTGTTTTTCCCTCCAACGACGTGAGTTTAAACCCCTACTTGGACCACGCTTATAATAACCTGAAAGTTCAAGACATATATGAAATTAAGGCACATTAATCTGCATATGAATATCTCAAGTTTCTATTTGAGGCAATTTAATGTGGATAAAATGCAGTCTCACTTGTTGTTGCTTCTGCTCTTTTTGCTTGTTGCCATCTTCGTTGTTGTCGATAAGACAACTGTGTACCCTCTGTATTAGTCGCACTTGTGTCAAACTGTGTGGAAGACACTTGGCTTTCTTGAACTGCAATCATTTTTCTGCATTTCATTGGCGTATTAGTAACAATGGATATTGCAAGGCACCATAATATAATAATACAAAAGTCAATTCTATGTAATAAAATTCATACCAGAAAGAATTCAAAATGAAAATTCCTCTTAAAGCTCACCAACAGAAGAGTCACTATCACTATCACTATCTAAGCCAATGTTTTCTAAATCTCTATCTAAAGAACATATGCTTGATTCACGATCTGAGAACTCTTCTACATCATTACCATTTGATTCATCATCTGTTTCCTCATCAACATCAACATCAACATCAAAATCATAATCAACAGCATTGAGGTCTAGCGTTCCAATATCAACCAAATTTGGCACCACATCATTTCTAATGGGATAA
>CM025917.1:22094709-22108485 GCA_000753965.2 Amaranthus hypochondriacus
AATCATCATTAATCCATCATCAAATCAACCCAAAAACACAATTAATACCCATAATCCTTCTTCATTATCAAATCCCAAACAAAAATCAGAAAGAATCAGTTTATGAATCAATAATAAATTAATAATGATGATGAACAAGAAGTGGAACCACTAAGACCGACATTAGAAAGATGTATTTTCGTATGATTGAAAAATTAATTTCAGGTTTTTGATTTGGAAATTTTCTTTTTAGAGTTTATAATTTTGGGGGAATTTTTAGGGTTCATAAGTTTAGAATGATGAGAGAGTTTGGGAATTAGATGAAAGTTAGAATAGTTTAGACATAATGATGAAATACAATTTTGATGGAATACAATTTTCAACTGGATCCGCTAAGTTTAGAGTGATAACCGTAAGTTAGTTGACACGGCCCATTTATTTTTAATTCACATAGCCCATTTACAAACCTTTTTAAAACCCTTATCCAACCCTTTTCTATCATATTTTTAAAAGATTAGTTTTCAGCCCAACCCTTTTACAACTCGCTCCGTATACAACCCTTATTATGAAGGGTCGGATCAGGGGCTCCAATGGGGGTCCAGCCCATTGCACAGGCCTAGTTGTGAGAGATATTGTCTTGGGAAATTCCACGTGGTAACCCTGAGGTTTTGGGTTACCACGTGGAATTTCCCTATTTTCTTTAAAAGACCATACTTAATCGGGTTGGTCTATCAAGAAAAATGTAGAGTAAGAGTATTCATTCACTACAAAAAAAGTTTTAGCTACCCACGCTTAAAAATGCATTTAGGCACGCTTATATGTGAACCTGATGGATTTAGCCACGCTTAAAAAACGAGGTATATGCTTGTGTGGGTAAATTTTAGGCACGCTTAATAAGCGTGGCTAGAATTACTCATTGTCACGCTTATAATTGTGGTTGGTAGTACCTGTAGCCACGCTTATAGGTGTTGTCAACTATCCTCACTTAATAAGCGATGCTTAATTATTTCATAGTCAATTGTTTTGCTCTTATTTTCACACACATATAAGTGTGGCTAATGAGTATAATTAACATTTTAAATAATTTTAGCGGTAGATTATTATTATTATTATTATTATTATTATTATTATTATTATTATTATTATTATTATTATTATTATTATTATTATCATTACTATTATTATTATTATTATTGATATTATTATTATTAATTGTTATTATTATTTTGGCAAATACAAAATTTTTCATTCACCCGAAAAAATAAATTATTATTATTATTATTATTATTATTATTATTATTAAGGATCATTTACCAACAATAGCCTTAAAGCATACTCAATTTCAAATAAACAGTCGCAAACTTCGTTTTCTACCAACAACAACCTCCAACTTAAGAAACATGACATCGATACAACCATTTCACCGGATGACCTGCTAATTGACCGTTGACCATCCTCAATGACCTTTGACTTTCCCTTAATTTCATTAATTAAACCTAATTACCCAATTATCCCTAATTAAACCCTTCTTCCCCAATATTTTTCTAACCCACCTCAATCACCTGCATTTCCTCTTCATCAACATCACCACCACCACTACCACCACCACTCCCACCACCACCACCACAATTAAAACCCCTCCTTTAATAACAACCCAATTAAAAGCTCTGTCACCCCATTATCATAATTCATAATGATGCATAAGTGACATAACAAACAAAAAGAAATCAACTCCATTATCATAATTCATAATAGTGAAAGAACTTTCACCCCATGACTGGATGAACTTTACTTATACATGAAGTATAATTCAGCTTATTCAATCGAAACATTCCCTTCCAAAAGCCTAGATATTAACACAAAATTGCACTCCATTTCCAAAGGGACAATAAAACCGAATCAAAAGTGCCTTGATTTAACACAAAGTTTACCAAAAACAATCAATTCAACAATTAAAGAATAACAAACACCCTTCCAAAAACACAAATTCAATTTAAAAAAAAAACCAAAAGTTGAAGTAAAAAAGGCATACGAATAGTTTGCAATTGAGCAGAGCTGTAATTGGGCATTGAGTTACAGCCTTACAGCCCACTTCCCAATCCATCAAACAGGAAGCAGGAAAAACCCAACAAATGCGATCAATTGTTTAATTTACAAATAGTTTTTTTGTGCGCTGGTATTTATTACTAAATTTAGAATTTAGAAGTAATAAAAAAAAGAAAAGCTATTTGAAATTACCAGTGGATGTGAAAAATGGGTGATTGAAGAAGAACAGACACCAATGATAAGGAGACAGAATCCAATTCCATTCTTCTTTTTGTTTCGTCTTCAACAGCTGATTCGGAATTAGGGTTTGGTTTATCAATTTTTTAGTGAAGATTTTTTGATTGTTTAGTAATGTAGAAGAAAGAAAGGTGTAACATCCCGTAGTTTAACTCGGATCGTTTTAAGAGAGAAAACGACTTTTTTTAAGAACCAAATACAGTTCGAGTCAAACCAGGGCGTTAAACGGATAGTTAAAACGGATTCATAACGAAACAAAACTTGCGGGCCGAGTTCTAACAGTGTTATTATAATCTACCAGACATAAAGAAAGACTAAGCAGCGGATAAGTTTGAAGGGTAGTTCTACTTATTACAACTTGAGAGCGTCATCGCCTCATAAAACCAAACATTTGAAAGTATGAAATTTAAGTTCATACAAACTCCTGAATCTAACAATTTATTTCTCCCAGAGTAATCCTCACTCCCCATACCTGCAATTAACTTACTGCTAGTCGTTATCCAAGAAGGAAACGACATCATCGCAGGATCGTTAAGACCAAAAAGTACACGTCAACAAGAAGTCGTAATTCATTTAATTGAGTACAATAAATTTAAAGATAATAACTTTAATAATTTCTTGTTTCAGTTAGTCAGCCATACTGCTGTATTTTTTTCAGCCATACTGCTGTATCTTTTCCAGCCATACTGCCGGTACCACTTTAAACTCCATAGGCAAGACAATACGTTAGGGGGAGCTAACCCCTAAGCAAGTCTCTACCATAGACACACGTCCTACTTCGGTGCCTATGGTTAAGTATGCATACCCCCGCGGTGGCTCTTAGGCTCCAAAGGCCGCGAGTAATTCATTCCACCAATTGACGTCAGACTACGTCAACTTTCAAGTTAGTGAGGTCATACTACCTCTGCTTATTAAAATGTTATAATGGAATAAGTTATTCGGAAGCGTATCAATATTCATACTACATGCCCATACTTTACCTTTGTTACCATTATCATATGGTACGTAACATATACTATAATTCTATGTTGCGTGTACGTACCTTGATCAAGCAAACAAAGCACAAAGTCCTAATCAATTTCCGATCACGAATCGGCTTCCTACAAGGTTTAACCGTATTCGGAAATAAGAACACATTCACATCTTCTTCAAAGCAAACCACATCACATACATACAACTACCATCACGCATAGAACACACACACATATCATGAGACACATACCACCACCCTAAGACACATTAAACACTTAAAAAAAACCAGCATATGAATCTGTCCAGAAACCTGTCATAACACTGTCAAACTGAAAATCCGACTTCACCGTTGCGTCCGGAAGGCATCAAAACCCCCGAGTACCAATTTTCATGATTTATAACATAGTATAGATATTTTTAACCTAATTTCAAAGCCAAAATGCTCCAAAAACACCATTTTTTCATGATTTACCAATCCTACGGGATTTTGTCAATTCTTGTTCAAAATTCATATAAATTCCAATTCCCACATTTCCTATTAAATCTATATCATACAAATCATAATTTCATGCTCACATAAAAAATCATTTTCAAAATCCACCATTAATAAATTCTTAAACAAATCACTCAACCACTTTAAGATCTCATGCCATACCAAGACATCCTCTTATGTTGCAATAAAACTTCTCCTTAAAAATTCTATCTTAATCATATATTTTATTATCATTATTATTATTATTATTTTTATGATTATTTTACACATCCTTCAACAACTTAGTTTAACATGCTCTTTTTCAAAGATAAATTCCAAAACACAACATCCAACACCACCAATTGACAATTATTTAATAATAACCATACTACTATAAATATCATGGAAGAAATTATGCTAAAATTCATTCAACACCATATATTACATACTCTTTACAATTGTATTTAAAATTTAATAAAAGATAAACACATAGAATTACTTACAATGAGATGGAAAACACCAAAAATCCAAGAGTGGAAGAGCAAAGTGGCGTGTGGGCTTAGGGTTTTAGAGCTTGTTTCTTTGAAGTTTTAGGAATAATGAGGGTTAGAGAAGATTTCTAAACTTTAGGCAATAAGAAATGTTAAGGAAATGAATTGATTAGGAGATAATGGCAATTATTCTCTCAATAATTATGGGAGTTACAAATCCCATGAAATTATCCCCATATGGCCGGCCCTCTCCTATTCCCTCTTATTATTTTTATTTTTTTGTTAATTTAAATTAAGAAGAGTTTAAAGTTTTTGGGCCCGAAAGGTTTTAAAGGTTTAAGAGTTGCATAGTGCATGTCCAAGCCCGTTTGAAAACATAAGCTACTAATGAAAATATGAAATACTAGTAATTTCTATTAAATACTCTCTCCGTCCCATTAGTTTTGTCCACTTTGAAGTGGGCACGCAAAATAAGGAAAAATAGTAGTGGGGTATTTTTAGTGATTATAATAATTGAAAAAGGTGGTAGTAGGGTATTTTAAGTGAATATAATAATTGAAAAGGTGGTAGTGGGGTATTTTAAGTGAATATAATAATTGAAAAGGTGGTAGGTGGGGTATTATTAAATAATATAAGTTGGGGTAGTTGGGGGTATTTAGGTAAAAAGTTTTGCCAAAAAAGGAAAGTGGACAATTAAAGAGGGATTACCCAAAATGGAAATGTGGACAAAACTAATGGGACGGAGGGAGTATATCGGAATTTATCGTTTCCAAATATCGGGGTGTTACAAAAGCGCTTTTAATTAGGTTGTTATTAAAGGAGGGGTTTTAATGGTGGTGGTGGTGGTGGTGGTGGTGGTGTTGATGAAGGGGAAATGGAGGTGATTAAGGTGGGTTAGAGAAATGTTGGGGAAGAAGGGTTTAATTAGGGCTAATTGGGTAATTAGGTTTAATTAACGAAATTAAGGGAAAGTCAAAGGTCATTGAGGATGGTCAATGGTCAATTAGCAGGTCATCCGGTGAAGTGGCTGTATCGATGTCATATTTCTTAAGTTGGAGGTTGTTGGTAAAAAACGAAGTTTGCGGCTGTTTCTTTGAAATTGAGTAAACTTTAAGGCTGTTGTTGGTAAATGATCCTTATTATTATTATTATTATTATTATTATTATTATTATTATTATTATTATTATTATTATTACAATATTGCTAGCTAGCAGTGTTAAAAAACTATACAAAGCTACCCAATGCAAGTACAATCAGTAACATAATTCCAAAGCAGTAGCTACCCAATGCAAGTACAATCAGTAACATAACTCCAAAGAGCCCAGAAACCCAATGCAGATGCAAAGCAGCAGCTACCCATGCAAAGCAGATCTGCAGCAAGCCAATCACATATCAACAACCCAATGCAAGTCCAATCAGTAAATAGCAGATCAACATATATCAGTTTCATTAATTACAACCCAATGCAAGCGGCTCATCCAGATGCAAAGTCGCATATCAGTGAACAGCTCATCCAGCAAAGCAGCAAGTCCGATTACATAATTAACAACCTGTGAGTGTGTGTACAATTTTAAATTACATTCAATAGGTCATTTCCAACTCAAGGATGCACCTGTTTGTTTGCTAAAAAAATTTCCCTTAAATTTCAATGCATGATAGAATTATAGAAAATAAACAGCCTGTGAGTGTGTGTACGCCAATCTTTACACACATCATGGTCATGCTAGGCAGTAATGCATAGAGGTTTTGCTCATTGATTACGTCTCCTGCCAAAAATAGCCACCAAAATTTATCTCGTTTAAAGTTAGCCACAAGTACTATTAACTTTAAACTACAGCCATCAACAACCCTCAAAAACACATATGCAGACAAGAGATACTAACTATGCTACTAGACAAGAGATATACAGAAAAAAAGTAGAATTTGTGTTGTTTACTCCTATGCCATTAAATAGCTCCCACCTAGGATACTAACTATGCTACTAGATACTTTCTAAGATCAGTAACTAGCAACAAATAGTGCCTACCTAGGCTACAGCTATCCCCACAAAAGGCGTTCACTAAGTACACAAAAACAACATAAAGCACTACAAAACCAGAATGAAAATTCATTTTCTTTCCACTCAAAATCAGTATTAGTAAATACTAATTAGTAAGACAATAGATCCATAATCCATTGCTACAGAAGATAAGGTTGATAATTTTTGTTATTTGAACAAAATAAAGATATTACCAACTTAATAAAAAATTACACAAATTACATTCAAGAAAGCAGAAGATATTAGCAAAATGCTACTTCACTACCAAAAAAAAGAGAATGAAAAGAGCCAAAATACATAAAGTCCTTATCTTCAGAATAATAGTTCACTACCTAAGCAGTTTATTAAAAAATTACTCCTATATTACAAACTCCCTAAACTCAAAAGTTTTGACTTTTGGCAAGTGATAGTCCCTTTCATTTCAAGTTATTTCAAAGCCAAAATTTAAATCAAAATTGGAGATGTCAATATGAAAACACAAATATTAATTTCATTCATATAATTGATTCCCTAGAAAATAAAAAATAAAAGTTCATCCATCTACTCAATTTAGCAAATTTAACAATTAAAATTGCGTCAAAATCAAATAATACGAGTATAGTTTAAAAATTTATAATACTTAAAAAAACAGTTTCATAAATGAAAATAGTTTTATAATACAAACTTGAAGTCAGAAATTTCTGAATACATATTTCAATTTAACATCTATTCAACTAATAAGTGTGGCTATTATTCTCACGCTTTTTAAGCGTGCCTAAATCCAATTTACTGGTCACACTTAATCAAGCGAGGCTACATAAGTGTAGCTAGATGCAACTTTTTTTGTAATGATTAAGCTATTTTGGGCTGTGCCTGAGAGATGTTTCTCAGGGAGAGGGTTTCTCAAGAAACTGGTTGGTTTTATCCTAAACAATACATAGCAGGGGAAGTGATCCGCTAATTGAGTAACCTAATAAATTAATTTAATTTTAATTATATCAAAAAATAAAATAAAATCAAGAAATAAACACCTTAATTGTGATATTTTAAAGTTGCACCCTCCTTTAAGGATATGAGTTGCTACCTTCTTTTCCCTTTTAGACCCTGATCATAGTTCCTATAAACGGGATACACTGGGTATGATGATGGAGATGAATTGTGATATTTAAAAAAAATTACAACGGATTTAACAATAACCATAATTAAGTATGGTTATAAATGATCATGAAACAAGTACTTGATTAATATAAAAAATATCAAATTTATATGAGCAATGATGTATACCTACACTAAAGTCAGCTACAAAAATTGCTTTGATTTACATTTTGATGATTTCAAGCAATGGAAAATTGTGATAAAGTTTGCAGCAAGTTGTGCTTATTAAATGAGGTGAATTTCATACCAATTTGATATTATATCGAACTGCTATTTTGTTGAGCTGATTACGCAGATTGATTTGGTAATCTCGAGCTCAAAGTGCAGTGACAAACATGTTATCAAGAAGGAAAAAAAGACAGGGACAAGAAATGCCAATAAATACTTCCTACATTAAGCAAAAATTAGAGGAAAATCTCTTGACATTGAAACTTCAGTTCATGATGAAAGCGTTTTAAGACAAAATGTTCCTCGCGAACTATTAAACTCGTCACAAAGCATTTGTCTTCTGACAATGGCTTCCTACCTGTCCTCCCAGCTCGATGTAGATAGTGAATGACACTTTTTGGCAAATCAATGTTGTAAATATGAGTCGTCTCCACGAGGTCGACTCCTCTTGCTGCTAGATCCGTTGACACAAGAAGATACCGCCTTTTCTTTCTAACCTTCTATATTTCATATATAAATTCCAATTAGTTTTTGCCTTCATAATTCGGGGCAGTTACAGAAACCATATTGGCCACCCCTCGATACTCGATCTCTACACTAGATTTTGACAAGATTGGTTGGCTTTTAGCGGGCCACGAGATCAAATTATCACCAAAAAACACACAATACCCAAAGTAGAGCTTCTGGAATCTTGATATTCACCCCAATCTGCATCTGTATATCAAATTACTATAAGAATAGAAGAAGGATAAAGATGAAGTCCATGTTCAAGAGTACCCTGTATGTGGCGCAGAATGCGCTCTAGAGTGTGCATATATTTAATTTTTGGATCATGCATGAAAAGGTATTTGTAGCACGACATGTGTAATGTCAGGTCTAGTGAATGTGAGATAATGAAGAGGCACTAAGTTTCGGCTTTGTGTCAACTGGGGTTGGTGATGGCTTACATGAAGACATACCGGTTCAATCAATAATTTCTATGGCATATTTCTTCTGTGATAAAAATAGACCACCTGCATGACATGTGACAATTATCCCCAAAAAATAATTAAGCACACCTAAGTCCTAACAATTAATATGTGAACTGGATGCGGCTACAAAGGAAAACGTAGATAATTTAGTTAAAATTGGCAGAAAATTGGTTAACAAACTAGTTTCACAGGTAAATGTTGAGACTAGACTACTCGAGTTATGGAACCAATTCCAATCTTAAAGCGGACACCATCATCAGGTTTTCAACCTTTGTTTTTTCAAGTACTAGTTGTAACAACCCGACTTACCGTTCATTGAGAAAGTCAGGTATCACGGGGTTTACTAACCCAAAAATTCAAATCTCAATTCTAAAACTTGCGCAAAAGAGTCTTTAGTTCTAAATCATAACTAAATCAGCTAATTTCCAATCCAAACATCTATCTAAATCATAAAAGTCTCCATAAAAGTCTAACATAACCAATACAGTCTAGACTAATATACAATTACCAAAGCCTAATACAAAACTACCAACTCTACGTGCTTAGGTCATACTAACATCCTTGGAACTCTAATCAACTCCGTTAACCAATCGTTCTCGGCCGGTTCGAATCTGTAAACAATTTAAAAGATGAAAACAACAGGGGGTCAGATTAAACTGAGTGAGAAGTAACAATCCAAAACAATAAAACACAGTAATTTTAAAGCATCGATTTAAAAACAATATCCTTTTCCTAGATCTATGTGCGCACAGGGAGTCTAGTTTGAGAGGTGCCCCATAGCTCTATGGCTATGTCGCTCTCGGGTAAGGCTAGTCAATATTTGAATGACAATTCACCTCAAAATAGGAAGTAAGAGAGGTTTTCCCTCTACTCCGTCAATGACCAGCTCGTGAGCCCGATCCATTGACCATATCAATATCAGCATAATCATTCATAACGCATTTGTCTCAACATTATAAAATTCACAACTTTAATAAAATAATTTTCAAATCATAGTCTGGCCAGACCATTTTAGGGACTGTTACTACTCACCGTATCCGACGCTTCAGATAGCCAAGATCGGTACAACGCAGTCTTTTAGAAGAGGTCCATCGACGTAGTATCCTGAAGCATGGCAATATCATGACGTCACCAGCGTGTGTTCGATGCAACTAGATAAACATATAACTTATTACATCTCCTCCTACACTGTAGTTAAACTAAGGTATTATTCTAGCATTCCTATTTATCCATATGGTACATGTTCTCAATTCATTATAATAAGGTAAAGTTTATAACCATATCTAGATTTTTAACATTCTAAGTTTATCACCTCCATAATCCTCCATTCTAATTAACACCAATTTAAACTTTCTACTTCTCAATCAACAAGATTTTAAAGAAACATCCAAGAATACTAAACTAATGAAAATTTAAATCATTAGAGTAATCTTCTACTAAAATTATAACCCACAATAAATTCTCATCATCACATCCACCCACCTTTATCAATAACAAACATTTCTTTACAAATCTTCATTCTCCGAATTCATAAATCTAATATCAATCAAAACGACCCATCTAATTGATTTTGAATAAGCATACCCATACCAATTCTTGAAATTACTTATTTCATTCATGGGACTACAAAAATCTTGATGATCAATAATAATATAACATAATGAAATCCAAGATCAAAAGAATTAGTTTTACATTAATAGTGTCTTAACCAAAGAAAATGAAATGGCAAGAAACAAAAACGACAAAAATAAAATAAAGAGAAAAAGAGAAGAAAAAGGATAGAAGTGGACCTTGCTTGCCACAGGAATTCGAAGCACACAATAGAAGTTAGGTCCAAGATTAAACAAAAGCAAAATTGATTTTTGTTTTCCACACTTTCGGCAGAATCCAGATGAAACAGGGGTTTTTTTTTTCTATTTTGTTTTCGGTGCAAAATCAGTAGGAACAAGATTGGTGTTGGCTTTCCTTGTTTGGTTGTGCAGATTTTAGAGACAACAAGAGAATTTGAGAGTGATTTGGGTGGAATATGTGAAGAAATTGCTATTTTATTTCCTTTAAATTCATGGTAGTTTAGGGTTTGGAAAAAGGGCATTATTAAGGAAGAAGATGAATAGTAATAATGAGAATGAAAGTCTGATTTCGTATAATTTTTTTTTCCATGTTCTTTTGCCATGTAGAAATGAGGTTACTAAAACGGAATTGAAATTAAATAATAAGAATAATCTTAGAAAAGGAAGGAAGAATCAACAAATTCAGAGCAATCTAATATTAATTATATACTCGGACTCAAATAAACTTATATTCCTAATATTTATTTTAAAATTCTAAAATTCTGAAATATTGATTTCTCAAATGTTACATTCTGCCCAACTTGAAATGGACTTCGTCCTCGAAGTCAAACTAAATCCTAAAGCCTTGACTTTCTACATTCTCGAGTATACATCCATCACATGTACATCCTAAGAACTAAGTTAACCGCTCACTTTAAGACTTTTAACAAGACTTAGCTATCCCAGAAATCTTACGATTCTACCCAACTTTGAATAAAGTTCGTCATCGGACATACCTCTAAACAACCTATGGAGATGTAATAGTTATAAGGGTAAGCATAATACTCCTCGAATAAACGTGTTTCATGGCATCTTCTGCCTTACATGTAGCTTCTCTGATGACGTAGTCAGACCATAGCACTCTCACAAGGAATATTAATGCCAACTAAAAAAATAGAATGATTTAGTGGATATATTATTCTATTGATTAATAAATTTAATAGCTAGACTACAATCAGAACATCTCACTATGAGACGACTCAATAACAAAGCTCATTTTTGTTTATTTAAAAAATATTAATTAATTAATTTAAACTTTGACGATAATTTATAAAACAATATTCTTAAGTTTAAAATTTATAATAATCATTATTTTAATTTTTAAATTAATGGGCCACACCATTAATAAGATGTTTGAAGACAATTTCAATCAAAAATTACTGTAAATTTAATGGAGGATCATAGGGACTTAAAGAATTAAAAAAATATTTAAATAAATTATTGACAAAAATATGAGGATCACAACTACTAAAAAATGATTAATTAAAGTCCATCAGGTTTATATAATGTCATCACATTCATCAGCTATGTTCACCGAGCTTTAATGATGAATAATGACTTATACCTCATCGCATGATTGGCTTCCATTCTGTAACTCGTGAAAGCTTTTATTTGAGTTGAGCTCAACGAGATTCCAAGTCATATAGGGCTGTTTAATTGGAGATTCGATCGAGATTAAAAAGCTTGGGTCAAAGCTTTATTGTATTCCATGTATGTTGAGCTAAGATTCGGTCGAGATTAAAAAGCGTTGCTTACTGAATGAATATTCGACCGAAGTTACTCGTCGAATATTGTGTGTGACTAGTGGTTCTAATGAACAACCCTCTGAAACATGCCCTACCATTGCACTAGCTTTGGATGAGGTGAACGCTCTATACAATAACTCGTACAACGGTTAACCCTAATAAGAGCCCCCACCTTTCCTACTCCTCTACCAATGTGCAGAAGCCGCATTATATTACTAAAACCACAATATAACCCCAGGCAATTCCCAGTTCAAGCTCCATAACGTCCCACTAATGCCACAACCCCAGCAAGCTCCACAACAAAAAGAATAATGGTGTCAGCACAAACCCAGTTCTTTGCAACTTAAGCTCAATGCAATTTCGATTTAAAGAATGAGATGTGTATGCTTGAAGCATCAATGACTCAACTCCAAACTCAAAGTAAGATGATGGATACTCAAATTCTCAAATGGGGCAGCATATTGCCACTTCCTCTCGGGCTCCCAATCAATTCCCTAAATAAACCGATCATGGTGTTAAAGGTTCAAATTAGATGAATGCCATTACTATTCCGAGTGGCAAAGTAGTTGACGTTTCACCTCTTGCTGTGATAGTTAGGGAAGTAAGCAAAAGTGTAAAGAAAGCAAGTGAAGTTGAACTATGATAGCTCCCTCATGCTTAACAAATAATAAGTCTTCTAACATCTTGGGAACTCTGGGTGCCTTGGTTAGATTGTCTAGGAAAGATCTCTCTAAAGAGATGTCTTTAAGTAACTGAAGAAACTTCCCATACTTCCTCTTAAGTTTGGCTTAAGCCATCTTCTGAGGAAGAGGAAAAGAGACATATTGAATTTTAACTTGAGTGTCCCTGGACGTCTTTTCAATTTTATTATCACTCTTCAATTTACTAGGTTCAGAGCAAATATTATCAAGCTTAGTGTCACCAACTGGATATTCAGAAGACATCTCTTGTAGACTCGTTAACTTATAATTTCCTACCTTCCACCTCTATCAAAATATATATTTTATTAGGCTCCTTACAATTTTGGGCTCAAGTTGGCTAGGAAACTGGTTAGGAGCACGCTTGTTCTGCTATTGAGCTACCTAAGAAATTTGCATCTTCAACATCTTAATATGAGTGTTACTTGTCTTTATATGTGCCTGCACATACACTTCAAACTCCTAAAATTGTGATAAAATGTTAGAAGGTTAAGTTTGTAGGTGCAGTTGCGGTGGATGGTTAAACTCTTTTAGTCTTTATGCAAATCCTAGTGGATTATGTGCCTGATTTGATGGCGGACTTTGAAGTGAATGTGGATCGAGTACAATTGGGCTCTTATAAGAAAACTTGGGGTGGTTAATGTATCCTAGGTTAAATGTATTAGAAAAAGGGTCGTTAGGCTTGGTGCCATAGCATTTGCCTCTACATTTCCCCGTCAAGATAAATATCTATGGGCTCAGATTGCAACCATGCCTTGGCCTTATTCTTCAAACTAAGACGAAAAAACCTTGTACGGTCTACATCCTCGTATAAATCCTTGGCGGTTCTTGTGTTACACCAATTTAATTAGAAAGTCAGCAACATGATTATGGAGACTCTCTGAGGGTACGCTCAACTGATTCCTCTCAATCATATGAATGAGATATGTTTTTCAATTAAAATTCTCAGTTCGAAATTCGATTTAACATTATAGGGAATGAAATTTTGGATGACCGACGGCGCACCCACATGGCCAAAGTTTTTATTGTAATTAGCCTCCATATATCTTTGTCTTCCGATCCTTTTCTCTAGAATTTCCATGTCTGTGTTTCCTTTAGGAGTTATGGCCTCGAGTTTTGGATCAAAACGTTCATAAGACCTTCAGCTACTGCCTATTTATTATTTAACATAAGAGCAAGTGTAAGATGTAGGGGAGAGGGTAGACAAGAAAACA
>CM025917.1:22108931-22153138 GCA_000753965.2 Amaranthus hypochondriacus
ATAAATTTTCTATCAGTGTCTATATACTGTCAGATTATTTATACAATTAAATGAAATCATACTAATCCCAATCTCTTACTCTATAGATTAAATATTAGATTTAGACCCTATTAATTCAATTTTCAGATGCTCATCTTATTGAATGAATTAATAAGATAATAGATAAAATTATGTGGTTAAATAAACTGTCAGATTAATTGTATGTAAAATAAAAGCTTATTAATTTCAAACACTCGCTCTATTGATTAAATACAGAAATTTTTTGGTACATCAGCTGTACCACGTCATTATTGACATGTGGTATAGCAGCCCAATCAAACCAATGCAATATGCCATCTCATAATACCAAGATTAAAGAATTGATTTTTTATTTAATTTTGTTTTTCTCACTCCTCCTACAAAGCCCAAATACTTCAAATTCATCAATTTTCCAGACTCAACAACAACTTCTAATGTCTCCAATCTCATCATCTACACCATCAATCAACGGTTTCAATTTCTCAGAATCAAGATCAGACGGTTTAGGATCTATCCCCAATAACAACAATGTGTATCATCCGCATTTAGTAAAAATTGAGGAACATAACTTCTTTTGGAGAAGAAGCTTGTAACTTCTCTGCATTGGTATTGCCTAGATTCGTGGACTTAGACCCAAATAAACCCAAATAAAGTACTTATAAAGTGGGTAAAATTTATGAAATGTGGGGCAATTTGGCTAGGATTTGAATTATATGGGTAAAAGTAGTTTAGATGGGTGATAGTTTAGGTAGTAGTGGTAGGTTGAAGGAGATGGTAGAATAGGATTTGGGTCTTGTGGGAGGAGAGAGAAAAAAGGAAAATAAAGTAAAAAAAATAGAATTTTTTAATCTTGATAATAGATGGAATATTGTATTTTTTTCATTGGGGGGTTGTACCACATGTCAATTATGACGTGGTACAACTGCTGTATAAAAAAATTTCTGGATTAAATATTAGATTTAGACACATTTAATTTAATTCTCTTATGATCATCTTATTGAATGTATTAATAAGAATTTAGTTAAAATTATATGATTAAATAAATTGTCAAATTAATTGTGTGATTGAATAAAATCTTACTAATCTCAAACTCTCACTCTGTTGATTAAATATTAAATTTAGACCCTATTAATTCAATTCTCACATGCTCATCTTATTCAAAGAATTAAATTAACTAAAATTTACCCGAAAGTAAAAGTTAATGCTATATCACACGCTGAATATATTTATTATGCCAACACAACATATTAATTTAGGATTGTTAGCTCAATTTAATCACTGTAATCCTAACTTTATAGACACCTTCTTCGGGAAATCATACTTAAATTATTGGGTCAAACCCTAACTTTATAAAAGAAATCTACTCACTAATCATAGTGAAAGTAATAAATTAAAACCCTAGGTTAGAAACTAAGCATGATAAAAGATCATAATAATAATACTTGCAAGGAAAAATCATTGAATAAAATATTAAAGTGCACAATTAAATGTCTGATCTAAGAGGGTCATGATACGAAAGATAATACTACTTTTGTTAATAGCTAATACACTAGGAAAAACAATTAAAGTTTGATAGGAAAATTAAACTAATAATGAGAAAGCAATTAATAATTGACAAGAAACTAAAATGCTAAGCAGACCTTACAAGAAATCTAAAGTTGTTTAGTGAGAATGAAGAAGAGGCAGAAGGAAAAGGAATTGATCTCCTGATTTATACCACAATGGCTTAACCTAATTTCCCCTTTAACACTAAATTAAGCCTAAGAAATTTCTTAAAATAAAGATAAACTAAAATAATACAAAACTCAAATAGCCATCACGGAATCCCGGGATATAATGCCGACTCGATTTTCTCTACTTCAATTTGAAGTCGAGTCGGCTTTAGTCACTAACAAAAAATTGCACGAAAATTTGTTGACTGGCGTGTTTATCCAAATAGGTGAAGCCGAGACTGCTTTTACCGCACTAAAAATCATAGCAAACTTCAAATAATGGTTTTCTCTACTTCATTTTTTTCTATCAACTTGACACTTATTACATGGACATCTAATCTCCTCATTCCGTGACCCTTTTTTTGCGAATTCCATAAAGTCACAAACTCCCTTAATATAAGCTTCGGTGTTTCGTGGTTTATTTATCCAACTCTTATCAATATCTCGAGACATCCTATTTCTAAAAGGATGATTAGATCATACAAAAAACATCAAAACATTCAAAAATGAACTTCAATTTTAATAGTTCTAAGTAATTTTAATATAGTTCTAACTTAGTCATAACAATGATAAAAATATTCCAGCTTTTTAGTTCTTAATTCCAATACATACTTCATTATCAAGAAGTCTACAATGTAAACAATCATGTTACAAACAGAAAATAAGAACACAAACTATTGACTTTTCAGACTATATTAAATCCATTACTACTTTTCCTAATTTTAACAAAGAAATGCAATTTGCTTATTTCATCCTAGTCTATAATGCCATACTTACAACCACTCAACATAATTGAAATTGTTGAATAAATTGAAAATATGTTTACCTAAAATTCTTGTAAGTATGGCAATAAATTAGTCAGCAACCAAGCTAAATGGCAATAAATTCACCACCTTCAAAAGGGAAACAAGTTTAACATTTTGTTTTCCTAGTCTATAGATCTTCAGACCACAATAAAAAGGCATTGCATCAGTTTTTACATATTATTAACAGTTTTTGCATAAATTCACCCGAATTCTATCCTAGTCTATAATCGCAAACTTAAAAACACTCAACATAATTGAAATTGTTGAATAAATTATACGTTTACCTAAAATTCAAGAAATTGAAGAAACTCACTTAAAGAAATTGAAGCAATTGAAGAAATTGTAGAGATAATCAGGTGTTCCGACTCACGCTTACCTATAAAAATTGAACTCACGCTTACCTACAAATTCTCCAGTGATAGGAAATTGAAGTAATTAAAATCGTTCAACTAATTGAAAAGAAAAAATCGAAATCGCTGAAGTAATTGAAAAATAAAAATTGAAATCGATGAAGTAGTTGAAGTAAATTTGAAGTAATGGAAGAGGTTTAGAAGAAATTGTTTTGCTGAAGTAAATTTCGAATTCTCTACAATTACGGTCACTGGAGAAGATCGAAGATCGAAGGTTATGGAGAATCGGTGTTTTGCTATCACCGGAGAATTTGTGCGTGGTTTGCTATCACCGGAGAATTTGTGTGTTTTGCTATCGCTGAAGTAAATTGCTATCACTGGAGAATGGTATAGAGATAATAATAATGACTTTTATTTTTTTTTCAATTGTGAAGAAATAACGTTTGGGAAGAAATTATAATAATGACTTTTTTTTTTCTTTTCAACGCTTGGTATAGAGAATTTATCAACATTATTATATGTGTTAAAAAAACCGTTTAAAAGATCCATCTCGATTTTCAACAGATTATATTGCGTATAAATGCAAGTGTTGAAAAAGTCCATATTTTGTTGTAGTGCTTGAAGTCTAACTTCTAACACCGCAAACTTTGTGTTAATACAATTGTCCTATCAAAAGCTATGACCAAAAAAGTGTACATGTATCAAATAGCACCTCAAAACATTTGCATTATAAACACTTTCTAATCTTTTGCTCATCTTCTTTGTAAAACATCTTCAATTGAGGAAAAATCATCTTACTAAAATTCATTGTCATAAAATATATCGTTGAAAACCTCATGAAATCTACTTGTCATTATTTTGATATTGTTGTAAGGTTTTTATAGTTGTTTTATTGCTGTTGTTAGCTTATTCTTACCGCTGGGCTATTCGTCGTTGTCCCATGATGTTTTGATGATTTTGCTATTATTGCTTGTTTGTTGCTGTACATGTACTATTAGGCACTTAACAATTTATGGATACACATAATAAACATGAAGTAATCTCATTTACTTAGAAAAGTCAATATCTAATGCTTCTTTTTTTAAACACAAGTTGTAAAGCATGCAGATTGATATTATATGGGATGAAAATAGTTCTAATTAAAGAGAAAAAAAAAGATTATCAAGATTAAGTAAGTGAAAAGAAGTAAATCCTAAGAACAACATATGTCTTGTTAAAATCATATGTCCCTTTTTCGTGTTCTATTATTGTAAAATATTGATTTGAAAGTATATAATAATTAAAAAAAATTTATTTACAGGAATATGAGCATAGTGTTTTTGACATCGCCAATTTAATCGTGACAGCTAGGCGCTTTGCACACAATATTGCAAGTCAAATCATACTTGAGCATCATCGGTCATACTATATGTACAAACATTCTTGTTGAATAGAAATTCTTAATTTCTAGTGGTTTTTAAATTATATTATTAGTGTATTAAAAAGAAATTTATGTTTGAACATATCATTATAAAAATGTAGATAATGACGTTAATAAGCGTCACAATATTGCAGATAGTGATACTATAATGTGTTGAAAAAACCTTTAAGTGATGGAAAAAGCGTCGCTAAGCGAAATAGTGATTGAATTATGGATGCAAAAAATGACACAAGAGTAGATAGGGACACTTATAACCGTCGTAAGAAGACAAATAGTGACGCGATATAGCATCGTCAAAAAACAAATATTAACGTGTAGCGGTGTCTTATAACGACAAATAGCAACGCTACTAGTGTCGATGATTGACGTACACCGACATTTAACAGCAAGTAAAAAGATACTAGCTATAACATAATAAATTGAGGTAAAACGATAATTATTGATGAGAAAAAGCGTCACAAATGTGAATTGTGACCCTAAAAGCGTCGGAAAAAAACGACATTAAAAAGCGTCTTAATCGATGAGAATTGTGATGCTTTTTGCAGCGTCTGTAAATTGCAAAGCTAAATATACCAACACTTTTTTGAAGCGTAGCTCAGCTATATTGTGTCACTTAAATGTCTTGTTTTCTTGTAGTGTGGGTGGTTCGAGTATTCTTAAGACTACAGGTGCAGTATTCATTTATTGTTCGAAAAATAAAAAAAATATATTCCACAATTACCTTTTTTCGAGGGGAAACCTTTGATTATATTAAGCCATGATCGGCCAAGACCCGATGTGATACTCTAGATTTATCTTGAAAAGTGATTGATATATTACTCATATCAACAAGGTGCATGTTAATTTCATGGAAACCTATTTGCTAAGAACTCCATAGTTAAGCATGCTTGGTGGGGAGCAACTTAGGATGGGTGACCATCTAGGAAGTTTTCAAGGGTGGGCACAAGTGAGGGAAAAAGTGCGCTTGGTTTGTGGGGCCAGTTTACAGTCTCCATAAGTTGTCACCGGTGGTCCGAGTGGCTAGAGTGTTACAATTGATATCAGAGCAACCCTGCGACCATGACTGATTGTGTGTTCATTGCACTTAGCTTGAAAAGGGATTGACAGACTACTCATATCAATAAGGTGCATCTTCTTTTCAAGAGAGCCCATTTGCTAAGAACTCCACAGTTAAGCATGCTTGGTGAAGAGCAATCTTAGGTTGAGTGACCTCCTGGGAAGTTTTCCAGGGTGCGCACGACCGAGGACAAAAGTGCACTGAAAAAACTTGTGTTGGTTTATGGGGCCAGTCTACAGTCTCCATGAGTAGTCACCGGAGGTTCGAGGGGCCGGGGTGTTATACCCGGAGGCTTGGGGCAAAAGGTTCCATACAAATTTCTCTTGGTATATCCATCCTAGCAACCAAGTGGGCTACAATATTACCTTTTCTACGAACAAAAGTACAAACAAAGCCATGAAAAATAGAACTATGATCAATTAAATAGTGATAAAAAAAAAATCAATCAGGGCTACTCCTTACACTTCTCAGTGGCAGAGATTACTATTATTGCATCTCCTTCAAGGTGGACCATATTGTATCCCATTCTCGAAGCAGCCTCAAAGGCATATCTGGCTGCTTCCACAGCCAAAACCTCGACGTTCCAATTTGCTTTCATCCGCTTTGTGCCCGTTAGTAGCAAAGAACCTTGATAATCACGAACCACAATGCCTAGACCTAGATGCAAAACCTTAATGGTTGCGGTTTTTCTTGATGTCCGCAGCCAATACCCTTACCACACAAAATTAAAATGGCTATTTTTCGCATAAACCCTTTCATCTTCTTATCTCAAAAATTAAAACCCGCAATTCTCTTCTTCATTCTCATAAACCCTATACTATTTCATTCTCAAAAAATTAAGTTTTTTCATTCTTAAGCTGCTGCTGCTGTTGGTTCATTCGTATATAAGCTTCGAAATTCATTCTTGCTGCTGGATCATTCTTCAATCTTCGAAAATAAGGAACGAAAATTAAGCTTCTTCTTTTCTTAACCCACGAAAAGGTAGAATTTTTCTGTTTTTAATATGTTAAAGCTTTAAGTATGGTTGTTAACCCATATTCTTTTGATGTTTCTTGCTTGTACATTTTGCTTGTTCATTCATTCGAAATTTTAATATGTTAAAGCTTTAAGTATGGTTCGGTTCATTCTGTAGGAAATAACTTGTTTTAATTGAGTAATTTTTGTAGTTGGGGAGGAATTTATTTGGGTAGAATAAGAGTGGAGGAGTGAATATTGGTAATTTTCCACTTGTATTACTTTAATGAAGAAGTACATAATATGCCTATTTATAGGCCTCAATTTGGTACATTTTTAATAAATATCTTGGATATTTTTAATTTTTAATTACATTTTCTAGGAAGTTCTAAACTAATATCTAGATAATTTTATTTTTTTAATCACTTATTCTAGCCATTTCTATTACAATATCTAGCATATTTTTATTTTTTAATTCTTTAGTCTAGATATCTCTATCCTAGATTTTTCTAGATTACTTTAACACTCCCCCTAATCTGAAAAATCTTGGACTCTAAGTTGTCTTCTGAACTCGATCGATCAGTTCATATGGATTTGTGAAAATGTCTGCGAGTTGCTCCCCCATCTTGCAAAACTGCAATTCGATCTCTTTTTTTGTCTTCCAGCTCACTAATAATGATGTCGTTTCTCGTAGCTTGGATAATCTTTTCTGGCGCCCTTGTCGTCAGTTGTCAATTGTCATACATTTTTCTTCGTACGTCTTCTTATTGGTACCCTTGTTACCAAGTGTCTTCAATTTGCTAGCATTTCTTGTTGACTGTGCTCATGTCACCAATCATTCTCCCAAAATATATATTTTGTTTTTTTTTCTTTCGAAATTTTTAGTTATTGGTTATTGGTGCTCATGTCACCAACCATCTTTGCTAATGTCCTTGCCATTAGCAAAATTCAAAATATTGTCTCTTCTTTGTTTTCTTCACCAAATTGTGCAATTTCTTCATTTTTCTTACTTCTACAATTTTTCCCAATATGACCGAACCTCTTGCACACCCAACATTGTGGTTTTCCTTTAAAGTAACAATCTCCACTAAAATGATTAGTACGCTTACAAATTTCACAAAACATTTTAGTCTCTGAATTTTTATTTTCCATTGTGTTTTCTTCTCCATTTTCATTATTTTTCTTTATTACATTATTTTTATACTTCATATTAAATTTTGCTTGAAGAGCAGTCTCTTCACTTTCCTCATCATTGTGTCTCTTTTTCTTTGTTCATGGGATTCTAAAGATCCCATAAGTTGTTCAACTGAAATTTTTGATAAGTCTTTTGTTTCTTCAATTATGGCCACAATATCATCATATTTTTCGGTTAATGTTAACAATATTTTCTTAACAATTTTTTCATCTGATATATTTTCTCCATATGACTTTATTTGATTTACGATTTCAATTACTCTTGAAAAATAATCTTTCATTAATTCTCCTTTTTTCATTTTTAAATTTTCAAAATCACCTCTTAAAGATTGAAGTTTAATACTTCTCACCTTGCTATCTCCTTGAAACTCTTGTTGTAATATCTCCCATGCATCCTTCGCTGTATCCGCCCTTAATATTTTTGGAAAAATTGAATTTGCGAGTGCATTTTGTATTAAATATAAGGCCTTGGCATCCTGCATTCTTTCTGTCTCGAGCTTTTTCTTTTGCGAGTCACTTAAGCTGCTTTCATCTTTATGCTCTTGGTACCCTTCATCCACGTACTTTCATAAACCATGTGATCTTAATAATGTCTTCATTTTTATCTTTTCCAAAAATCATAATTTTCTCCCCCAAAAATTGGTATTGGAAAATTTGCAATGTTATTGGCCATTGGGTATTTTTTTTTAACAAGGTTTATAAAATTATGGAGTTTTTTTATTTTTTTTTAGTTGGGTGTGCTTACAGCTCTGATACCAAATGTAGGAAATAACTTGTTTTAATTGAATAATTTTTGTAGTTGGGGAGGAATTTATTTGGGTAGAATAAGAGTGGAGGAGTGAATATTGGTAATTTTCCACTTGTATTACTTTAATGAAGAAGTACATAATATGCCTATTTATAGGCCTCAATTTGGTACATTTTTAATAAATATCTTGGATATTTTTAATTTTTAATTACATTTTCTAGGAAGTTCTAAACTAATATCTAGATAATTTTATTTTTTTTAATCACTTATTCTAGCCATTTCTATTACAATATCTAGCATATTTTTATTTTTTAATTCTTTAGTCTAGATATCTCTATCCTAGATTTTTCTAGATTACTTTAACACATTCTTGCTGGTTCATTCATTTATTTTTTTTTTTAAGTTTCATTCGAAAATTTTAAGTATGGTTCATTCGAAATTTTCATGTTTCTCAAGTATGGTTATGTTTTTTCTTTTTGATGTTTCATTCGAAATTTTAAGTATGGTTCATTTGAAATTTTTTGCTTGTTCTATTCTCATTATATTGGAAATGGGTTTTTAAGATGACACCCGAAATTGCATATGTGTTTCCATTTCATATTTTTTTTAATTATTTTGTTTGTATTTTTTCATTGTAGGGACATAACTCCATTGTAGAACACTAATATTATCATCTAAATACCAAGGTAATTTCTAATTATACATCAAGCTTTTTTTATATATATTTTTTATGTGTTTGTAATTATTATTGTGATTTTATTTATGAATTTAGTTGTTTTAATATTAGTTTGTATAATTAGGTTTAATTTTTTTTGGTTATATTAATTTTAGAAATAATTAGCTAGAGTTAGTTGATTAAATGTTGTTATTATTATATATATACATAGGGTTGGTTGAATAAATGTTGTTATTAGAATATACATATTAATATTATTAGAGGGTGTATTAGGATTAATTACTTAGTTTTAGAGTTAATTAGGGTATGTACTTTTGATTTATGTGCATTAATTTTGTTTTGAATTAAATAATCACACTTAGGATGACAAAAGATCGTTCTTGGATGTATGAAAGCATTGAATCGTCAGAATTTATTGATGGCGTATTAGAATTTTGTAGTGTTGCGGTTGAACATCAAGTTAGGACGGGGGGAGTTGGTTTTTATTGCCCATGTGTCAATTGTGGCAATGTATCAAAGGTAGATAGTGTTTATATCCTTAGGGAGCACATAACTCGACGTGGGTTTAGGCCTCAATATCATGTTTGAGTTTGGCATGGTGAGGAGAGAGTTTACAAGGAAAAGAGTGTTGTTGAGGATGTCAATAATGTGGCCGATGTCAATGAGGATGTAGTGGATGAAGAGAATGTCGATAAGGATGTGGATCGTGTTGATGAGATGATGGAGGGAGTCGAGGATGAGTTAGGAAAACGTCCTCGTGTATTTGACTTGTTGACAGAGGCTTCTCAAAAGCCTTTGTATCCTGGATGTACAAAGTTCACCAAACTTACAGCAGTTTTGACGATTTTCAACATTAAGTCAAAGTTCAATTGGAGTGACACTAGTTTCACAATGTTATTAGAAGCGTTAGGTGAGATGCTTCCTGAGGGAAATGAACTTCCAAAGTCGAAATACTATGCCAAAAAACTAATGTCTCCTTTCGGGTTAGAGTACCAGAAGATTCATGCGTGTCCGAATGATTGTGTATTGTATCGGAATGAAAACAAGAACTTAGAAGAGTGTCCTAGGTGTGGGTTATCATGTTACAAGCGTAAAGGGGCTCGGGATGCTAAAGGGCCCACCACTAAGGTATTGCGGTATCTTCCAATAATACCTAGATTCAAGCGTTTGTTTTTTATTAAGAAAGATGCATTAAATTAGAGGTGGCATGCAGATAGGGTGAAGAAAGATCACTTGCTCACACATCCATCGGATTCTCCGGAGTGGAAGAGTATTGATAGGTTGCACAAGACTTTTGGGGTTGAAGTTCGTAATTTAAGTCTCGGACTGTGCACAGATGGAATGAACCCATTTGGCAATCTTAGTTCTCAACATAGTATTTAACTGGTACTTTTAGTGATCTATAATTTGCCACCTTGGTTGTGTATGAAGCGTAAGTACATTATGCTTTCCCTTCTTATCTCGGGTCCTAAGCAACCTGGCAATGACATAGATGTATATCTTGCACCTCTCGTTGAAGATTTGAGAAAGATTTGGGATGAAAGAGTTTCCGTGTTTGATGCATATGCTAATGAGGAGTTCACCTTGCGTGCAATGCTTTTATGCACCGTTAACGATTTTCCGGCATATGGAAACTTATCAGGGTATTAGAACAAACGGAAGAATGCGTGCCCAATATGTATCGATGACATGGAATCCACGTGGATTCCTAAGTGCAAATATGTATTCATGAACCATCGAAAGTTCCTCCCATGAGATCACCAATACCGTAAGAAGAAGAAGATGTTCAACGGGGAGGTTGAGGACCGTGTAGCTCGTCGACCGTTGACCAGTTATGAGGTTTACGAACAGGTTAAGGGGGTTGAGACTGTATTTGGTAAAACAGGCCAAGTACAAGGGGGTGAAGACCGTCTGTGGAAAAAAATTCAATCTTTTGGACGCTTCCATATTGGAGAGATCTACAGGTTAGGCATTGTCTTGACGTTATGCATATAGAGAAAAATGTATGCGATGCCATACTTGGGACTCTCATGAACATTCTGGGTACGACAAAGGATAATAAGGTCGTGCGAGATTACTTTGAATGTAAGGGTATTCGTCCGGAGTTGTGGGCACAGGTTAAGGTGAGTAAGAAAAGAGAAAGAGCTGATGAAGTTGGTGGTAGTAGCAAGGGAAAGGTCGATAAGAAGAAGATGAGTAGTGAAAAAGTTTATTTGCCTCCAACTTGCTACACATTGTCGAAAGCAGAGAAGCGGGCCTTTTGTGAGTCTTTGTATGGCATTAAGGTTCCGTCTGGGTACTCATCCAACATGAAGAGATTTGTGACCCTAAATGGTGAATTGAAGTTGGGAAGAATGAAATCTCACGATTGCCATGTAATGATGCAAGTGTTCTTACCGATTGCACTACATGGAATATGCCAAAACATGTGAGATATGCTATTACCGAGCTATGTTCGTTCCTCAACACAATTTGTAGTAAAGTTCTTGATCCCTTTAAACTTGATGCTTTTCAAGTCGACGTGATTGTAACTTTATGCAAGTTTGAGATGTATTTTCCACCTTCTTTCTTTGACATAATGGTTCATCTTATTGTTCATCTTGTTCGTGAAATCAAGCTTTTGGGTCCAGTTTTTTTAAGGTGGTGTTATCCTTTTGAGAGACACATGGGTGTTTTACTAAACAAAGTGAGGAATCCAGCACAACCAGAGGGGAGTATGATTCAAGGCACTATAAGCGATGAGATTGGTAACTTTATAGTCGAGTATATGGCTATGGCAAAGCCTATTCCACTTCCCACCTCTCGACATCAAGGAAGACTTGAGGGAAAAGCAACAATTGGCTCCAAAACAATCACACCTTCTCGGGATAGTCTTTTACAAGCACACCTGTATGTGTTGCATCATATTTCAGAAGTTCATCCTTTTTTGAATGAGCATTTTGATATATTGCGCGCAAAATATCCGTCTAAAGGTGATAGGGCATTGATGCAGTTGCATAACAAGACATTTATTGATTGGTTTCATAATCGAGTAATATGTGAAGAACTAAAGGGTGTATCTGAAATTGTTAAGTGGTTAGCTTTTGGTCCTCGTATCTGCAGAATAATGGGGGTTTCTATTTTGTCGTCATCTACATTTTACGCGAGTGCCAAGGATCAATCATCGGTTGATGCTAAATCGGTACACTACAGACGAGTATATGAAATATGGGAGCTTGACTATTGTACTTTTATTATGGGTCTTTTCAAATACAAGTGGGTGGATAATAATCGACGATGCGTGATGAGAAAATTTTATTTAACCGCAAGCGCACGGTGTACGCGTAGTGCGGGTCGAACACAAGGAGGCTTAATAATTCCAAATTGTATGTTTATGACTAGCTAAGACAAGGGTTAAACAAAAGGTGTAAGATGATGTTCTAATCCTAAGATGCAAAAGCTAAGACAATAATAAAAAATGATGTATAACAATGATATGATAGACACTAGGGCGTCGGGTATCACCCAATTCTAACATGAAATTCAATCACTTTCATGATTGTATGAAATTGAGCCATAAATATGAGAGAACGTGATCTAATTAGTCTCAAGCTTCCGCTCTATTGACTAATATCGATTTAAGACCAACTAGCATTAATCCTCAAACTTCCATTCTATTGGCTAATACTAGAAGGAATTTAACTCAAATATATCTCAATCCTAAGTTAAACCAATCCTCAAACTTCCGTTCTATTGAAAAGGCTAACAAAGATATTTAAATCAAGACTCATTAAGCATAGGTTCAATCATCGACTCAAATCGCACACAATCAATCAATAAAATATCAATCCATGCTTCGAATTAGGGATTTCACCCTAACCCTAGATAAAGAACTACTCACTACTCATGATCATAGGAAGCATACAACACACAATATATAATGATGTAAAAAGAGATAATGAAACAACGAAACTTACGGAACGGGAAGATAACATAAACTGAAAAATGCGGAATTCGAATGCTACAAATTGTTCTTCAAAGGATGCTTGAAAGAAAAGTCTAAGAACTAAAAGAAAAATTACAGAAAAAAAACTAAAATTGAAAATCTTCTTTTCCTTTTACAAGAAAAATAACCGCCACTATATAAAGTGGTTCCAGAAATTGGAAGAAAACCGTCATGAAATTGCCCGGATTGAAAGAGGCGACGAGCGGCGCATAACAGAGCGACGATCGTCGCTCATCTGCTGGAGAAATCTGATGGCTGGCACGAATTGGCGACGAGCGGCGCCTGTGGAGCGACGACTCGTCGCTTGGCTACGACATGCCAATAAATAACGCTGATTAATGTGCGACGAGCGGTGCCCATGAAATGGCTCGTCGCTTAGCCTTTTTGTTGCACTTTACTCCACTTTTCTTGCCTTCTCCTTATCGGGACTAGCTTGTGGCCTGGTCTCTTCACGTGACAAGGGGTCTTAGGCTATTTCTCCAAGCCTTCACCCTCTTATAACTCCAAAATGTACCTACGAACTCCGATTTTGCCTCAAAAATCACATAAAACATGGAATTAACCTCAAGAGACAAAATGTACACAAAACACTACAAATATACCTAAAAACCCACTAAAACTACATATAAGGAGCATAAAATGAACACGGATAAGTGCAAATAATTGCACTTATCAAACTCCCCCATGCTTAGCCTTTGCTCGTCCTCGAGCAAATCAAGGTGAAAACACAAGTAAAACAAGGCCAAGACACGGTCTCCAAATCCTAAGCTACTTCTTATGCCTCCCTTCCTAAACGCCTCTAATTCCCGGTGCTCGCCAAGGGTCCAAATCATTCATACCACTTAACCCCTTCACTTGGCTAACACAACACACACAAAGACAAAAGATATACATGAAAGATCAAAGGACATCAAAACATCGAAAACCAAAAATCCCTATCCTTCAACCTCCTTATAGCTCCTCATATGAAAGTGAGAAATGAAAACAAAAACTACTACTTATCCCTCCAAATGTGGCCTACCCAATTGCCTTCCTTATGTCTCCTACTTCATATGTCGCCTCTCCAAAGTAAGAATGAAAAAATTAAATGAACATTGAGTCTCTCTTTTTCTCTCATTTTGCCTAAGGGCTCATTTTTGGGTTCTCGCCCTAGCCACTCATTTACTTTTTCAAACCTCACTTGCTAACCCACTCATGCCGCTCTTTTGCCTAGGTCGCCCTTTCGGGTTTTCAACCTAGCCGGGCCTTTCTCTTATCAAGCATGAAATCTTTCCCTTTTTCAGTGAAAAACAAAGTACAAACCAAGCTATAAAATGAATGAAATACAAAGCATGATCAAGCTTAGTTCATACAAACATATGGGATAGAGAACACGAATAAACAAACAATGGGTTCCCCCATGCTTGTTTTTCGCGGTGGATGGCGATAGGGTGTTCAGCAACCCTAGATGGAAGTAGGGTCTTTAGTAACCCTGGATATGACAATATAGCACAAACATGAGAATGCATAGCTAACTAGTAAGCGCCAATGTTGAATCGGGATAACACCATCGATTGCAACATTACCTCTTAAACATGAACACCGATTCTCCTTATGACTCCCCGAAAATAAGAGGCTTCCTATCTTAGTCTCCTTTCCCTCATAAATGATCTCACATGCAAGCCCATCAAAATCCCAAACCCCTTGTCAACCTCAACCCAACCCACACGCACAACACAACCAACACAACCACAACACAATGTACCACAACAAATTCCCAAACTCCATAACAGTTAGGCTCAAAATAATGGAGCGCTTGGATCTCGCAATCCAAGAACTTTCTTTGGATCAAAGAGGATGGGGGCTTAATTGTGGGTTAAAATTTGTAGCTCAAAGACCTGCGGTGGTTAGTGAAAGATGATGTGCGAGGATCTAGTGAGGATAGCTTGGTGGGTCAAGATATGACAATATGGTGGAGCTAGAATATAGAGAAAGGAAGAGCAAAGATAGGGATAGAAATATACCTGCAGATGGCGACTCGGCGTAGGAGGAATAAAGATAGCAGCAACAGCAGCTCTAATGTACACTCACTCTCCTTTTGCCTAGCCTCCTTCACAGGTTTAGGGCTAGCATTCTCTTTTTGTGTTTTTTTTTTTTTTTTTTTTTTTTTTTTTTTTTTTTCAATAAACTACATCTTACAATACAAAGATAAATAAAAAGAAACTGAACTAAAAACTGAAAATGGAAACTAACCTAAACTAGCTAAGAAAATGTAAAAGTACAAAATAAAAATAAAATGAAAATATCTACACAAAAGGTGTAGACTCCCCCCATGCTTAAACTAAGCATTGTCCTCAATGCTTGACAGTATAGCAAAGAGAACTAGACAAGAAAACCATAAGCATAACCTGCTGATTGTGATACCCATGATAGGGCTCTCCCTGGTAAGGTTGAGCTACATGGATATCCTCCTCCATAGGCGCGGCCTGTTCAGCATGGCCGGCCTCTTGCTCCTCTTCCTCATGTTCCCCCGTTTCCTCTTGTCGGTGGCGGCCACCCAGCATATCGACGCCTCGTTGTCGAGTATACTTTGGATCCGTAGGATGAAGGAGATCCTTAGAGATGAGAGTATAAGAACACACTTGAAGATCTAGAGCCTTTGGATGATGCAAATGGAGCACTTGGCTTGGAGCTTGAGAAGGAAAATTGGAAACCATTGGATGATGGTGAAGGAATTTGAAGATGGTGATGAGAGATTGAGGGTTAGAGGGAGAGAGGGAGATGAGAGGATGATGAGAAGGAATGATAAAGATAGAGAATAGATAGGGTTTCCGGTTTTCAATTCGAAAAAACCAGCCATTTCGAGATTCCGCAGAGCGACGCGCGGCGCTCAGGGGTGCGACGAGTCGTCGCTTAGCTTCGGCATTCGCAATAATTCTTTGAAAATAAGCGACGATCGTCGCTTGGAGGGCGACGACTCGTCGCTCAGCTACGACATTCAGGATGAATTCTTCAAAATTCCGCGACGAGCGTCGCTTCGTAAGCAACGACTCGTCGCTCAGCTACGGCTTTGCTCCTTTCTCCTTTTCGTGTTTTTTTTTTTTTTTTTTTTTTTTTTTTTTTTTTTTTTTTTTTTTCAATACCTACACACATAACAAACATGAAAAAGCACAAAAACAAGAAAATTATTAAAATTATTAAAAGCTAAGCTACGAAAACACGGGTTGCCTCCCGCAAGCGCTTTGTTTAACGTCGGTAGCTCGACGTGATTCACCCCATTCAAATGGGTTCAACATCGTTGCAAAGGAAAAGATTCCTTTCAACATAAGCATTGGGTCGCATATCTTTTGGGTAACGCACCCAATTAGTTGTCTTTTCATGAAAATTCAAATAGGTGTCCCCCGCAAGTCTTTTGTTTTTCTTTCTCGTTTTCTTTTGAGGTTCATTCTTGCGAGTTTCATGGGGACAACCTCGGTACTTGGTTCGGACAAAATATTATTAAAAACTACCTTGGGAGGTGTAGAACTCTCCCTTATCACTTCATTCACTCCATGCACTAACTTTCCATCCTGCAATTCAGTTACCTGCACAAACTCATCATCTAGCAATAATTCATGGGTTAGATCAAACTCCTCGTCGCACTTACCTTCCCAACTCATCACTTCTTCAAGTCCCCGGTGCCTTCAAGGAGGGCCTCTAAGGCATCAAGGTCTGAGTCATCACTACACTTAGTAGCGGTATCAACACTACACACCGAATTGGCAGAGGCAGGACAAGTAGGGGAGCGATCAATATTGAACTCATGCTTAACATCCCCTATGTCCATCACAATCTTGCCTCTAGCAACATCCACAACTGTCCTACAAGTTGCTAAACACGGTCTTCCTAAAATGATTGGGGTCGTATGGTCTTCAGGTATATCCACAATCAAAAAATCACAAGGGACCATAGATCGACCAATACCCACCGACACATCTCTCAAAATCCCTTGGGTAAATAATGCTACGGTCGGCAAGTTGTAGCTTGTTCTCATGGGGGGCCAGTTTACCAAGATCTCCTAATCTTTTATACAACGAGTATGGCATCAAACTCACACCAGCACCTAAGTCACATAAAGCCTTGTCTATAGAAACATCCCCGATAGTGACAGGAATATTGAAATTCCCGGGGTCTCCTAACTTAGGAACATTGGCGATTCCCCCATGCTTGTCGGATAGTGAATCCTTAAACATTTTAGGAACCGTGGATGCTTGGACTAGCATGTCTAGAAAAGACGACTCTAAAGATTTGTCTTTGAGCAACTGAAAGAACTTCCCATACTTCTTCTCAAGTTTAGCCTGGGCTAACCTTTGAGGGAAAGGGATATAGTCGATTTTTATGTCGGTTACCTAGACTTTTTCTTATATTCCTGGTCAATTTCAACAATTTCAGAACAAACAACATTAGAGTGAGTAGCAATAATAGGCTCCACAGAAGACACCTCCTGGAGAGGAAGGTCAGATAGTTGATTACCTTTCACCTCAATCACGGCATTTATCTGATTCGGTTCCTTGTTTTTGGGCTCTGGTTGGCTCGGAAATTGATTGGGGGCCCGAGTATTAAGTTGTTGTGCTATTTGAGCCATTTGTGTCTCAAGAAACTTCATGTGAGTGACACTACTCTGAATATGATTCCGCACAATGCCTCTCAACTCATCGACCTCAGACCTAAGGTTAGGTTGAGGGGGTTGAGCGTATTGCTTGTACGGGGGTGGTTGCTGAAATGGAGCCTGGACATGCTGTGGATTTAGCACATTGGTGCTTGTGTAGGACAAATTCGGATGCTTATGACCTGCATTGTAACGGTTAGAGTGCGGGTCACCAGTATGGTTACTGTATAAAGCATTTACCTCCTCGTGAACTTGGGGGCAAGAGCTCGAACAGTGACCTGGGACACCACAGGTATCGCAAGCAACAACAGAATTAGTAGAGTTGGAAGAAGATTTTACCACGTTTACCTTAGCCATCTGTTCGGTAAGGTTGGCTATCTGCTTGGTGAGAGCTTTGATGGTCTCAGATTCTGCAACATTACCCTGGGCTACTGGACCTCTCTCATTACTCCAAGAGTGGCTATTCTTAGCCATAGTCTCAAAGAGTCGTAGGAGATCCTCTGGGATCTTAGAATCCATATCACCGCCACATGCGGCGTTGATCGACGATTTGTGTTCATCAAACAATCCTCCATAGAAGGACTGAGCAAGTAACCAGTTGGGTATCTCATGGTGAGGACAACTAATCTGAAGGTCCTTAAACCTCTCCCATGCCTCATAAAAGGACTCGAAAGGCTGCTGCTTGAATGTTTGCAGCTGAGTCCGAATTTGGGATGTCTTCCTAGGAGGGTAGAACTTGGCTAAGAAGCCATTAGCTAGAGCCTCCCAGGTCGTATATATACCTGCTGGTTCGGATTTGAGCCAGGACTTGGCTTTATCCTTCAAACTGAAAGGGAAAAGCCGCATCCTCACCGCCTCCATGGACAAATCTTTGGCGGTAATGGTGTCACATCTCTCTATGAAGTCAGCTATATGGTCGTGTGGACTTTCACTTGGGTGACCGCCAAATTGGTTCCTCTCAATCATTTGAATGAGATGGGGTTTAAGCTCGAAATTCTCAGTCCCGAAGTCCGGTTTGACTATGCAAGGTATGGAAGTTTGGGTGAGCGTGGGCGCACCCATTTGGCCAAAGTATCGGTTAGCATTATTGGCCATGTTGTCTTGTTGTTGCCTAAGTCTCCTAAGTCGGTCTGCGTTCAGTCTACGGATGGTGGCCTCAATCTCGGGGTCAAACCGTTCAAGAGATCGAGTTCGCCTGGGCATTCAGAGACAAGAGAGCCAAAGGTGTGGGGACAACAAGCAACTGTCTAAGCAAATCAACAAACAAAACAAAAAAGAGAATTATGGTCGCCTCCCCGGCAACGGCGCCAAAAACTTGATGGGCAAATTTTATTTAACCGCAAGCGCACGGTGTACGCGTAGTGCGGGTCGAACACAAGGAGGCTTAATAATTCCAAATTGTATGTTTATGACTAGCTAAGACAAGGGTTAAACAAAAGGTGTAAGATGATGTTCTAATCCTAAGATGCAAAAGCTAAGACAATAATAAAAAATGATGTATAACAATGATATGATAGACACTAGGGCGTCGGGTATCACCCAATTCTAACATGAAATTCAATCACTTTCATGATTGTATGAAATTGAGCCATAAATATGAGAGAACGTGATCTAATTAGTCTCAAGCTTCCGCTCTATTGACTAATATCGATGTAAGACCAACTAGCATTAATCCTCAAACTTCCATTCTATTGGCTAATACTAGAAGGAATTTAACTCAAATATATCTCAATCCTAAGTTAAACCAATCCTCAAACTTCCGTTCTATTGAAAAGGCTAACAAAGATATTTAAATCAAGACTCATTAAGCATAGGTTCAATCATCGACTCAAATCGCACACAATCAATCAATAAAATATCAATCCATGTTTCGAATTAGGGATTTCACCCTAACCCTAGATAAAGAACTACTCACTACTCATGATCATAGGAAGCATACAACACACAATAGATAATGATGTAAAAAGAGATAATGAAACAACGAAACTTACGGAACGGAAGATAACATAAACTGAAAAATGCGGAATTCGAATGCTACAAATTGTTCTTCAAAGGATGCTTGAAAGAAAAGTCTAAGAACTAAAAGAAAAATTACAGAAAAAAAACTAAAACTGAAAATCTTCTTTCCTTTTACAAGAAAAATAACCCGCCACTATATAAAGTGGTTCCAGAAATTGGAAGAAAACCGTCATGAAATTGCCCGGATTAAAAGAGGCGACGAGCGGCGCATAACAGAGCGACGATCGTCGCTCATCTGCTGGAGAAATCTGATGGCTGGCACGAATTGGCGACGAGCGGCGCCTGTGGAGCGACGACTCGTCGCTTGGCTACGACATGCCAATAAATAACGCTGATTAATGTGCGACGAGCGGTGCCATGAAATGGCTCGTCGCTTAGCCTTTTTGTTGCACTTTACTCCACTTTTCTTGCCTTTTCCTTATCGGGACTAGCTTGTGGCCTGGTCTCTTCACGTGACAAGGGGTCTTAGGCTATTTCTCCTAGCCTTCACCCTCTTATAACTCCAAAATGTACCTACGAACTCCGATTTTGCCTCAAAAATCACATAAAACATGGAATTAACCTCAAGAGACAAAATGTACACAAAACACTACAAATATACCTAAAAACCCACTAAAACTACATATAAGGAGCATAAAATGAACACGGATAAGTGCAAATAATTGCACTTATCAATGCGTTAAAAATGACGACCCTTGTGGATTTACTCTTGTAGACTTGGATCGTTTGCGTGATAGTGAGGCGCAATTCATACTAGCCACACAAGCCAACCAAGTATTTTACATTGAAGACCCTTCTGATACAAAATGGTATATTGTGTTACTGGGAAAAAGAAGTATCCTTAGTATAGGCGATGTTGAGGATGAGGAAGAATACAATGCTTTTGAAGACTCCCCACTCTTTATCAATCCAAAATCGGTGAATGAAGATGATGAAGATGCTGGTTCTATGCGTGTAGATCACACGGAAGGAATACATTTGAATTAATTGATTCACAAGGTATGAATTATTTAAGGTTTTGAAAGATTTTTGTCACTTTTGCGCGTAAAATAGCTTAAACTTGGTTTGTTATGCACGAAACTTGGCACACAACACTATTTGGTATATATTATTGTGTTGAAGTAGTTAGAATCGAAAATAATTGTCATATGCTTTAAATAAAGTGTTAAGTTGCAATTTTAATGGTTTTGAAGCGTTTTTGGCACTTTCGCTCGTAAAATAGCTTAAACTTGGTTTGTTATGCACGAAACTTGGCACACAACACTATTTGGTATATATTATTGTGTTGAAGTAGTTAGAATCGAAAATACTGTCATATGCTTTAAATTAAGTGTTAAGTTGCAATTTTAACGGTTTGCGTTTTTGGCACTTTCGCTCGTAAAATAGCTTAAACTTGGTTTGTTATGCACGAAACTTGGCACACAACACTATTTGGTATATTTAATTGTGTTGAAGTAGTTAGAATCGAAAATAATTGTCATATGCTTGAAATTAAGTATTAAGTTGCATTTTTAACGGTTTTGAAGCGTTTTTGCACTTTCGCTCGTAAAATAGCTTAAACTTAGTTTGTTATGCACGAAACTTGGCACACAACACTATTTGGTATATATTATTGTGTTGAAGTTGTTAGAATCGAAAATAATTGTCATATGCTTTAAATTAAGTGTTAAGTTGCGATTTTAACGGCTTTGAAGCGTTTTTGGCACTTTCGCTCGTAAAATAGCTTAAACTGTGTTTGTTATGCACGAAACTTGGCACACAACACTATTTGGTATATATTATTGTGTTGAAGTTGTTAGAATCGAAAATTATTGTCATATGCTTTAAATTTAGTGTTAAGTTGCGGTTTTAACGGTTTTGAAGCGTTTTTGGCACTTTCGCTCGTAAAATAGCTTAAACTTGGTTTGTTATGCACGAAACTTGGAACACAACACTATTTGGTATATATTATTGTGTTGAAGTTGTTAGAATCGAAAATAATTGTCATATGCTTTAAATTAAGTGTTAAGTTGCGATTTTAACGGTTTTGAATCGTTTTTGTCACTTTCTAATGTATTTCTATTTATATTCTTTCAGGTACTTTATTTACAATGCATCTTTTCAAAGACAAAATTGTGCCCGAGATTGAGACTTTGGATGACAATGTTCATAGTGAGTCAGATAAGGACTTTGATCCGACAAAGGAAAAGGACATAGATGATGATGATCATGCCAATTAGGATAACGACCCACTTGTTAGACAAGAGCAATTGGCTCATGATGCTCCTCCTGTTAATGATTTGGTCATAGTCGCAGCTCCTACTACAACAGTGACATCTTCTAAGAAACGAAAAGGGCGAGGTCCTACGAAAACCTCAAAGTCAAAGACCCCATGTACCTCGAATACAACGCATTGGGTCAACCGTGTGGAAAGTGGCGTAGGGAATATGGAAAACAAGTAGGCCTATCTGTTCGCAAGATTTCCATATTGCACGCGTGGAACGAGGTTCCAGAGGGTTTGAAGAACTCACTATGGGATGATACTATGGTAAGCAACTTTAGTCTTTTATTCATTTACTTTCATTTTAAAATTAATTGAATTGACATTAATTGTTAATTATATTTTTCTTTTGTAAAATCTTTTTCACATCGACCACGACGAAGAAAAAAAGAGTATTTTTCTTTCAGCGATTGCTGAAAGATTCAGAAATTTCAAATCCAAGCTCGTAGCTCGTTGGATCACAAAGAAGAGTCACCGTCAGACCAAGAAGGTCAAAACGAGAAATGAAGTTGGAGAAGAAGCACCTTCAAAGATGTGGTATGAGATATGGTCTCACATATCGAAGAATGAATGGGAGGCATTTGTTGCCAAAAAAACAACTCTCAATGAAGTTGTAAGTATTCTATATTATAGCTTTTTATTTTAATTTACTTCTTTTGATTTAATTATTAAACTAATAATATATGATATTTGACTTCTGTTGATTAATTAGGAAAAACGTGGTAAAGCTTCCGAGTCAGCAAAGAAAAGGAAGTTTTACCATCACATGGGCCCAAGAACGTACAATGAGGCCCGAAAAGAGTGGGTGGATGCGGGATTATACCCCAATCAGAGTTCAGCCCCGAGCTCATCTACGACTACCTCCGCATCCGTGAATACTCCTGCTGGAGATCGGGTGCGGGATTGGTACTGCGGGCTTCATGCTCGAGAAGAAAGTGGTAAATTTATCATTCCTGATCCGGGAACGAAGAAGATTGCGGATGCTGTGGTGAGTTTTTATATTATTTAAGTATATTCTTGATTTGGTAAATCATAGCTGAAGTCACAGCAACTGTCACAGCCGATGTCACAGCAAAAGTGACAAAGGACGTTCTCGACAAGGTGGCATCGCTGTTGCAAAAGATAGGAGCACCCACTGTTGACTTGGCAAACATGATTGCCGAGGACCAGCAAAGTCAAGATAGGGATCCTAAGGCTTCGGTGGAGCCATCGCCCGAGCTCGTTACCCCCGTAGCACACCAGCCTATTCATACCCGTAGCACACCCGAGCCACACAATCCCACACCGGAGACCATGAACTCCGTTACTCAGGTTCCGGAACCAACAGCCGAGCCAGTGGTAAAGGTACATATAGTTTTTAAATATATCAGCGCGTATTTATTTAAATTGCAACATGTTTTAATAATTTATTATGATGTTAATTATACTAAACCACAAAATTTTTAGGAGGCGTCTCCTTGCTCTCTTTTGTTGCCTCAGTTAGGCGTTGCTCGTGGTGGCGACTTAACTGAGGTTGCATACGGCGTGGTGCAGCCAACCCATGTGGGCCAAACAGTGCATTCCATGCCTGTTACAAGTGGCCACATTAATGTGACGGTAGAAACTATCGTAAAGGGGTTCGAAGACTTCTCACTTCCGTTTCCAATGCCAGAATGGACCCTTGAGAAACTATCGGACGCCCAAGGTAGTTTCGTCACATGGCCATATGCTTGGGTCCGACTCACAGCCAAGGTAATAATCTTTTGTATTATCTTATTTGTTTTTATCATTTCAATTGCGTGAGTAATTACACTAATTTAATTGTATAAAATGAAATAGGAAAAGAGTTCAAAGGGCTCTAAGAGAGAGATCGGTTCCTCATCCTTGGTGACAATCACTCCAATCTTGACTGATGAGGAGCTTAAAGATCTCTCTTCAGATTGCCTATAGCTGCACAAAGGTGCATCTCACATGCGTGAGGAGGACCCAATTATTCTATCCCTGAGCACGGAACAATTCTGCTTTGTCGAGGAGCCTAGCGTCATTATTGGTCCTAGTGACATTGGGCAATTTTTGCGAGGAGATGTTGAATATCGCCCTTATCCATGTCTACATGATGTATCGTGATGTTCTTATGTTACATTTAGGTTATTGTTTAATTGTTTTAATAATCGAATTACTGACAAAATTTTCTTATTCGTGAGTTTAGTACGGCTTATGAGGAGTTGAATTGCCTCGAACCTCCAATAAAATTTGGATGGTTTAATCCTGAGTCGATTTCGGGTGGTAGGAGTGATAGTGATCCAGATGACGTCAAAGCATACATTGAACGTGCTCTGAAACATTCCTTTGCATCTAAGCACACGTTCATTCTGGCCTCATACTATGAAAGATGATTAGTTTTATTTTTGAAATTGAACTTATATTTTGATTTTACTTATGTTCACCTATTCTCTATCTTGTTGATTTAAAATTGTGGTTTTTGTAGTGTGCATTGGATGCTTTTGGTCATATGCCCTATGACAAATACGGTGCACGTCTTCAACTCATTAAATCACGGACAAGCCTTGCCTCGCAACATAAAATTCAGAGCTTTGTTGAATGCGTAAGTTTATAAAATGTCAACAAATTTCATTTAAGTGTTATATATATATATATATATATATATATATATATATATATATATATATATATATATATATATATATATATATATATATATATATATATATATATATATATATATATATATATATATTCAACAAAAAAAAATTTCCTTTTTTTTTCCGACCAGATGTCTAGTCGCAAAATGGTCGGAAATCTGGTCGGAGAGCTTTTAAAAATCTTTTTCTTCTCATTTTGGGTTGAATTCTGAAATAGTGATTACCGACTACTTTCCGACTAAAAGGGTAGTCGGTATTTCCGACTAACTTTCCGACTAACCAATTCAGTCGGAGTTTCCGACTATTTTCCTACTAAAACGATTTACCGACCAATCTAAGCCGACTAACCCAGAACAGTCGGAATTTAGTCGGTATTGCTCTATACTGACTAAATTTCGACTGTTTTGGGTAGTCGAAAAATTGCATTTTTTTGTAGTGTTTGCAATATTTATTATACTAGATAATTCCAGTGATGCACGACTTTTTGTAGTGTTTGAAGTATCGAAAAATATCTTGTACTCATTTAATAAATAACATTATAAAGATTTTAAAAAGTATTGAAAAAAATTAAATATAATATGTTTATGATTTAAATCTTATTTAGTAACTTAAAAAGTAATAAATCAATCAATATGGATAATATTATAATCTTATTTAGTAAATAGTAAAGTCAAAGATATAAATATTAATTGTTATACAATGATATCATAATTGAGTTTTAGATAAAAATTTTATTGAGAGAATGACACATAAGCAATTCAAAAAGTGATAACATCAACAGTTATTTTTGTCAGTAATAGTAATAGTTATGTATGTACTTCATTCCTAATACTTGCTACATTTCACTTTTTTACCAATCCAATTCACAATTTTGATCATTTACACTACAAGAAAATAAGTTTTGGGCGTCACAATTATAAAATTATGGGCGTCATATATAAGGTTGTGGCACAAGTATTACTTAGGGCGTCACCCAAACATTGATGAAGCACAAAAATGGTTTTAGGCAACAGTTATAAAGTGTGTCGCCCAGAATAACATTATGGGCCACATATACGTATTACTGTCGCCCAAAATGCTATTATGGGCCACATTTAAATACTACTCGTCGCCCAATTAACCCTTTACCATCCATGAAAACTTAAAACCTAAAAATTTAAAAACCCATTCTCGCCTTTGTCGTCCCCTTTTGCTATTGTAGCCGCCATTCTCCCAAATGTTAAACCCTAATTTGGTACCCTAAACCAAAAAACCAAGAAAAAAATATAAGTTTATTTCCCTCTTCATCTTCATTCTTCAACTCCATCTCCGTTCTCTTACCTGCGCCGACCATTCCTCATCTCCCTTCTCTTACCTGCGCCGCCACTACTGCTGCTTTTCAAGGTTTGTATCCATCTTCAAGCTTCTCTTCCATGGCTTCTACTCTTCTCTGATTTTCGTTTCTTTAAATTTGTTTTTTTGATTTTCGTTTTTTGTTCTTTAATTTTCCATGGCTGCTGCTTTTATCTTCCATTGATGCCGCCTGCTTTTATCTTCAAGCATTTTGTTTTTGTAATTTCGTTTCGTTTAATTTCGTTTTTAAATTGTTTATACATGTTTAATTTTTGTCTTCAAGTATTTAGCTTTTGTCTTCAAGTTTTTGCTTTAATCTTCCATTGATGCTGATTTTATCTTCCAATTGATGATGCCTACTTTTACATATATGTTCAATTTTTGTCTTTGCAAGTATTCGTACCCTGACCTAATTCGTCTCGCCGGTGAATCTCGATGTAATTGCGATTTTAATTTTGTAATTTTGGATCTGATATACAAGACTAGCAAAATTTGATGCCGATTTCATTTGCAGTTTCGATCAATGAAGTGGAGGCGTTGTATGAGTTGTTCAAAAAATTGAGTAGTTCAATTATTGATGATGGATCAATTCACAAGGTATTTTGTCTTCTTCCTTTATTCAACTTATAGAGTATTTGCTGTTATTCAATTGGGAAGATGCTTTGCATTATTGAATAGATTGGATTTGAAGAAATGGTGGCAAATGACAATGATTAGCATAGTAGATTTAATTCATCTTTTTTTACTTGTTTTTTTATAATTGAAACTTATTTTTCTCATACTTAACTGTTTTAAATGTCCCAATGTTTATATTTACTAATACTTCCTCATTCCTATCTAGTCTCAACTTCTTTTATTTGCTTCTGTAGCCATAGAATTTCCACAACACCTTTGGTAATCCCTTTTCCATAGAATTTCAATTTTTGGCTTTGGTTTTTGTTTGAAAACCCATTTGAGCAGATGCATAGTATTCACTGTCAAGCATTTTGTTTTTGTCTTCAAGTATTCGCTGTCAAGAGGAGATGCATAGTAACTTGAGCGGCCGCTCACTAACTAGTTACATCCCTAAAATTTCATGTAATGATTTTTTATTTGAAAACTTATTTTCATAGTTACATAATTTATATCTCTTTAAGGATAATTGAAAGAATAAAGGAGTATTCCATTAATATTTTTGTATGTACATAATTACTTGTATGTATGTATATTTGTATTTATATAAGACAAACGTTTTCTGACCAAATAAATTACTTGTATGTATGGATATTTGTTTTTATATAATTGTATTTTTGAATAATTTAGTTATAAGATTATTTTATTGATATGCTAATTATATTTGTGAATGTTTTCAGATTAATGGTCTAATGCTGAAAATGATAACAATTTGCTTTGGTAAAGAAGTATTTTGATAATCACCTTTTATATGATGATTATCTTGAACAATTGTACATAGCCATTATAATTTTTGTAATATTTTTATGACTTGAATTTTACGAAAAGAGCTCAAATTAAATGTATATACATATACAAGTAAATTACTTGCTCTTTTGTATGATTAGCAATATATTATTATTATTATTATTATTATTATTATTACTACTATTATTATTATTATGCAATAAAAAGTTATGGGCATCATAACACTCAGTATCAAAATAAGACAAATGAAGGTCATATTTTGTGCTGCACTTAACTGTGGGCTACTCACATGATGGGGTTGCCCAAAACAATAAAAATATGGGCCACAAACTTTATATGTCGCCCAAAAAACTAACTATGGGCTGCGTAAGAAAAATGTCGCCCAAAATGCTTGTTGCCCAAAGAGACTAACTATGGGCTGCATGGATTAAAGTGTCGCCCAAACTTGAAATATGTGCTACATAAATGGGTGTTTGTCGCCCAAACATGGGCGGCGGCGATAGGGCGACACTTGTCGTGTCACTTTTTAGATTTGTCGCCCATACTTTGGGAGACATAAATTAAAGATTGGGCGACAAACTGGGGTGTCGCCCAAAATGCTTTTTCTTATTTTTCCTTTAATTTTAATAAAAAAATACTATAATAATGCGGACGTACCTTCGTCGATTACTTGATTATTAGCGAAATTCATTGGTTGTCATCGTTATTAAAATATTTACTAAAAAGAAGGAAAAAAATAAATTAATAAGAAACGAATCAACGATAAAGATCATAAATAAAAAAAGGGGAGAGAATGAACTTTAAAGTAGTATCCCGAAAGAATACTAAGCTGCCTACGTATCCCGAAAGAATCAAAGTCCACGTAGTTCTTTGTCATACCTTTTATTTTTAGTTGTTGAATGTCGTGGTCCGATATTCCGTATTCGCGATCCTACTCGTCATACCTTGCATGCGGACCTCCGCTTGATCCCAATCTTTTTTGCAAACACATATTTGAATACTATGTGGAGCAAGACGAGATCTCTTTTCGTCCAAAACTCTTTTACCTGCACTACAAGCCGACTCCGACGCAACAGTAGAAGCAGGAATTGCAAGGATATCCTTTGCAATCTATATATATAATACTAAAACAGAGACCACCTAAGGACACATGTCATGTTCTTATGAGTTTAGTTCCCGCCTAAAAAGTAGAGTACTAAATACGCTATCTAGATTATCTAATATACTAATCCCTACAATTAATAAGGAATTAATTACTACAACATTAATGACTTTTTATGTCTCATTAAACTAATTATCAATTATTTGAAGATCATTGCAACTTGTGATGGAAGATTACTTCTATTTTTTTCTCATAAAAATTATCAATTTTTCTTCTATTTTCACATCTAAAAAATTTGATTTTTAATTTTTAATTATCTCTCCCTATAGATTTTTTGGGTTTAGCTAAATCGAACCAAAGAAAGAAGTAATGCGTGTAACCAATCTCGATGAATGGGTCATATCTCTTGCATTAGTCTATTTTTATCTTTTATTTTCCTAAATATTTTATTTATTGATTTTTGATATCATATTTTTTCTATGCATATGAATGATTTATTATTTATAAATTTAAATTTTAATGGTTTTTATTGTTATTATTTTTATTGATCACATCTGGATCACTTTTTTTATATTTAAGAAAATTATAATTTCTTTATTCAAATTGAGGAGAAGTAAGTCGTGTTTAGAGATGGGCGAAATCTACAGAGGAGTAATTAAACTAGAAAAGGATTGACAATAACAATTGTGATATTGTTTCCTAATACTAAAATCTAAAATTTTATTTTCCTGATAGAAAAATGATAATTAAGATATAAAATTAGAATTCAATCATTTGATTATTACCTAACATAAATTTAAAATTTTTACCAACATGTATTAATGTCTGATCAATCATATATAGTTGATTCATGGGTCAAAAGTAAGCAAAAACTACAGATTTTAGTCAACACATTAATATATGTAGTTTTTGTATACCATATTATATGTTAAAATTAAACTAGAGAAGGATTGACAATAATAACTTTTATCAACTATAATTACTTTAACATACAGTATGGTATACAAAAAAGTGGTTCAGTAATTATAGTTGATGAAAATTGTTATAAATGTATGCATTTCACTAGATTTATTTATCGTTTAACTTTATTATCCGTCGTAAAGTATATTATTGTACCCAAACTTATAGTTCAAAACAATGTGGACATGAGATCCGATATTTCAAATTGTGTATTAATATTGTTTTTTTATTCTTCTTGTTTTGATATTTTTTATTTATTTACGTAAAAATATATGTTAAATATGATAAAATATTAAATAACCCGTGTTTAGCAAGGGCAATCACCTAGTTGTCGATAATATAGGGTATTTTATTGATTTTTCTTTCCACCATTCTAAAATATTATAATTACTTTGGTCGATTTCAAAGTGATGTTTAAGATAATTATCTAATTCTAAATATGAAGCGGAGGGGGAGGAAGAAGATGATCCTAGAAAAGTATCATCTCGACTTATTATGTTAGCTATTACGGGATTATAATAATCGGGACGTGCCGAGACGCTAGCACGCCTAGACGTATCGTGACTCGGGTTATATATACTAGAATAATGATCATAAAGGTCCGCTAAAAGTTTTTTACAATTTCCTACATAATTATGTACATCAGTAGGCGGACGATCTAATGCTTGGTAGTAAAATCCTATTATTTTACTTAGGTTTTCCGTCTTAAAACACGGATCTAAAATTGTCGCTATGCCATAAATATAAGGGAAATCAGTAAAATATGTCTTCAACTTTTCCATCATATCTTCAAGAATCGGCTTCAAAAAAACGTTAGTATCTTCATGAGAATATGTAAGAAGATGATAAAAAGCAGTAACACATTCACTTATTACTAAGTAAACGTTTGGTTCGTAAGCATATGAAAAGATCTTAGTTGCGTGGACATACGCTTCTAGTAATTTCTGTACGCCTATAGCTAGGTCCCAAGTTTCATCACTTATACGGCTATCCGTAAACTCACTATACAATTGTGTTATAACGGGACGATAAGCAATCGCCTTCTTTAATAAATCATGGGTTGAACCCCAACGTGTAGGAGTGTCTAAAGCCCAATATACTTTTTTTAGTTCATATTGGGCACATAATTGTTGATATCTTCTTTTTACTTGTCCTAATCTAAGCCATTTGACTATATCTCTAATGGGACCTAATAAATCACTTAAGTTTTTAATACCTGCTTGACAAGATAAATTAATAATATGAGCACAACAACGTATATGTAATAAACTACCTCCTAGGATACAAGTAAAAGCGGGTTCGTTATATAAAAGTTCGATGCATTTGATATTTGCGGATGCATTATCGGTAGAACAACAAAATATCTTATCTAATAAGTTCCATTCTTTACATATTTCCATTAGTCTATATTTAATGTTTTCACCCGTATGTTTTTCGGGCATTAACTCAAACGCGATTATTCTTTTTTGAATACACCAATTACGGTCTATCCAATGTGCTGTTACACACATATAAGGCTCTAAATGTGGGGGAGCTGACCAAATATCGGTTGTTAAGCTAACTCTACCATTAAAAGATTTAAACATTTGTACTAATTCATATCGTTTTGATTCATATAATTTAATGGTTCGTCTTTTAAGGGTATTCCTAGGGATTGCTCTAAATTATGGTTGTAAACATTTTCTGTTGAAATATTCATATCTCTGACTTTCACCGTGGTTAAAAGGCAACTCATCACCAATTACATATTTCGAAAATTCATCAATCATTTCATTACGATTATATTTAAAAGGCATACTTCCGGGTCCGCCGGAGAAGTCTGTTGCCCATTGTTGTTGTCCGCTTCCGCTTGGGTCCCGCTGCCGCTTGCTGCATGCGTTTCTTTTGTGATTCCATGTTTTTTTGCCAAATGTTTGCTGAAAGATCCCGTACCACCACCTAACACGTATTCACAAAACACAATAAATGAATATTTAATACATTCTAACATTTTTGATGTACAAAATATAAATATCATGTATAAAAACTTAAGAAGTATTTACCTTTGGTAAAATTGTAAGAAACTAAGGGCTTTACTCCTTGACTTTCACAAATTTGACAAGTGCATAAGAAAACATCCGGGTTGTCGGTTGGTTCTTTTGTAAAATACGACCAAACATGTGAAACAGCTCTACCACTAGGAGGTGGCATTGCCGGAAAAGGTTGTTTTACTGGTACATTTTCATCTAAATATAAATATAAAAACATTATTAAAATACCCCAAGTCCACAATATATAAATAAATAATAATTTAAAATTCAATCAATATGAAGAATAAAATTACAAAACTAACCGATACTTTGGAAATTGACTCATTTACCACGAGCTTGTCTTTGTTGTTGTTGGGCTTCTTCAATTGATCTTGTTGATGATTGTCGAGATCTAAGTATCCCGATAGGGGTGGTTGGTTCTTCTTCTTCTTGTTGTGTTTCTTCTTGTTGTGTTTCTTCTTCATCTTCAATTTGTATTTCTCTTTCCACATGTTCTGCATACTCATGTAATTCTCGGTCGTATGGCTCGTACCCTTCTGGATAAATCGGTTCATAATTACTAACCGAAGGTGTTGTTGATATCGATGGAGTTGAAGTGGCCTTTCTTTTGGAGCTAGAAGAACCTCCCAAAGATTTTGCCACTTTAGTAACTTTTTTAGTGGCTTTTTTCAAGAATGAAGACATGATAATATTTATGTAATTAAGAAATAATTAAGAAATAACTAAGTAATAATTAAGAACTAATTAGAAGACTAATTAAGAAATAATTAAGAAATAATTAAAAGACTAATTATGTAATTAAGTGAATAATTGCGTAATTAAGTAGAGAGAGTAAGTAGAGAGAGTAAAGAAGAGATGAGTTGTGAATTGGAATGGTTGAAAGTGATGGGTATTTATAGAAAAATATGTAACGGCTAGTTTGACCCGGTTCCAAAGAACCGTTGGGCCTTTAGAACCGTCCGGTTCCATGGAACCGTTGGGGCGGGTGAACCGGCCCGCGGTTCTTTGGTCCGGTTCATGCGGTTTTTTCGGGCGGTTCCACGGTTCCGGCAACTTTTTCCGGCGGGTTCATGGTTCCGCGGTTCGGGCCAGTTTGGAACCTGTCGCGAACGGTTCCGGTTCCGGGACCGGTTCGGTTCCGGGCCAACCCGGACCGTGGCCATCACTAACTGCAAACAAGCAAGCTTCCATTAGCTTCCATGGATGCTGCACTAAATTGCTAATCACATATTTGACATAAGTATTAGTCATCCATTTTTTTCATTTACTTTTTTAAGTTTCCAAGTGGAAATATATATGATATCTTCCCAAAATTAAATAAAATAAACTAAATTACTAAATAAATATTTAAAACAAATAATAACTTAAATTATTTTGACATTCAAATAACCCAATCAAACTCTTTCTTAATATGACAATATGTGTTGTACTTACATCCAGGAATTGTATATTTAGCATCAATATAAGATTAACCACCTGTAAATAACACATTGTGTCCAATTGTTTTCTCCATCAATATGGCATAAGTCAATTTTTATCATTTTAGCAAGACTCTCAATTTATTTTATACTCCATCGTTTCTTTTTAAATGTCCAATTTGATTTGGATACGTTTGTTAATGCACTAATACAACTCTTATATTTCTAGTTATGTATGATTAAAAATTATAAAAACTAATTATTAATAAATATTTTGTTGGTAAGAAATTAAAAAAAGATCTGATTTGACTGTGTTTTAACTTTTTGATTAAGAATAAAATATAAATTAAGAGTGAATCACGAATAGTGTCCAAAAACCGGAACGAATAGAGTATTTAATATTTTGAGTTGTATTCAATTTTAATAACAACTAGATAGTGCCCGTGCGATGCACGACTTTATCAAATTTTTTGATATATTTGTATATATTAAGAAATTAAAATTTTAAAAAATAAGCTACACATTATAGTTATATTTCATTTCACTCTAAACGGTTGTATACATTACGTACATTATATCCTAATAAAAGTATATTATGTTTTAACCATCTCAAAATATCCAATGCACTAAATAATATTCATTCAATAAATAAAAATAAAAGCATATTATAAATAATTGGAATAAATGAAATATGATTGAAATAAATATAATATAATATAATATAAATAATGCATTAAATGCGATTTGACCTAAAAAGTTAAATAACAATTAATAAGAATAATAATATAGGAGTACTCAAAATTAAGTCAAAGTTAATCATAATATAATGACATCATTATTAATTTTAGAGGGAAAATTTTTAATGTGGAAGCGATACGTAAGCAAATTTAAAAGGCGATGATGTCAGCCGTATTTTGTTTTAGTAATAGTTATAGATATGTATTGTAATGTACTTACTTTCACAATTAATGTGATATTTGTAGTTTTAGCATTAATAATAGACTGTTAATTTATACACAATGCATTTGACTGTGTTAATGATGCATTGAGTATTGTAATGTACTCACTTTCACAATATGTATTGTAATGATGTCGGATAAATAAATTTATATCATTATAGATTATAGATTATTTATGATATATTTACACTTTATATCTAATATTTTCAATTTGCCATGAATGTCAGTTAAAAACTCAAACTAATGGTTATTTACTAATTTGAAATACGGATGCACTTTAACATGTTACTAAGTGTAGAGTTTTTGTAATAAGCTTATTGCTTTATAACTAGCTAGTATCAATCATATACGAAATCTTGTTAATTTATTAAAAAATTAATTTTTTCTACTATTTATTATTTGATAGCCTAAATTAGTAAATTAACTAAAATTATTTCATAAACTAATAAAAATTTGACACACTAAATCATCATCATCATACCCAATATCCCGCTTAGGGCAGGTTCTAGGTGAGGTAAGGTGACAAACAATCCATACCCGTACTCCTTTTAAGTGAGAACTAGAGGAAAACGGTCCATTTTTACCCCAACGAGGAGACAAAGATCAAAACAGTATTGGCTAAAATAAATCTAACTATTATTTATTACCTTAAAAATTTTTGTGATCATGCAATTATAAATAAAGAATAGATAAGTTTATTTCAACAATTCGTGACCATATATTAGCAACTTTAATTTAGTAATAATTCATACTTTGTTAGTCGTTTAATTAATTAGTACTTCAACATGTGTGTTAAAAAAATAATGACCATATTTAGTAGTTTAGTATTTATTTAATTTTGCATTTTCATAAGATTTTTTGGTTGCTAAGTACATATGGTTTAAGAAGAGGCAATATAATAGCTTGATGACTTGTAGGACAGAGTAAACGCAACTCAAATTGACTATAAGATGAGTGAGACTTAAAATTAGAGTGCATGTGGATATTAGCATGTATAACCGAGACTTAAAATTAGAATTATAAAAAATTAAGAAGGTTAAAAATTAGAACATATGTGGTGATTAGTATGTATGATGCAACATTCATTTAGTAACACTTCAACATCACAAGTGAAGTATAATAATGACGAAAGTTATCACTTCAACATTCATTTAGAATACATGTGGAGATTAGTATGTATGCAGCTTTAGATTCCTATGTCAACTACGAAAATGATACATGAATATAGAAGGACGACGGTCTGTATTCATTTCTAAATCATGAAATTAAATATTTCGTAATTTTTTTTTTTATTTGTCTTCTTAATCCTTTTCATTGTCAATTAATCGCTAATCTAATAGTGATAAAACCGAGTCATATTTGTCCCAAAGTATGCACAAAACAGAAGTAAGTCTGGCTATAACAAACTTAACCCGAATCAACTTTCAATTAAATTGTTATAAGTACCCAAACCATTTTTAGTCGAACTATTGTAAACGCAAATTAATTTTTAATTTAAAAAAATTCATAAATCCAGAAAAATTATGATTAATTTTAGTGGAGGGTAAGAGAAGTCGAGGAAGACCTAAGAAAATATGGCTAGAGCAAATTAGAAACGACTTGAGTGAGATGCGCTTCTCCATACACCTGACTAGGGATACGAATAGTTGGAGACGTGAGATCCATGTTATGGATCGCTAATAGACTTTTTTTTTCCTCCTCTTGTTTTTAATTCCTCTTTTCTTTTTTTTTTTTTAGTTTTTTTAGTTAGTTTTCTTTTAACCTTATCTCTCTATCTCTTTTTATATCATTGTCAGTCGTCACTTCTTTTCCTCAAATGTAGGGCTCTTCGTTAATTAGCTTTACAAATATATTATTCAATATTTCAAAATACATAATATGAGATTATAGCATTATGTATTATCAAGTGAAAGTTGCGTATATCATATACATAATACATAATATCAACGGGTGAATCTAAACCTAATATGATACTTCACTTAAGGTACTTTACTTATTTGAATACACATGTTGAAGTAAACAAACAATCAATATGAAGTATTATTAAATCAAAGTTGCGTATATCATAATACTATATACTACTTCTCTTTACAAGTATATGTGAGCAACGAAGTCTTTCTTAATTTTAATTTTAATTGATCGCTATAAGATTGCTAGTGATAACTTGGTAAGCGATAATCTTAAGACTTCACTTTAAAAGTTAGAATTGATCACTTAAGATTATAAGTGATTATTTTAAGGTTATAAGTGATCATTTTGAAAGTATAAAAATACATTAGGTTAGCGCAATAAAATTGATGTCATCTTGAACCATCCTATTTGAGAATTTGTTGAATGATAATTCACCAATGTGAACACAAATGTAGTATTAGTTGACCAAGATATTAAGTAACCCTTGATCAAATTATCATTTTAATCACTACAAAAAAAAAAAAAAAAACAACTTTCCAACTAAATGAAAGTATAAAGAAACAACCTAATAGGATGTGTTATTAAATGAAAGTATAAACAAAGCAGTATAAGTGTGGAAGGAAGTTGCGTGTGCCATATGTTAATCCCCATTATTAGGCATAAACAAAGAAGTCTTCTTGATTTTAATTACCATCAAAAGTCAATAACTAATAATAAAAATATTTCTTCTTTTATTTTCTATTTGCATAGTATGTACTATTTTATAGCCGACAATATTAATGCATAGTTTGTACTTCGTCCTTTTTAACTATTATGCCGTGTATTAAGATAGTTTTGAACTTTCTTAATTATTTAGCTTTACAAATATATATACACACACTACAAAAAATAGTGCCAATTGTGACATTTGAAATATCAAATTATATCATTTATCAAATGTCATCAAATATATACACACATCGAAAGCGCTTGTGATTCAAAGGATAAAGCATCGTTATGCTGAGCAGAAAGTTTGGTATTCGACCCATACTCGGACCTATCTTGTACGGGATATTGAGAGTGTCCTTTACCTTAATATGTGTAAGTATAACTGATATTAAAATATATATTGAAATTCTTGTGCATAGGCGAGTAAATGTGAATCTAAAACCTAGTATGATACGAAGTATACTATTAAATGAAAGTTGCGTATATTATATTATTATACTATATGTTTTTTCCAAATAAGTTATGTATAAACAAAGAAGTATAAGTGTGGAAGGAAGTTGCATGTGCCATGTTAATGTTGAACATTTAGTGTCTAATGATCCTGTATCTATAATCACTAAGTACTACTAAAGTAGTGGGACGATACGTATTAATTTACTAAGTCCGAAAGGCATTAAAAGATAGGACAAAACGGAAAAAGGGAAAACCAAGTCAGCCTTTAAAAGCCGACTCGGCTGTCCCTTTGGGTAGAGCTAAAGCCGAGTCGGCTTTAGCTACTGGAAAAAGTGGTTTCTGTCCAGAAGGAAATGCCGAGTCGGCGTTCCTTGATGATGGGCTGACCGCCGACTCGGCGATCAGTGCTGGAGTGACCGTTGGTCTTTCTTCCCGTTTTCTTGAGTTAATACTTAGGATTCCATCATAATTCTCTTAATTTCTGAGATTATTATGGGCTATAATGGTGTATTATGCACATGAATGTCTAGATTAATGACATTGAATGTCATGATCATCAATATGATCATTTGAGTGATTGTGTGCCTTAAACCCTTAGAAGTAGTATAAATAGGGGTCTTTGGCATTGAGTTCTACACACCTAATTCCTGAATTCTTTCTTGCTTTCTCTCATTTGTCTTGTGCTAATCCAAGAGAGTAATTAACTCTTGTTTTGCTTTCCAATTCTCATAATTCCAAAACACAAGTTGTTAAGTAATATACTCTAAGTACTAAGAGTATATTGTAGTTGTTTGTATCTCGTTGTGAATTTTCGTTCATCAACCCAAGTACCTTTGTGGGGGAAATATCACAAAAGGAAAGTGAGCACGCGCCTAAAACTTGTATCAAGTTTCCGGGTAACGGTTGTCGTTACAAACATATCTTCAAAGTTTCTTTTAGCATTGTTATTGTAATTTACTTTTGCCATCAACAAAGGGGTTTATACAAATTCCTGATTGTAATTTGTATTTATATTATATACATTTCGTAATAATCTTTTGTGATATTTTTCATCGATGGCAACAATGAAGGATTTTACTTCTAACTTTGTTAAGTTGGAGAAGTTTGTCGGCGTCGACTTTCGACGTTGGCAAAAGAAGATGATGTTCCTTCTCACTACCTTGAACGTGGCTTATGTGATTAGTTCACCTAAGCCGGATGCACCTAAGCCGGATGATCCGGAGACCGAGGTGCTTGAGCAAAACCGAAAGCAGAGCAAATGGGACAATGATGATTTCATTTGCCGGGGTCACATTCTTAATGGAATGCAAGACGCCTTGTTCGACATCTATCAATACCATGACTCCGCTAAGGAGTTATGGGATGCTTTGGAGAACAAGTACATGGCGGAGGATGCTAGCTCCAAAAAGTTTCTTGTAAGTAATTTTAATTCATATAAGATGGTAGAGGATCGCCCTATTATTGATCAATTCCATGAATTACAAAGAATGCATGCCAACCTAAAATTACATAAAATTGAAATAGATGAAGTTTTTCTTGTTTCAAGCATCATAGACAAGTTGCCTCCCTCATGGAGGGATGTTAGACATGCCTTAAAGCATAAAAGAGAGGAGATTACACTCTCCGATCTTGGACAACATATTCTTGTCGAGTCTAGCATATGGATTCATGAGAATCGGAAGGATGATAATCATCACTTGTGCCACAGTAGCAGTCATGGCACAAGTAAGAATTTCCCATGGCTATAATGTCCAGCCACGAGAATTTAAGTTAGAGACTACCGTGGCACAAGTGATCGTGGCTAGATTGTTGTCACGGGAAAATTATGGTTGTGGCATAAACTCTTTTTCTTGCCACGGTAGATCCCGTGGCTAATTATATTGTTTTGCCACAAGCATAACCTGTGGCTAATCATATTCTTCTGCCACATAAGGTGAATCATTGTTAATTATATTCGTCTACTAGATGCACCACACGTGACTACAAATCATTTATACACTAGACTCGTAAACCAGGAAATTCAGCTAGTAGTATTGATTTAATGTAATAATCAGTAACATTCCTTCCACACAAATGCTTTGGGTAGGATTTGAACCCAAGACCTTCAGGTTGCTATACCAACACTCCAACCACTGGGCCATTAGTTATTTAGTGATAATTTGAGTAATGTTATTATACTTAACATAACACTCCTACCACTTAGTGTATTATTATTATTATTATTATTATTATTAATAATAATAATAATAATATTATTATTATTATTATTATTATTATTATTATTATTATTATTATTATTATTATTATTACCTAGTTGAACAAAATTATTAAAAGTAAGTTAAAAAAATATAAATAACTGAACAAAATTACTTGCAAAATGAAAATTAATTCGATCAACTAAAATTCCTAAATACAACAAAATTAGTCGTATGTTAGAATAATATTACTCGTATTAATATATATTACTTATGATAACACTTATTAGTTATAAGTATATTACGATATTGTTAGTCGTATATTACTATATTATTAGTTATATATTCTTTTTTTTGAATTTAAAATTTCGACATAAAATCGATTTAGTAGCAATTTAGTCGGAAATTCCGACTAACGCTTGTCAGTCGGAAAATTAGTCAGAAACTTTCAGTCGGAATTGCTCTGTGTTTTTGTATAGTAACAGTTAGAGAAAGAAAAAAACATTTTTCATGTGTTCTTGCATTTAAGAGGATGATAAGATATGATTTTTTCTAAATACAAAATTGGAAAAGTCTTGAAATAGGTTAGAAACAACCTTTCTCTCTTTTGTTGAAAATACTTTAATCTTATCTAAAATCATTGTTTAAGGTCTAGTTTGAGTATTTGGTAAGTGAAAAAAGCTTCTCAAATATAATTTTAAATGTTTTTATTTAAAATATATTAAATTGAATCATTATTTATAGAATTTTTTCTTATATTAAATTAAAAAACAAGGAAAAATAATGACTTATTTTCTAATAAATGTAGAACAAATTAAGTTGGATGAAGATTTTGAATTTATATTTGATAAACTTTTTATTATTTTATTTTTCTCATAAAAATACTATCCGTGGCAAGATCAAAACTTTCGATAAATTCAAATTCGGGTGTCATAATTTATAACACAATCACACAATTTCTATTTAATCTTGACCTATAAGTCTTTATTTGCCATGATAAATATTTACCCAAGAAATAATTTGTAGCACAAATTTTGTGTCACGATAAATATTTCGTTGTGACATAATTTTTGGTACAACTATTTGTTTGCCACAAAAAAATTAAATTTTCCATGGCAAGATTAGTGGCGCAAGTGCTTGTTTGCCACGATATTAATTTACCCGTGGCAAAAGTGTTTGTTTGCCACGGTATATATTTACCCGTGGCATAATTTGTGGCACAAGTGCATCTTTGCCACGATATATATTTACCCGTAGCAAAAAATTTAGGTATGGTTGTGATATTGTCTTGAAACCTATTTTTCCCGTGGCAAGATCAAAACTTGCCACGGATTTTGAATTCCCGTGGCATAATTAGTGGCACAAGTGATGATTTGTAGTAGTGGTTGCGGAAGGGAAACCATCCCGTTTCGGAGATAAGAGGAAGATGAATGATTCTTCCAAGGGCAAGGCCATTGTTCCTAATACCGAAAAGGTATGTTGGGAGTGTGGTAAACCCGGGCACCGAAGGAAAAATTGCTTTGTTTTAAAGAACAAGCAAAACAAGGCAAAGGGGAGTGGTCAAGCTTCAACAAGCAAAGGACCATCCAACCACTCAAGGTAATCTTGCAATCTTGAATGAAAATTCTAATATAAGTCTTTCTTCAATGAATACTAATATTAGTGCTATGCAGGATGATACTTTCTCTTGGTGGATCGATTCGGGAGCATCGAGGCATGTATGCAACTCTACTAAATGGTTCAAATCCTTTCACAAGGTTGTTGATGGGGATCATCTCTTCATGGGAAACAATGCACCTATCATGGTCCAAGGCAAAGGACAAGTTGAGCTATTGTTTACTTCGGGGAATCTCTTAGTTTTAAGGAATGTGTATTTTGCACCCGAAATTAGTAGAAATCTTGTCTCGGGTCCTATATTGAATCGATTGGGCTACAAACTAGTGTTTGAAGCCGATAGGTGTATTATCTCGAAAATTAACTTGTTTGTAGGACGTGCTTTTCTTTGTAATAGTTTATTTAAATTATCTTTGGATTTAAATAAGAATTCTATTTGTAATGTTTTGAATTTGAATAACAATGATAATTTACATTACTTGTGGCATATTAGATTAGGACATGTTAATTTTGATAAAATTTCTTTTATGTCTAAACATGATCTTATTCCTATATGTGTTAAGATGTCTAAAAATTGCAAAACGTGCATGTTAAATAAGATCACTAGAACACCTTTTAAAAGTGTTGAACGGAAATCCGAAAATTTGGAATTAATTCATAGTGATCTTTGTGTTTTTCATAGTACACCATCGTTGGGAAATAAAAAGTATGTCATAACTTTTATTGACGATTTCTCAAAGTTTTGTTATGTATATCTTATACATACAAAAGATGAGGCTCTTGAACATTTTAAGATTTACAAAAATGAAGTAGAATTACAAATTGGAAGTAAACTTAAAAGGTTAAGAACCGATAAAGGAGGAGAATATTATGATCCTAATTATTTTAACTCAATGGGTATTATACATGAAACAACCGCCGGTTATGCACCTCAATCAAATGGTGTGGCGTAGAGGAAAAACCGTACTCTACAAGAGATGGTTAATTCCATGTTATCCTACTCAGGATTGAGTGATGGATTTTGGGGTGAAGCAATGTTGATGGCATGTCACATTCTTAACCGAGTTCCAATGAAAATGAATAAGGAAACTCCTTATGAACTTTGGTACAAAAAGAAACCAAACGTAAGCTATCTTAAGGTTTGGGTTTGTAGGGCCATTGTAAGATTCCCTGGTAACAAAAGAAAGAAACTCGGTGAACGAGGTGTAGAATGCATTTTTATAGGTTATGCTATTCATAGCAAAACTTATAGGTTCTATGTTATAGAACAAAATGACTATATATCGATTCATTCGATTATAGAGTCAAGAGATGCAATTTTTGATGAAAATAGATTTTCATCATTGAGTAGACAAAGAAATCTACAAGTTTGTACCAATGAGAATGTTGATGATAATCAACAAGGTTCACCTTTAGGTGTTGATGAGAATCAACAACTAGATGAACAAGATTTAGTTGATCCTATTCCTAAAAGGAGTAAGAGACAACGGAAAGCTAAAAGCTTTAGACCAGACTTCCAAGTATACTTGGTTGAAGGTGATAGAAGTGAAGTATCTTCTAGTGTTCAATATTTGTAAAATGTGGAAGGTGACCCATTGACTTATAGCGATGCTATGGCATCACATGATAGCGCTTTTTGGAAAGAGGCTATTGATGATGAGATGCAATCCATCATGGGAAATAACACTTGGGAGTTAGTGGATCTTCCTCCTACTTGTAAACCAATAGGTTGCAAGTGGATTTTCCGAAAGAAAATGAAAATCGATGGTACTATTGATAAGTTCAAAGCCCGATTAGTGGCACAAGGCTCTAGACAAAAGCATGGTATCGATCATTTCGATACATATGCACCGGTTGCAAGAATAACCACTATTCGGTTATTGGTAGCGTTAGCTACGGTCTATCATCTAGAAATACATGAAATGGATGTTAAAACCGCATTTCTATATGGGGAGTTAGATGAGGAAGTTTATATGAAACAACCCGAAGGGTTTGTTTTGAAAGGACATGAGCAAAAGGTGTGTAAACTTTTTAAATCCTTGTATGGACTTAAACAAGCACCTAAGCAATGGCATCAAAAATTTGATGAAACGATTTTGTCCTTTGGATTCAAGTTGAATCAAGCTGATAAGTGTGTTTATAGCAAGTTTGATAGCCATGGTAATGGCGTTATCATTTGTCTATATGTCGATGACATGCTTATCTTTGGTACTAGTTTAGTACAAGTTCAAGAGACAAAAGATTTTTTGTCTAGATCCTTCCAGATGAAGGATATGGGGGAGGCCGATGTGATCTTAGGTATTAAGATCATGAGACAAGGTAATCGTATTAAGTTAAGTCAAGCTCACTATATTGAGAAGATACTTAAGCAGTTTAATATGCTTGATAAAGCACCAGTCTCTACTCCCATGGAACCTGGTATGAAATTTGCCAAACATACCGGTCAACCAATTTCACAATTGGAGTATTCAAAGGTCATAGGATCTTTGATGTATGCTATGACTAGTACTAGGCCAGACATAGAGTTTGCGGTTGGTAAACTTAGTAGATTTACTAGTAACCCCGGGTCCCCATCATTGGATGGCGATAAGAAGAGTATTAAGATACTTGTTGCGTACCAAGGATTATGGTATTGCATATAGCGGAGAACCTCCTATTCTAGAAGGTTATTCCGATGCTAGTTGGATCACTAATGAAGAGGATAACTCTTCTACTAGTGGATGGGTGTTTGTTTATGGGGGAGGTGCCGTTTCTTGGTCCTCTAAGAAACAAACATGCATAGCTGATTCTACTATGTCAGCTGAGTTTATAGCTCTTGCTTCAGCAGCTAGTGAAGCGGAATGGTTAAGGAATCTCATGTTTGAGATACCTATGTTACCTAAGCCAATTTCACCGGTGGAAATTCATGCGGATTGCATGAAGACTTTAGGTAGAGCTTATAGTCAAGTATATAATGGTAAGTCTCATCATAATGCGCTTAGGCATAGCCTAGTCCCAAGGACTTATCATTAACGGGGTCATAACTTTTGACTATGTGAACACTAAGTTCAATGTGGCGGATTCGTTTACGAAAGCCATGAATAGAGATTCGATTGAAAAAGCTTCAATTGAAATCAGTTTATGTCAATAAAATCATTTGGGAAGGTCCAATTCACGCATGAGTAACATCGTGTCTGAATTCAATGTGGTAAAGTCCTCTTGATTTTTGTAAAGCAACTCGTTTAATGACCCATCGTTGCTTTGTACCGTGATGAAATAAGGTAGTCGTCTTTGAAAGTTCTCAAGATCAAGGGTTGAAGAGCTCTTGGTGTTATATCCATGTCACGGGGATATGTCTTTATACGTATTGAGAACCTACCTATATAAGTTTGAAGTGTGGCTTCAAGTAGTCAAGATTGCATAATGACTATGAATAAACTTATGAATAAGATACGGACACGGCCTTATAATGTGTTAGGTTAATAACTTTGTGTTATTTGTTTTGTGTGTACTTCATCTTCAAGTGGTTGGAAGGGTCATTTGATTCAATTCCTTAAGGAAATCAATTCTGGCTCGATCACTTGTTAAGTGTGTTGTACTAGGCGTTAATTCAATCCGAAGGGATATTAGCGTTGATGCTGAAATGTATTATGAGTTTT
>CM025917.1:22154288-22181076 GCA_000753965.2 Amaranthus hypochondriacus
ATGTGAAGGGATGAGTAATTCTTGTTTTCATGGTTATTGAGTGAAAACAAACAGATATCCAATGTTTCATTTTATCAAAACATATAACGATGTTTATATTTTCCATATGAATTTTTAAAAATGTTAGTCTACCATAAGAAAAATCCAATACTTTTAGATTACCATTTAAAATTATCTTATTTTAATTTATGACGATTAAAATTTTTCCTTCAATATATATAGCCGTATAAATAGCTTTAGTTAAGGTGGGATCATTACACTTTTAGATGGTTACTTTCCAGAATTTAGAGCGAGTATATATCTTGGATAATGGCATTGAATATGTGGGTCTAAATTTTTATTTTCAAAATTTTGCCTTGCTTGTAATTATAGTTTCTAATTTAGGGGTGTTCAATTGAGCCCTTAGCCAATACGTTTTTAGAATCGAGTCAAAAGCGGGTTATATTATAATTAAAATGAAACGGGTTATAAAAGGGTTCAAAAGAGGCCGATAACGAGCCTTTGTAAATAGCATAATTAATGTATACTTTATATATTATAAATGACAAAGTCAATGGATTTTGTAAGGGCGTTGATTTTCCTACAATAATCCCACTTATTTATTAACCTTTCTTAGTTAATTAGCTTTACAAATATATATACACACATGGAAAGCGCTTGTGATTCAAAGGATAAAGATTCTTTATGCAGTTTGGTATTGAACCCACACTCGGACCTATCTTGTGCGGAATATTAAGAGTGTCCTTTACCTTAATATGTATAAGTATAACTGAGATTAAAATATGTATTGAAATTCCTGTTCATTGGCGAGTAAATGTGAATCTAAAACCTAGTAAGATACTTAAGATATCTTACTAATTTGAATACACTTGTTTAAGTAAGCAAACAACCTAGTACGAAGTATTATTAAATGAAAGTTGTGTATATTATATTATAATATTATAATACTATATGTTTTTTTCCAAATAAGTTATGCATAAACAAAGAAGTATAAGTGTGGAAGTAAGTTGCATGTGCCATGTTAATCCCCATAATTATGTATAAACAAAGAAGTCTTATTAATTTAATTATGATCAGAAGTTTCTTGTTCATAACAAATTATTTCTTCTTTTATATTCTCCATTTTTCATAGTATGTACTATTGTATAGTCGACAGTATTATTCCATAGTTTTGTTTACTTCATCTTTTTCAAATAATTGTAATAATTTCTTAGTTAATTAGCTTTACAAATATAATGTAGCAGTTTTTTTTAGATTTTTTATATATAATTTTAAATTTGGTTCTTTCTATTTACTTTTTTGCACATTTTCAAAGCAACATTCAAACCTCAATATCTCTAAAGACTTATTACAAAAAATTATAAAAAAATATAATAAAAAGGTATACAATAAGACGAATCTAACGAGATCTTACATGAATATATTTTATTATCTATATATATATTAAAAATCTTATTCGATCCTCTACTTTAATAAAAGATATGACTGATAACTTTTAAAATTATAAATTATTATTTTATGTTTGTGTAAAATATATTAGGTTAGCGCAATAAAATTTACGTGATCTTGAACCATCCTATTTGAGAATTTGTCGAATGCAATGTGAACACAAATGTAGTATCAATTATGATAGTTGACCAAGAAATTAAGTAACCCTTGATCAAATTATTTGAAACGAAATATAGGAATATTTATTTAAGCCAAATTGTCAACTTGATTAATATGATAATTTGTTACTACCCCTCTTGTTATCATCTATATATTGCCAAGAAAATAAGCTTCCATTTCATCTCCTATTCAATATCAAGCCTTTACTTATCAAACTAATTAAAGAGGTATACAAACTCACATTCCTCTTCTCTTTCTTCCTTTATAGTGTTCTGTTAAGCTCATTTTTCATTCAATTAATTAATGAAATCAGAATTTTTTAAAATTAATTTCAATTTAGCAACTATATATTGTATTAACTAATCTCTCTATGGCTGTATATAATCATGTGAAGCTTAGCTGAAATAATGATCATGATCAATTTTATGTTAATTCTAGTTCAATTCTCACCTAACACTTCCCTTTCTGTGTCTATTCTATAATAATAATAAACTAAAGAGATACGGAGTATTTATTTTGTTTGATGAATATAAATATAAATTTAACAAAAGAAATGCAAAAAACCAAAATGATTTGTAAGTTGACACAAGTAGTTGAAAATTTTTGCAGGAGCAGGAATTTTTCAAGTATTAAAGAAATAAAGGAATTAAGAAAAATGTCAAGCCCAATTTATGTAACCGCTGCTTTCAGATCAGGACACAAAAACCAAGCTTATATATTCATGAAGAAGGAATATATCATTGAAGACGTGAATCCAGGTTCATATAATGACATAATATTATATGGACCAGCCAAAGTGAATCAATATTCATCTCTTAAGGGCACAGTTTTTGGAGACAAAGGAATAGATTGTGCTTTCCCTTCAGAACAAGAAGGAGTTGCATTCATCTTTTCCGGCAATCTTTGTGCCAAATGGTCTTACGGTCTAAAAAACCCAGAGAACAAGCTCCTGGTAGGGCCTTCCCCAATTGATGAGGTATTCCCTTATTTGAAAGGTACTATTTTTGCAAATGGGTTAGATGCTGCATTTGAGACATCACGTCCTTATGAAGTTTACCTATTTAAGGGTGATAAGTATGCTCGTATCAACTATGAGGGTGCTGGAAAACTGTTGAACAGTAGCCCCATACGCCAAAATTGGGTGTCTTTAAGAGGGACTATCTTTGAAAATGGCATAGATGGTGCCTTTTCTTTGGATCATGATACTTATCCGAATTCGGTATACCTTTTTAAAGGAGATACCTATGCTCGTGTCACCTACACACCTGGCACCGCTACTGAGAAACTAAACAACTTGGCAAAAATCAAGAGCTACTGGACTGGTTTAGGAAGCATCCTTCCTCGTTTTGAATGATATATCGTACGCCTTTTCATCCATGCTTAACTCAATGATATGTTTTTCTAATTCAGTACTCGCTACTATGTCGTTTATGTTATACCAAATAATCCAAGGATAATGAATGTTTGAGGCCTGCCTACCCCGAAAACTAATCATATTAGCAACAATATAATTAGTTGTCCTTGTCCGCCAAATTAACTCAGGCTCATATCCTTGATAAATTGCATTATTAATTGTCTTCTTTTATTTCAGTAATGCTAATTTTATGTTGCATGAAATTTATAATTCTAAGTGTGTACGTATTGAGGTAGAGTATTATGCTCTTTGCTCCTACAACTTGTATTATTCAATGTAATGCTATTATTTCATTTCGATTCATTCTAGTTTTTAAGTCTCAATTATTAATATAATTTTCCACTCATATCCTTTAAGCAATCTTTGGTCATTCTTGGACTCTTATTTAATCTCTTAAGCTCTATCTTTAAATCTATCATCCTTGTCAAAAAGTACGCCGTGTTGCATTGTGTTTACTCTAGTCGTAACAGTAACGAATCGCTATTAGCAGCCAACAAATCGTATGAAAGAAAAAATACGAAATAGACTTTCCTTCCATATTAACTATAATTTACATGGCCATACCCTAGAAGATATTCAAAAATAATCTATATTAAACCTAGTACTAGCATGAACACACATAGTAAAGTATTATTAAATGAAAGTTTGTTATTACCTCCGTTCTATTTTACTTGCAACAGTTACCGTTTTTGGAAGTTTTATATTACTTACAACATTACTAGTTTTGGCAAAAATAAGCTACTTATTTTATCCTCACTTTATTCCTACCCCACTATCACCATCAATCATACATCATCTCATTAATTATTTAATATATACCCACAAGTCACAACCACTATCTACTTATAATAAAAAAAATTTATTTCTACCCCACATATCACGATCAATCATACATCATCCCTACTTTTACCATTCTGATTTGACGACCCTTAAAAATGTGCCAAAACCAATGGTGCAACCATAGTTATCAGAATCCCGATTCTGATCTACGATTCTACGATCTTACGATCCAAAAATAGACCACCGATCCGGATCGTAGGTAGGATCATAATATAGTAGAATCGTGCGATGCTACTAAAGTCGAGAATTTAGGTGGTAAGTTCATAACACGATTTTACGATCCTACGATCCAACGATCTGATCCTACATGAGTAGTTTTAATCGTAATATATTTTCATATAATACATATTTCACTTATGTATGAATATATATTCAAAATAATTATATCAATACCTTCTTAAAATTCATGTTTTTCTTAATTTGTCGTTTAAAAATGATTATTAAAAGTATTTTTGTTTTCAAAACATAATAAACGAGTCAAATAAGTTCTAATTAACACCTTAAAACATAAAAAGAGAACAAGTATAATTGATAATCAGTAATCCAAAGCACATTAATGCATATTTGTAGGATCACACGTTCCTACGATCCGATTCTACCGATTTCGATCCTACCCCCTTAACGATTCTAGGTAGAATCCCGATCCTAATAACCTTGAGTGCAACTAAAACGGAACAGAGGAAGTATATTATAATACTACTGCTAGCTCTTCAAAAGTAAATGTGAGCAAGGAAATTAATATGCCTTGTTAATACCCATAAATATAATTGTATAAACAAAGAAGTCTTATATGGAACAAAGTACAAACTGAAAAACAGAAATTTATGAGCAGTTACTATTACAACAAAAACAAATCATATTTTATTTTCTATTTCATATTACGAAGTTTTTATGCGTGGCAATAGTACGTAATAAATTTTATACTTCCTCCTTGTTATTATTGTTGCAAGTATATATCCCACTCACAGAAATTATTTTCAATCTATAAGGAGGGATGGAAAATGATACCCCATACCCCTACTTCGGTTTGGTCCGGTTTGGTTTACGGTTTAGACCAAGCTTTGTTCAGCCCTAACTCTAGTCGTAAAAGTGACAACTTTTTCATCACCCTTATACTTGGATTACAACAAATATAAGAGCTTCATTTCCCTCGTGTTACACTTTACGTGATTTAATATATTTCAATAATTAGTTGCGAGCACGTAAACATATAATCAAACATACATTATTTATTTGCCAAATCACAATTTTAACATAAATTGTTGACAACAACATTTATATCATAAATATTTCTCTTTTAAATTCAATTGCATTTTAAACTTATCATTAAAATAATAATATTAATTTTATCAAAATAATAATATTATAAATTAAACACGTAAAAAAATAGTAATAAATATAAATTGAGAATAAAATATAAAAAGTATAATATCATACAAAATCATGTTTCCCATTTAAACACATCAATTATCACTTAGCACATAATATTGTTGGGATAATCCTAATTGGATGGACATTGAGAATGACATTGTAAACCAAACCTAGAATAAAATTGTACGCTCCCATCAACTTACATTTATAAATTTCATATCAGAAGTATAATTATTTTTTATACTTTCTAGATAGATTATGTCTACAGATTGAAAAATACTTTAATACAAAAAAATTAATAAGAGTTCAAAAGAACAATAAAAAATGGTTGATGAGAGAAAAAATAATTAGAAATGGTTGATGAGAGAAAAAATAATTAGATGGAGAAGAGTGATAGTTGATAGGGTGAAAGTTATATTAGAAAAGGGGACACAGAAGTTTTTAAACTTTTAATAGCAACCGTGCAATTGGGTGTTTCAAATTCAATTTTAAGTTTTTTTTTTTTATGTTATAAATAAATTTTTGGGTTTTTTTATCGATTGATTTGCCTAATTGGGGTTGAAAAATAAAATAATTCCACCTTTAGTGTTTTTAAAAAATAATTCCCAAAATGGGGTTTATATAATAAAATAGTTTTACTAAGCTACATTTTTTGGTTTGGTAATTTCAAACCTGCAAAAGGATAAAATTGTTTTGTCAAGCAAATATACGCGTTAAGCAAATTTAAAAAATCTCACAAGTATTACAGAAAGAGTAAAATATCCAAAAAAAGAATACTTCAACATACAACCAAAAATCTCAATCACGTCCAAAAGTCAACATCAATAAAGATGTTTGTCGATGATGGCGTATCCTTGTGATCTATCATAAAAAAAAATCAAGTGAGTTTCTAGTGTAAAAAATAATACATTGAACATTGTAATACTTTTACATTACAGATACCTTGAACAACATGTTTTCTTACTATGACCTTTTTTATGACAAATGCTACAAGTGACCTTCCCTCGTATCGAGTCATCCATCTCGTTCCGTATACGTTGGGATTTGGGTTGTCCTTTGGTTCGTTTGAGACTAACATCAACAATTACTTTTGGTCCATTGTATGACGCCCAATAGTCTTTCTTCGGAATCAAAACAATTTTACAATTTTACAGACTAAAAAAAATCACAATTAGAAAAGTGGACTATGGTGACTAGTATAGGTAGCGGCTGTGGTAGGAAGCCGGCGGTTGTCGTTGGTCTCTTCAAGTCCCCCTCATCAGTTTTACAAATTTTTAGTTTAGGGGTTTAAGAAAACTAATATGCTTTTGAAATTGGAATTTGAATAAGTTTAGTCTTGGTTTAGTTTTGCTTGGGAGAGAATTAATAGGTTTGGAACTTCCCAAACCACAATCAAATAGATTTTGTTAATTTTTTTTCTTAATGAACACTAGTTTGGGAAATAAATTTTGGTGAGCACCATTTTGGGAATTTTTTAATTTTTCAACACTACTTAGGCAAATCATTCTTTTTATCTTATTTTATTTTATCTAACATCACTTTTGATTTTTTAGCAAAAAATGAGTAGCATCGTTTAATTTTTAACAATCTTTTTTAAAAACTTTTTTCGAAGGTATAACTTAGTTTATTTAAAAAAAAATATTAATTAAATTTTTTGGATTTCGACTTATTAATTATTTATTTTTGTTTTATTTTATTATTATTATTATTATTTTTTTTTTGTGTGTTTAAATATTCTGGACATTTATATCTCACATATTTGGTCGAAGTAATCTATGCTCAAATTTCTAAAGAATAATGTTTATGAGAATTTTTTTAGAAATTTTATGTCAGATAACATGTTGGCTCAATCCAACGACCCACAATCTAGAATGACCTGACCCGAGAATGATCTGACCAAAAAGTTGATTGATCAACAATGATTCGACTAGAAACTCGTCCAAATGACCGTTTTCCATGTCTAAATATAATGAAAGCTGGGAGAAATGGACTTTTACCCTTTTGTCCTTACTATTAATTACTATTTTATAGTACTTTTAGCCCTACTCTTTTTTAATACTTGTAATTATTTTTCACATATAACTTATTATACTAACTTTTTATACTTTTTACACTTAATATACTTGTACTTAAACTTTTTATACTGAGTCATCTAATACATATTACTTCCATTGCGACTAAAGTATATTTGGCTACAAATCTTTTATGCATGTGAGGTTACATGTTATAAGATAAACGTTCACCCATTCCGAATAACTCTTGCTTGGTGCGAGGGACCTAATGTCGCATTAAGATAACAATCAATTTTTGCCGCTGGTAACAGTGGCGGATCTAGGGATTATAGTTTCATGGGGCACCAATAAATGGATGAAATTTCAGTAGTATTTGGTATGTAAAATTAACAATTATATTTTATTTAATTTTTTTTGCAAATTTCCAAAAGAAAATATCATGGACTACATTCCATACTATGCAAGAAGACTCACTAGCATCCAGTACGACAATTTCAAAATTCTAGGATATGTGAACTACATCTTATTATTAGTACAAGTACGAAGACACTACAAAATAAAAAAAATTCATATAACATAAATGTACTTAAAATTGTCTAAAATATAAATAATCAGTAAAACTAAATTCATAATGCACACTATCAAGATAAAAAAAGCAAATATTTCATCAAAAGTCAAACAAAAACCAAAATCTAATACTCCACTCCTAAATAAAAAATAAAGAAAAGTAAAAAAAATACTCCCTCCTGTTCTCCTTAAGTGTCTCATTTGACTTTTAACCATTTTTTAGGTGGTCAAATGGGACCACATATGTAAGAGAAAACTGTGAAATTATTAAATTTTTATAGGTGTAAAGTGAGGTTAATAGGTGTAAGGGTATTAAAAAGTTAAGTTTAATAGGAATAAATTGATAAAGTTAACATATCCAAAATAGAAATAAGATATTTAAAATGACTTGGTTCAAAAAGAAAATAGGGCACTTAGGGTGGATAGGTGGAAGTAAAAAATTTACATAAGATGGCGACAAGAGGCAGTGGACTAACAGCACTCAATAGTACAAGTTTCTAAAATTTAATAATAAAAAAGTAAAAATTTTATATATTGAAAAAGTAAAAAGTAACGAAAACCCGTAAAGCTCTAACTAGCTTCATTGGCGGAAGGGTTTTGAGTTAAGTTTTTTAAAACTTTTCCTCGGGGCACGTGCCTGAGGATGCCCATACCTAGATCCGCCTCTGGCTGGTAATTCAAGAGCCGCAAGTTGTTTCTTTATATCATAAAAATTGGATGTCATCAATTTATCTTTCGGTAACACTTCCCTCATCATTTGACAAATTCCATCATAATGTCTCTTTGGAATGCGAAAGTATGTCTTCAGACTTGCCATTCTTTTTATTATCCACATCTGAGAACGAGTTTAACCACAAAGGTACAGAGGTAAGTTGTCAGTGCTCAACCATTCATAAGGTGGAAAATGAGACGTTAGGGGTGTCAACAGGAAAATAAAGGGCGTATAGAGAGTCGTGGTTGTGAAACGAAGAGGTGCCAAAGAAGATAGGATACAAAACAAGAGATTCAAGGAGTTTATGTCTTGTATGGAGGAGGGAGATAGGATACAAAAGAAAGAATGGTATAAGGAAGCAATACGAGAGGCAAAGAAAGCAGTCGCAGAGGCAAAGAGTCGTGCATTTGAAGCCTTTTATCAGAAGCTTGATACCAAAGAAGGGGGAGAAATATTTTTTTTAGTTGGCTAAAGCCAGATCTAGGCAGACAGAAGACCTAGGGGCAGCGAAGTATATTAAGGATGAGATTGGACGAGTACTAATTAGACAAGAGGACATCAAATTAAGATGGCGTCGATATTTTTCCAAACTACTCAATGATACTGGGGGTCCTACAAAGGATAGTCAACAAACTTCCGGCTTACAAAAAACACAAGTTTACGGGGCGATTAGTGATATAACCACGACGGAAGTAAGACACGCTCTCAAAAAGATGGGGGGATTTAAGGCAGTTGGACCAGGTAACATTTCGATTGAAGTGTGGAGGGGTCTAAGGGAAGAGAGAATTCATTTCATTGGCTTACTAAACTCTTTAATGTCATCTTGATATCTAGTATGATGCTAGAAGAATATAGGGTTAGCATATTTATCCCACTATTTCAGAAGAAGGACGATGCACGAGAATACGGGAACTATAGGAGTATCAAACTTGTAAGCCACACTATGAAAGTGTAGGAAAGAGTAATTGAGAAAAGTATTAGACGAGAGATGTATATGTTGTACAGGACAAAATGTTGCCCGTAAAGAAGGTTTTCGAACAGGGGATAGATGTAACAGCGATGCGTATGCTGAGGTGGATGTGTCCTAAAACTGTGATAGACAGGATAAGAAACTAGGAGTTCACCTTTCTCTGCAAAGATGAGGGAGAACAGGTTGGGATGGTTTGGGTATATGCAGAGAAAGACCAATGATGCCCCAGTAAGAAGGATCGAATGCTTCATAGTGGAGGGCAAGAGAATCCAAGGAAGACCTAGGAGTACGTGGAATGAGCAGATCAAAAGTTACATGCATAAACTCCACCTCTCTAAGGACCTGACCAGGGATAGGGCCAGTTGGCGGTGCCTTATCCACGTCTTAGATTAGTAGACATGTCCCTCTCGACCACCGTTTGTCACTATTCATTGCCTCTTCTTATCGATCTTTACCACCTCTCTTAAAATTATCGTTTCTTTAGATATTTGTACGCATTCTATTTGTTGTGTATCTTTAGTTAGTTGATTACTATGCATGGTTAACATGGGTGTATGTTGAAGGCTTTCCAATAGTTGCAGGTGTCTCTCTCTTTGAAGACCCTTTTTGAGCCGAGGAACTCTTTGAGCGCACTTTCCTATATGGGTATGAGTTATCATCTATTTTCCCTCCCTAGACCCTGACCATAGTTGTCTATGAGCGGGATACAAGGGGTATAATGATGTCTCGTAGGTGCATCGTACACAATTTATACATAAAGATTTTGCACTATGTTTCACTGTTGCTCTTCCTGTGCCACCACATTACTTAGTCTAGCTTCAAATATGTTATAAAGGTACCAATTGTTGTAGTTTTCAACAAACTCTTTTTTCAACAAATGATCTCTTAAAACTTCTTGGGGCCTCACTCTACAGTTATCACACCGTTTGCGTGGATATCTAACCTCTTCCGGATTATTCTTCTTTGCACAATTAATAAATCTCTCAACCCTTGATAAATATTTAATATTATAAAGTACTTTACAACGTCCCTTATACATCTAAATTCTTTCACTAAGTAAATCCATTTTCTTCGAAATAAATAACTATTTTTAAAATGGGGAAATTATTTAAAAAAAGAAACAACACGGAAATCTAAAAACATATATAGCAACTAAATTCCAATCGAATATTGACTGAAAGTTAGTCGATAATTTTTCCAATGGTAAAACGTACATTCGCTATTGGTAGGCACAATCATACACTGTATTAATTTTGATGTATAGTATTGAAATTAGAGTGCTATTTGTAATTATTTTATTGGCCAGCATTATAAAAGTATTTATGGCATGAGTATTAATTAAATAATTTGTCATTCAATCCATTTTAATCATTTACGGAAATAAAATTTTGCATACATATTAATGGTAGGAATAATTGCAGGAATTTCAATTCAGTCAAGTTTATTCTTTAAAAATATAAAAATTAGGATTTATATTAATGGCATAAATATTAATGGCACGAATATTAATTGCAAGATTTTCAATTCCGTAGTCTTTTAATATAATAAAATGTTGGATTCATAATAATGGTAGGAGTAATAATTGCAGGAATTTCAATTCAGACAATATTATTCTTTTACAAACATAATAAATTATGATTTATATTAATGGCAGGAATATTAATTGAAGGAATTTCAATTCAATCAATTTTATAAGTTGACAAAAATAAAAATTGTCTTTCAATAGAATGGCATGAACTACAATATAAATACACCATTTGACCAACTTAATAACTTGCTCATATCATTTCTTTTTTTCAAGCTTCAGTGTTGGTGAATAATATTTTCAATTATAACCGTGAGCATAAATTACATTCAGGAAATACAGAGTGATAGGGGGACATGGAAAATTAATGCAAAGGTCATACATATGTGGGAGTATAAAGAGAGAGATGTAACCACATCTATTCAGTTAATCATGGTGGACAAAAAGGGAACATCTATAATGGCTTCAATAGGAAAATTTACAATGTAAACTAATTCTAAATCATGTATGTTAGGAAAATCATTTTTTTTGCAAAATTTAGAGTTAACCCTGCAACGGGTTAGTATAGATCAACTAAATATGAATGGAAGATATTCTTCTATAAAACATCAATAATCGAAGATGTTCGTTCGTCTAAAATTTCATTAAGATATAAACGTATTTAAAAATCCGTGCATTGCACGGGTTTCCATCCTAGTTTCAAATTAAAAAATAAATATTATAATTACTCAGTACTTATTGCAAAAGAAAAAAATTTGTTGGGTATAATTTTGGCAAAACCTTTTTTATTAGGTACTTTTTGGAACAAAAAGTATATTATTAGGTACTTTCAGATAATTTTCCTTGAAATAAATCACGTATTCCCTCTATTTGTTTCAAATGTGACCTTTGGTTTGGGCATGTTTGCCAATACACAAATACTAACATTAATATCTCTAATTGTGTATAATTAAAAATTTAAAAACTAAATATTAATTAATAAACCATATGTTGGGATGTTTCAAATAAGTTCTTATTTTACTATGATTATAACTTGTAGATTAATAATAAAATTTAAATTAAGAGTGAATATAATGAATAGTATCTAAAAGCCAAATGTGACGCCTAAAAAGAAATGAAGTGAGGGAGAATTTGAAATTCAAACCTTCGACCACCTACAGACTGAATACCCACAAACGATCCTCAATATATTTTGACCAAATACCGACTAGCTATTCCAGTCAAAAAGTGGCGACTATCTTTTGGATGAAGTTCAGTCGATATTTAGTCATGTTTTCCTATTAATTCTGATAAGAAGAACAAATGAAGTTTTAGAGATTAATTCTTTGGTTTTCTCATTCATTGATTAATTCTGCTATTACAATCCTCCAATATATACAATGATTATTGCCTAAGTTAACAATATACAATATATCTAGTTTCCTGTAATAATCACAAGTATTTGTCGTGGGATCACCGACACCCAACTTGCACAAGACATCTTCAAAGAACTGTGAAGCTACGACTTTTATTAGTATATCAGCTAGCTGGTCTTCTGAGCGCACATGAGGAAGCTTGATTATCTCATTTCCAACTTTTCCCTTTATGAAGTGCCTATCTATTTCCACATGCTTCGTACGATCATGTTGGACAGGATTCTCAAATATGTTAATGGCAACTTAATTATCACAGTAGAGAACACAACTCTTGGTGGGTGCAAACCCAAGTTCTGTCAACAACTTTCTAAGCCACAAGACTTCTGTAACTCCTTTTGCAACTCCTCGAAATTCTGCTTCAGCACTAGATAGAGCTACCACCTTCTATTTCTTACTTCTCCAAGTCACAAGATTTCCCCCTACTAAGGTAAAGTAGCCAGAAGTTGATTTCCTGTCATCTCGATCACCTGCCCAGTCTGCATCTGTGTACGCGATAAGATCTAGATGACCATTCTTTGTATATAAGACCCCCGTTTCCAGGAGATCCTTTCAAGTACCTCAAAATCCCGATCACTGCTTCCATGTGCTGGACTGTGGTCTATGCATATATCGGCTTACAACTCCAACTGCATAAGCAATATCTGGCCTAGTATGAGCCAAGTAGATCAATTTCCCTACCAATCTTTGTACTGCGCATAATTAGTAGGCTCTCCGTCTATCATCATCTGTAGACCATGGTTTGCCATCATCGGTGTATCATGGGTTTACAGTCCAACATCCCAGCTTCAGCTAATAAATCAAGAATGTACTTTCTTTGTGATATGAAAATACCTCTATTTGACCTCAAGACCTCAATCCCCCAAGAAATATTTAAGTCTTCCTAGATCTTTCATTTCGAACTCTTTGAACAGTTTGCCTCTAAGAGCAGTGATTTCCTCTTTGTCGTCACCAGTGATGATCATGTCATCCACATAAATTATCAGGCATGTTATTTTCACTTCGTGTTTCTTCAAGAGCAAGCTATGATCAGAATTGCTCTGACTATACCCAAACTTCCTCATTGCTAATGTGAATCTCCCAAACCACGCCCTTGGTGATTGTTTAAATCCATACAAAGCTTTCTTTAGTCTGAAACCTTCATTATCTAAGAACCCAGTTGAGCACCCTGGCGGTGCCTGCATATATACCTCTTCCTTGAGTTCACCATGGAGAAAGGCATTCTTAACGTCGAATTGATGAAGAGGCCAGTCAAGATTCGCTGCAATTGAGAGAAGCATTATAGCATCAAGCTTCGCTACTGGAGAGAAGGTCTCTAAGTAGTCAACACCATATGTCTGAGTATATCCTTTAGCCACAAGCTGAGCCTTATACCTTTCTATGGACCCATCTGCCTTATATTTCACCGTTAAGACCCACTTGCACCCAACAACTTTCTTCTTTTCAGGTACGGTGCATTTTTCCCACGTGCCATTTCTTTGTAGTGCACCAGTTTCCTCTTCCATAGCTTTCCTCCAGTGGTCATGTTTTAAGGCTTCTTCGACATCGTTTGGGAGTTCAGTTCCATATAGAGCTGCATTGAAAGCTAGGGCACTTTGTGACATATTTCCTTCACCTGGTTGATCAATAGGATATCTCGACCTCCTTGCTTCATAGTCTGGATCATACCTCTTAGGGGGGATGCCCCGTGTAGCACGTGGTGGAAGGACATATTCTCTCCCTTCGACTTCCTTCTCCTCTGTCTCCACAGTCTCAATCACAACAGTATCAATAGTATCAAAAAATTGCTCATTATCAAAATTACTCACCTGATGATCAGATAGGATTGTTTGTGGTATGGACTGTACAACCGGGAAAGGTAGTTCGGTGGCTCCACCTAATTGCTCTTTTGGGTCAAGTTCAGACATCCATGGACTAATTAACCATCTGAGATCGTCATCTTGCTTCTCCCCCTGACATCGAATATGGTGGTAGTAGAACTCTGTCTCAAGAAACTCACAATCCATAGAAGTGTACATTCTCCGAGTAACTGGATCATAACATCGATACCCCTTTTGGTTCCTCCCATAGCCTACAAAGATGCACTTGACCGCTCGAGGTTCCAACTTACTACGTACTCGTTTAGGAAAGTGAACATAAACTTTGCAACCAAAGATTCTGGGGGGTAATGAATGTGTAGAAGGCAGAGGGTGATGCATTTGGAGGGCTTCTAAGGGGGTTTTGTAGTTGAGGGCTTTAGTGGGAAGACGGTTTGTAAGGTAGTTGGTTGTGGCGATGGCTTCAGGCCAAAAAGAAGTAGGGACATGGGACTCAAGCATGATAGCCTGGGTGATCTCTAGTAAGGTTCGGTTCTTTCGTTCCGCGACACCATTTTGTTGAGGTGTATCGGGACAAGTGGTTTGGTAAATGAGGCCCTTGCTAGCAATGAAATAGGGGAGGTCAGAGTTCACATATTCTTTTCCATTATCTGTCCTTAGAACACGGGGTTTTGTCTGAAACTAGGTACAAATCATATTATAGAACTCAACAAAAACACCAAACACCTCAGACTTATGCTTCAAAAAATGGTCTTACGGTCTAAAAAACCAGAGAACAAGCTCCTGGTAGGGCCTTTTCCAATTGATGAGGTATTCCCTTATTTGAAGGGTACTATTTTTGCAAATGGGTTAGATGTTGCATTTGAGACATCACGTCCTTATCAAGTTTATCTATTTAAGGGTGATAAGTATGCTCGTATCAACTATGAGGGTGCTGGAAAACTGTTGAACAGTAGCCCTATACGCCAAAACTCGGTGTCTTTAAGAGGGACTATCTTTGAAAATGGCATAGATGGTGCCTTTTCTTTGGATCATGATACTTATCCGAATTCGATATACCTTTTTAAAGGAGATACCTATGCTCGTGTCACCTACACAACTGGCACCGCTACTGAGAAACTAAACAACTTGGCAAAAATCAAGAGCTACTGGACTGGTTTAGGAAGCATCCTTCCTCGTTCTGAATGATGTATCGTACACCTTTTCATCCATGCTTAATTCAATGATATGTTTTCCTAATTCAGTACTCGCTATTGTGTCGTTTATGTTTTACCAAATAATCCAAGGATAATGAATGAATGTTTTGAGGCCTGCTTGCTCCGATAACTAATCTTATTAGCAACAATATAATCAGTTGTCCTTGTCCGTCAAATTAACTCAGGCTCAGGCTCAGGCTCAGGCTCATATCCTTTATCAATTGCATTATTAATTGTCTTCTTCTATTTTAGTAATGCTACGTTGATGTGGCATGAAATTTGTAATTCTAAGTGTGTATTGAGGTAGAGTATTATGCTCTTTACTCCAACAACTTGTGTTATTCAATGTAATACTATTATTTCTTTTTGATTCATTCTAGTTTTTAAGTCTCAATTATTAATATAACTTTCCACTCATATCCTTTAAGAAATCTTTGGTCATTCTTGCACTCTTATTTAATCTCTTAAGCTCTATCTTTTAATCTATCATCCTTGTCAAAAAGTACGCCGTGTTGCATTGTGTTTACTTTAGTCATAAAAGTCACAAATCGCTATTAGCAGCCAACAAATCGTACGAATGAAAAAATACGAAATAGACTTTCCTTCCATATTAACTATAATTTACATGGCCATACCCTAGAAGATATTCAAATTTGATCTATATTAAACCTAGTACTAGCATGAACACACATAATAAAGTATTATTAAATGAAAGTTTGTTATATTATAATACTACTGCTAGCTCTTCAAAAGTAAATGTGAGCAAGGAAATTAATGTGCCTTGTTAATACCCATAATTGTATAAACAAAGAAGTCTTATAGGGAACAAAGTACAAACTAAAAAACAGAAATTTATGAGCAATTATTATTACAACAAAAACAAATCATATTTTATTTTCTATTTCATATTATGAAGTTTTTATGCTTGGCAATAGTACGTAATAAATTTTTTACTTCCTCCTTTTTAAATACTGTAATAGTTTTTTATAATAATTTCAACTTATGTATCTTTATCATCATCATCGTGCCCAGTCTATCCCACTCACAAAAATTATTTTCATTCTCTAAGGAGGGATGGAAAACCACACCCCATACCCCTAAAAGGGAATGCGGCCCATGAGTTTCTTAGCAAAACAAATTAGTATAATATTCTTAGCTAAACAAATTGGTATAATACAACTAAAAAAGATAAATTCATAAAAGATACTAATAACTAATTAGTAATAATTTTTACTTTCTTCATTTTTTGGAGAATTGAGATTGAATATATCAAAGAGCATTCTCCATTTCATACTTTCGTTATTCTTGTAACATTTTATTTTTTTTAGGTAATATAATGCATTGTTTCTATCACTTTTTATCTTGATTATTGTTGGCTTTCTTAGATTTTGATTATGACTTCACTTAATATAAACTAATGTATTTTAAAATTGTATGTAGAACAATATCCGGCTTTACAAAAGATCGTTGTTAGAGCCTAGGACTTGATCTATGGAAGTTATACGTGTCAAACATATTCAAGAAAGTTAGATAAAGAAGATCGTTTAGGATGTCTAATTTTTAGTTGATGTAATGGTTAAAAATTTATTAAAACTTTAATAATGCAGATACAAATTACAAAATGAGAATTTGAATATTTATCCCTTTGTTGCTGACAAAATATAGACTTACAAATAACAATACTAAAACTTGAAGATTGATTTGTAACGACAACCATTACCTGGAAGCTTGATACTTGTTGTAGGCGTGTGATCACTTTCCTTTTGTGATATTTCCCCCACAAGGTACTTGGGTTTGATATTTGGAAATTCACAAAAAGATACAAACAACACGACACACCCTTAGTACTTAGGGTATGTTTGTTACTTAATAACAATGTGTATAGAAAACTATAAGAATTGAAAGCTCTAAACAAGAGTTAATTATTCTCTTGAAAAGAACACAAGCAAATAAGAATAAGAGAGGAAGAATTCAGAAAATTGGTGTCACTTTCCACTCATCATCAAGCCCTATTTATACTAAAACAGTATAACCTAAGGGTCATGACCCAATAAATCACTCTTAATGATCATATTGATGATCACACAATCAATACCATTAATATATGGCATTCATGAGTATTACACTCTATAATATTCCTTCATAATATCAGAATTATTATAGAATAAGAGTAGGGATCCAATGCAATCACTCAAATAAAACCGAACAAAACCAACGGTCACTTACAGCAGCAACCGCCGAGTCAGCGTTCCTACCCTTACCAAGGAAAGTCGACTTGACTTTTCGTTCTGGACAAAACCCAATTCCCATAAACTAAAGCCGAGTCGACTTTAGGCCCATACATCAGGAAAGCCGAGTCGCCTTTTGTGCTGACTTGGTTTTCCTAATTTCTATTTGTCCTATCCTTTGAATTACTTTTTGACCTAGTATTTTAATACACATTGTCCCACTACTTTAGTAGCACTTTAGTGATTATAAACTTAGGATTAATAGGCATTAGGTCCTTTGGAGCATGACCAGTCAACTCCCTCTCTAGTTAACGGCTACTTCTAGTTAACGTTCACCCCAGCCTCTCTCCCACCGCGGCCCCACACCCCCACCCCACCCCGCTTTCTTCAACCTCTTTCTCTCCTGCCAGTACGGTTACCGGCGGCGGTAAGAGGAGGCGCAATTCAGACAGTGAACTTTCTTCAACACAACACTGTTTCTACCACAACGTGCTTCCAACATAATCTCCCTATCTTCCTGTAGCAGGGCCGGAATTCCGGTAGCTGGTGGTCTTTGGAAGCCCAAATCGGTAAGTGGGAGAGGTAGACCGACCGGAGCTCACGCCTGCTGAAAGTCTACACGGTTTGCTTCACGTTACATTGCGTTTTATTACGTATTAATTTTTTTATTTTTTATTTTTATTTATTTATTTTTATTTATTTATCTAGTTATTTATTTATTTATTTATTTTTTTGTCTCTCTGTATTCTATTTTATTTATTTTTTTAGTTATATATTTCTTTTTTGGGGTTTCTTATTTTTCTGATTATTTGGAAGTGATTTGTTTGATTGGTTCTTCTTTTTGATTGTGTTTCCTTTTTTGTTTTGTTTTAGTGTCCTTTTGTTGGTTTTTTTGCTATTTTGTATTGTTAGATTAAAACGTATTTGGGTACCTTGAAACTTTCTCTTACCGTTTGTCAACCTTTTGAGTGTTTTTGTTTTTTAGTTTGTTGGTTTACAGTCAGTCCGTCGTTTTTTTTGGTGTTTTATACGTTTTCCTGTGTTATTTATTTTGTTCTGTTGTCCTTGTTGTGATTGTTTTTGTTTTTGGGTAGTATCTTTGGTTTTCGCCTTCAACCGTCGTTTTTTCTATTTTTTTGTTCTTTTTTCCTTCTTAAACGTCTTTGCGTGTACCCTTAGTTAAACCTATAGGGATCTTAGCTTGTGTGTTCTTGTTTGGGTCTGAGCTTAGGCGAGTATAGAGTTCAGACAGACGTATGGCAACCTCGAGTCAGCTCCAAGGAGGGGGGGGGGTGCAAAGGGGCAACATAAACAGGGGTTTGAACATAGTGGGGACTTGGAACATAGCACCCTTCAAGCTAAATCGCTGGAGGTAGCTTGTGTTCAGGAGACCAGGTGGAGGGGCAAAATCATGCGTTTTAAAGGATACAAGATATGGTATGCCGGTTTGGATGGGACACGAAGTGGAGTCGGTATTCTTGTAGCTAATGATATCTTGAAGCAAGTAGTAGAAGTAAGGAGGTGCAATGATAGGATTATGTTAGTTAGAGTATGGTAGGGAAGAGGTCGTATCGATCATTAGTGCGTATGCGCCGCAAGTTGGACTTGATTAGCAAGTGAAACGTGAGTTTTGGGATAACCTGGGTGACGTCTTAGAAGCCATCCTACTGACGAATTTTTTTATAGGAGGCGACTTCAACAGTCACTTAGGGAAGGAGGCGTTAACTTTAATTTTTGCATGGCGGTTTTGGTTACGGTGTGAGGAATGAGCGTGACAGAACCTTCATGAGTTTGCGTTCGCTAAGGATCTGGTTATAGCAAACTCGATCTTTAGAAAGAAGGATGAGCACTTGATAACGTACAAGAGTGGTGGGCTTGCTACCCAAATAGACAATTTTTAGTTATGAGCAATCGGAGCTGTAAGGTTGTGCTTGGCTTAGAAATTCCAACCCAACGTAGGTTATTAGTACTAGTTTTTCGTTTGAGGAGGAAGATTGTCGAGAGGAAGTCTAAGGGAAAGGTAACTATCAAGTGGGGCTGTCTAAAAGGGAGAAAATCGAAACCCTAGCAAGCAAGATCAAGACGTTAGGTTACCCATGTATTTCGGACGATGCAAATCAAATGTGGGAATCTATGGCGGAAAGATTCGTTTATGGTAGCGAAGGTAGGACACAAATGAGAGAGTGGTACAAAGAAGCAAAACGGGAGGCGAAGAAAGCAGTCGCAAAGGCAAAGAGTCATGCATTGAAGCCTTCTATCAGAAGTTGATACGAAGAAGGGGAGAAATATTTTTTCTAGTTGGCTAAAGCCAGATCTAAGCGGAGTGAAGACTTAGGGGGAGTGAAGTATGTAGAAATACTTAGAGATATAGAACGCAACAAGAGGGGGGGTGAATTGTTGTGTCGCCTTTAGTCTTATTTTTTCGCCCTGTTTCTTGCGGAATTTCTCAATGAAAAAATACTTAAAGCAATAAAGAGAAATATAAAGAACTCAAAGATTTAACGTGGAAAACTTTCTTGGCCAAAGAAAGAAAGCCACGACCCGCTAGGGATTTCAACTTCTCTTATTGATATTTTATGTAATTACACTGTTTATTACATAAAACTTCTCTTCTCTTCTCTAGGCCTATTCTACTTCTCCTTCTTGAATTCTCCTTCTCACTTCTCTTCTCTCTTTACACAAGATTCTCTAATTCCCCCTTAGACTTCCCCAAGTCTAAGTTTACACACTCAATAGAACCCGTACAAAAGAATTCTCAAATTGGATGAAAACTATGAAAAGCACAAGGAAAAGTTAAATGGATTAATTGGCAATTAAGAACAATTTAATTATCCTCTTTCTTTATTTTTGATCTCACGAAATCTTTTGGGCACTAGACTGATTTTTTCGCTTGAATGTCTCTCTCCAAATTGTGTGCCGATTTGTAATGTTCTATTTATACACTCATGAGAGCCCTTTTATCCATAAGCCCATGATCCCAAGATGTGGGAGTAGTAGGCACGGAATATGGGGGTAATGGGTACAAGACTTGGAGGTTACTCCAAGTACCCGTGGGCCTTTTAACCAAAAATAGAAGGAGATCCTATTTTTAAGGAGAAAAAATAGGATCTTGAGTTTTAACTCTCTTAAGTAGTTATTTATTCAATTGCCAATTAATAACCTTATGCTAATCAGATTTTTCACCCGTACAACTAAATAAAAGAAAAATAAAAATAAAAATTTATTTTCTTAATATCTCGTTGACCATTTCTCTGACCAGTTGCGCTGGGAACACTGCATTGTCTCCGTTTGGACAGTCTTTGATTTTGACCAATCTGGAACTGTTCCTATGACTTCTAGCATATGACGTAGACTTGTAATGTTCTCTTTCACAACTTCTTAGTGCTATCGACGATCTTTGATAATCGGATATATGACCTATCAAAACAATCTCAAAAACAATTTGTTTGTTTATAAAAGTTAAGTCATCATCAAAACTCAAATGGGCCAACAAATTCCCCCTTTTTGATGATGACAAACTTTATAAACAAACTTAAGTGAAATATAGAGTAAAACATATACCTTGAACATGCTAGAGATTAACACACGTTCAAACCTTTTTAGTAAATCAAATCATGACAAGTAATTTACTAAAACTCTTAGTTAAGCACATTACTCTAAAATTATTTAAGAACTTGGTTAAAAAATTTTAAACATAAAAATTAATAAACATAAATTAATAAACATATAAATTAATAAACACAATAATTTAAGGACTTCCATATTATGATGTTTAAAGAATCTAATTTAAACATAAGTGATAAATAAGATAAACAACTAATCCAAATAGTAATTAAGAACAGTATGTAATCTACTAAACCAAAACCAAATGTTCAACACCAACAAACAGAGAACTAACAACAAGACTAAGTATAAAGCATAAGCAATCACAAGAATCAATCATAAGTTTGTTTGCCTCTCTTCCCCCTTTTGACATCAATCAAAAGTAGGGGTTTTTTTATCAATCCACAGCACTAAGGCAAGCATTAGACAAATTGAGAAAGTAAGCAGCAAACTACAAAGTAAATACCTAAACATTAATCAAGAAATGCAAGCACCAACATCATAGACCATAAGATAAAGATGCAAAGTTGATAACATAGTAGCATAGGTGTCATGAAATAAAAATACATATGGGCGTACCCCAGCTTGGTACTCAAAATAAGATAGTAAATTGTTTAGTGAAATAGTTCATGAGGCCAACAAAAGTTAAATATTACAGAAATTGATTGAATAAGCAGACGGAGGGATCAAGGTGCAGTCTCTTCATCGATAAATTCGGTTTGCACTTCCACCGTGTCCAGTTTAGCACCAAGACAGGATTCCATCTAAGTGAGTTGGTCAGTGAGTGATGCAAGTGAAACACGAACTTCTTCTTGAAAAGCAATTAACTGAGACTGAAAATCAATAAACTTGGTAAGCAAGAAATCAAGGGTAATAGGAGGAGGGACGGCAGGTTGATTATCATCAAAACCAGTTGGGTGTGGAGGTGGTGAAATGGGAATAGATGATGGTGGTGGTGATGGAATATGGGATGGTGTAGGAGCGTTTGGCTTTGGTGATGGAGGAGTCTGAGAGGTCATGTCATTATCTAAGCACGAAGAATGTATGGGCGCCAACCTCCTGCTCTTGAGCACAGATTGTTTCTTAATGTTCTTGAGAGGTACATTCATTTTTTCTTCCTCTGAACTTCACTTCACTTCCTCCAGTTCCACTTCTTCCTCAGATTGTTCCCCTTACTTACTGCTTCCCCTGTTCCTTTTCTGTTTCTGTCTCAGTAGTGGCAGTGGGAACAGTCTCCTGATTTTCTTCTTCCAAATCCTCCCCATCTACTTCTGTTTCTTCTTCCTTTTGTTCCTCACCGGAACTTACATACTCAACATCTTCTTCTACATCCTCTAGAATCCCATTGTCATTCAATTTCAGATGCAAGTTGTTAAGACACTTGGCACCTATTTTATTATTAGCACTCATTGGGAATTCTAGGCCTTCAAGAGGCACACCAAACTTTTTAAAGATATGGGTTAACAAGCCACCATATCCAACCATAGTTTTCTTCTCAATGCAATCCGCCAAATGTGATATCATCAAAGACGGAAAATTAACTTTTATATGATTCGTTAAGCAGTAAATCAAAGTCGCATCTCTTAAATTTACCTCACTACGTTTTTGATCTACGTGGTAAGAAATCTCCTAGCCATGTTATATACAGCAATTTATGAAGAGGAGACAGTGAGTTGTGACTGAACCGTTTTTTGTCATGAACCCCTAAAAATGTTGAACGAATTTAGGGCTTTTTCCCTTGCTGATTGATGATGATCTTGGCGATTTCATGGTTTTGTTTGGAGATGAAGATAAGGGTTTTTGGAGGAAAGAGAATATAGCTTATGGACGGTTTTCTTGGAGAATTGAAATGAAGTTGTACTTTAGTAATTATGGAGAGTGGGATTGATGGGACGTGAGGAGTGGGTTTTAAAGTGATGAAGAGACGGTTTATGAGGGGTTTGTACAACTTCCAATTGACGGTTTTGCATGTGTATTAGGAGGTGTAACGAGGAGTTATTAAGTTTTTAAGGATAGGTTCGTTGAATGTAGCGGTTTAAGTAACTGATTTTCAACACCCAATGATCCGTCTTCCAATTCAAATTAAGTTGACTCATCAAAAATAGATAAAATGCTGGAATTTTATGTGGAATAATAATATATATATATATATATATAATAAGTTTTTCATTTTTTTCATTTTATAATATGTGGTTAATAATAATAAAATAAAATAAATTATGCTACATGGTCTATTCAATTAGGCAAGCAATCAAGACAACATTTTGTGGCACATACTTAGATAGTTGCGTACCTAAATCTCGCAATGATTGAATTCTCAATCTTGGTTGTTGTAGTTGATCTAACCCTTCCAATTTTCACGTTGTTTAGAGGAGGAATACTAGCATTAAACATTAGCGAAGCTTGATCATACTTAGCTCCAACCTCATCTTTTCGAATTGTTCCCTTGGAAGTGGTTTAGTCATGATATCTGCAACCTGATCACTAGTATTGACATGTTTAACAATAATTTTTATGGCTCGACATTGTCCTTAAGAAAATGATGCTAATATGAATATGTTTACTCTAGAGTGATGCACCGGATCTTTTGAAATGCAAATGGCACTAGTATTATCACAATAAATAGGAACACATTCAAGTTTAATACCAAATCTCTCTTAGCTGTTGTTTAATCCACAGCATTTGGGAACAGCAGGCTGCTGTTGCTACGTATTCAGCTTCAGCAGTGGATAAAGCTACTGTGTTTTGTTTCTTGGAACACCAAGATACCAAGCAAGAGCCAAGAAACTGTACCATTCCAGATGTACTTTTTCTATTCACAAGATCACCTGCATAATCTGCATCACTATACCCTTTCAAGTCATAGACATCACTTTTCGGATAAAATAGGGACAAGTCATCAGTTCCCTTTAAATATCTTAGAATTCTTTTCACAGCCGTATGATGCGATTCTTTAGGATTTGATTGAAATCTAGCACACAAACCCACACTAAAGGATATATCAGGTCTACTAGCAGTTAAGTATAGTAGTGATCCTATCATGCCTCTATACATAGTTTGGTCAACATTAATTCCGTTAGAGTCTTCATCTAATCTTATGTTAGTGGTCATGGGTGTATGGTTTGTCTTAGCACTATCTAGTCCATATTTCTTTAGAAGTTCTTTTTATATATTTTTGTTGATGTATAAAAATACCGTTAGCAGTTTGTTTAATTTGCAAACCAAGGAAGAAATTTAATTCTCCCATCATACTCATTTCAAATTCAGCACTCATTAGGTTAGCAAATTCTTTACATAACGACTCATGAGTAGCACCAAAAATAATATCATCAACATATATTTGAACAACTAAAATATATCGAACCTTTATTCTTAAAGAATAAGGTTTTATCAATTTTACCTCTTATGAACTTGTTTTCAATCAAAAATTTAGATAATCTCTCGTACCATTGTCTAGGTGCTTGTTTTAGCCCATAAAGAGCTTTGTCAAGCTTGTAGACGTGATCCGGAGAAGTTGGGTTTTCAAAGCTAGGCGGCTGTTCCACAAATACTTCTTCTTCTAGAAACCCATTTAAGAATGCACATTTATGTCCATTTGATATAATTTAAAATTCATAAAGGCAGCAAATGAAATGAGAATTCTAATAGCTTCTAATCTAGCTACTGGAGCAAAAGTTTCAGTATAGTCAATACCTTCCTGTTGATTGTATCCTTTTACCAACAACCTTGCTTTATTCCTGACTATTGTGCCATGCTCGTCCAGCTTGTTCCTAAAAACCCATTTCAATCCAATGATCTTCTTATTCTTGGGTTTAGGTTCCATGTGCCATACTTTATTTCTTTCAAACTCATTTAATTCATCTTGCATTGCGACTACCCAATCTGAATCTTGAAGGGCTTCTTCATGATTTTTGGGTTCCAAAGTTGAGAGAAAAGCAAAGTGTGCACAAAAGTTTCTCATTTGGGACCTTGTTTGTATTCCTTTTCCTATATCGCTTAGAATCAAGTCTAGTGGATGTGACTTTTGTTGTTTCCACGGCTTTAGGACAAAGTCTCTTGTGGAGACTGATGTGGAAGCTGGCTCACTGACTTGACTCTCATTAGGTTCAGCTTCAATTCTTTCTTCTTGAACTTCTCTAGGGATATCTGGATTAGGAACGGCAGGCTGTTCCAGATCTGCCTGTTGTTCCTGAACTTGATTTGGTTCAGCATTCTGAACCTGTTGTTGTTCTTGTTGATCTTGCTCCTTTTGTATATATTCTTCATCGTTTAGATTTGCAAGACCTATCTTAAAATCACCTGTTTCTTGTTCACTTGTCATAAAGTTAGTTTCATCAAATATAATGTGAACAGATTCCTCAACATACATAGTTTTCTTATTATAAACTCTATAAGCTTTACTGTGGGATGAATAGCCAAGAAATACTGCTTCATCACTTCTTTCATCGAATTTACCTATATTTCGTTTTCCATTTACATGCACAAAACATCGACATCCAAAGATTCGAAAATATGAAATATTAGGTTTAATTCCTTTAAATAGTTCGTAGGGGGTTTTTGAAGTGATCGGTCTAATTAATACTCGATTTAATATGTAGCATGCAGTATTAACGGCTTCGGCCCAAAAATTTCTAGGTAGACCTTCTAGCTATTAACAGGGTTCTAGCCATTTCCTCTAAGGTTCTATTTTTACGTTCTACTACACCAGTTTGTTGTGGTGTTCTAGGTGCGGAAAAATTGTGACTTAAACCATGCTCATTACAAAAGTTCATAAATCTTGAATTTTCGAATTCCTTACCATGATCCGATCTTATGTGGACAAGTTGATTGTTACTAGATTTTTGAATTTTAGTGGCAAATGCAACAAATTCATCAAAAGCTTCATCTTTGTTACATAAAAATAAAGTCCATGTAAATCTACTATAATCATCAAATGCAACTGCGACTTTGGATTCTCATTGGTCCACAAAGATCCATATGAATTAATTCAAGTGCCTTGAGGTGGTCACGACATTTTTGGGTTGAAGGATGACCTTGCATGTTTTCTTTGGCCATGGATCACATACTTCATCTCTTTTGAAATTTAAGGACGGTAATCCTCTTACTAGGTCTTTAGATCGTAGAGTATTAAGCAAAGAAAAACTAGCATGACCTAATCGTTTATGCCAAAGAAGAGGGTCATCTTCTATAACGCTCAGACACGTTAGACTGGTTTTAGGAACAGTGTGCAGGTCCACCACATGGGTGTTCCCTTTTCTGATTCCTTCCAGTATGGTGTCACCTGTGTCGTTCCTAGAAATCATGCATTTTTCAGAAGTAAAGTTTACAGAGTTACCTTTGTCGCAAAACTGAGAAATACTTAAAAGATTGTGTTTTTAAATTCTCGACAAAAATACATTATCTATAGCATGGGAACTTGACCTTCCTATCTTTCCTTTCGCAATTATTGCTCCTTTCATGTTGTCGCCAAAGGTCACAGTTCCTCCATATAGGCTTCAAGTGAGAGAAATTTT
>CM025917.1:22184016-22233136 GCA_000753965.2 Amaranthus hypochondriacus
CCGCTGACTTGATCACCATGGACTGCCTCCGCCAGATGAAGTACGAAGAAAAGCACCTCCAGCCCATGGACAGACCTCTGATCGGGTTTGGAGTGGGAGGGTCTTCCCTTTAGGCACAATAGTCCTTCCCGTCAGAATTGGCGAGAAGAACAATGGACGCAGCATCGCAGTCCGTTTTACAGTGGTGGACATCAAGTTCTCCTACAATGCCATCATGGGCCTTCCCATGATCAATAAGGTCAAAGCTGTCATTTCCACCCACCAACTGCTGTTGCAGTATGAAAAAGACGACTCTTCTGTCGGCGTCTTAAGAGGCGACCAAAAGTCGGCGAGAGAATGCCTAGTCAATTCTCTCAAGGGCGAGGAGACCTCCCGAGAGTCTGGACAGAAGAGAAAGTTGGAGGATGCTGCAATTCTGAATATTGAAGTCCCTTCCCAACGTCCCGAACCATCTGACAAGCATGAAGAAATAGATGTTTGGAGCAAAGGGGAGATGATCAAGATTGGAGCCAACCTGTGCACCGAAATACAACAAGAACTGCTGAATGTTATCAAAGAATTCTGAGACATCTTTGCTTTCAATGTCTCGGAAATGCCCAGAATCCCTAAAGTAGTGATGTGCCATAAACTCGACATCGAACCCGGTCATAAACCGGTAAAGCAAAAGCTGCGACATCAGGGAAGGGACCGAATAGAAGCGGCCAAAGCCGAGGTGCAAAAGCTGCTCAAGGCAAACTTCATCAGGGAGTGCCAATACTCTGATTGGCTCTCAAATGTAGTTCTGGTCAAAAAGCCCAACGGCAAATGGAGAATGTGCGTGACTTCAATGACTTAACAAAGCAATGTCCTAAGGACGACTACCCGCTGCCAAAAATAGATCGCCTAGTCAACTCCACAGCGGGGCACGCTCCCTTAGTTTTCATGGACGCCAACGCGGAATATCACACAAATCCCACTGCAGAAGAAGATCAACCCACACACCGCCTTCATCATCACAAACGCAGGTGTCTACTGTTACAAGGTGATGCCCTTTGGACAGAAGAATGCTGGAGCAACATACCAAGGATGGTCAACAAGGTATTCAATGCTCAGATCGGAAAAAATCTGGAGTTTACGTGGACAACATGATAACTAGAGCAAAGAGGCAAAGCAACATGCCGCAGATCTGCGTGAGACCTTCCTCACCCCTGAGGAAGAATGTCATGCGTCTCAACCGCGAGAATGTGTTTTTGGGGTAACGGAGGAAATGCCTGGGATTCCTCGTAGATAGAGAGAGAAATCGAAGCAAACCCGGATAAAAATCCACAATCATCATCAACATGCAATCTCCGAAATCCGTCAAAGAGGTGCAGAAGCTCACTGGGCTGTGTTGCTGCCTTAGGAAGGTTCATGTCCAAATCTGCAGACAAGTGCTCTCCCTTCTTCAAAACTCTGAAGAACAAACAACTTTGAATGGACCACGGAGGCGCGAAGAAGCCTTCAACAACCTCAAAGAAGTATCTGGCTAACCTCCCCAAACTCGTCTCCCCCCTATCAGGTGAAGTGTTGTTTCTATATGTTGCTATTTCTGAATATTCCCTAAGCGCCGTCCTTGTGCCGAAAGGGAGGAACAAACACTGCCAACATATACTATACTATCAGTCATGCCTACAGGGGTCTGAGGCCAATTATGGCGAGGTGGAGAAGTCAATATATGCCGTGGTAATGGCAATAAGTCGGAAACTGAAACCCTACTTCCAATCTCATCAAATCCGGGTTAGAACTAGCCAGCCATTGAAGAAGATTCTTGAAGGGAAGAACCAATCCTCTAGAATCGCTGATTGGTCCAACCAATTAGCAGATTTTGGAATCGAATACGAGCCCAGAACAGCCATCAAGGCACAGGCTCTCGCTGATTTCATAGCTGAAACTACAGGATCCATTGCTGTGGATCCTAATCAAGAATGGAAGCTCTATGTAGACGGATCCTCCACTAGGACATCTAGTGGAGCCGGAATAATCATCATATCATCAGCAGGGGCGAAGCTTGAACATGCAGTGCACTTCCAGTTCACAGCCTCAAACAACGAGGCAGAATATGAAGCCTTGATCCTTGGGATCAACATATGCAGAAATTCAGGGGCCAAAGTAATATCGGCTTATTCGGATTCCCAACTAATTGTGGGACAGATCAATGGAGAATATGAAGCAAAAGACGACAGCATGAAGATGTACCTACAAAGGGTAAAGTCCCTGATTGCGCCTCTACAGTTCGACATCCATCATATTCCCCGATCTGCAAACGCTCAAGCAGACTCCCTAGCCAAACTTGCAAGTTCAGCAGACGGTCCCAAAGCCCGCAACATCATCTGGGAAGTCTTACCTACCCCCAGCATCAACCAGGCAATAGCAACAGTGGATAGAAGCTCGACCTGGATGAATCCCTTGATCTAGTTCTTCAAGGATAACGCCTTACCTGAAGATCCATCGCAGGTGCCTCTATTCATAAAGAAAGTCAAATGGTTCGAGTTCCACGAAGGAACCCTCTACAAGAAGAGTTACACACACCCACTGCTGAAATGTGTAACCCCAGAAGACGGTAACTACATCCTCCGAGAAATACATGAATGAGGATGTGGCATTCACCAAGGCACCAGAACCATCATCAGCAAATCCTTGAGGAGCGGGTATTATTGGCCAACAATGAAAGAAGATGCTGAGAAGCTGGTCAAAACATGTGAAAAGTGCCAGTACTTCGCAGAAGTTCCCAGGAAACCCTCAAATTATCTCACCACAATCCAGGCTGTGCTGCCCTTTGAAAAATGGGGTCTGGATCTGCTGGGGCCCTTCCCCCCTGCTAAAGGCCAAAGGAAGTTCATCATTGTAGCCATTGATTACTTCTCAAAATACGTTGAGGCTGAACCTCTAAGCGCCATCACGGATAAACAAGTATGTCAATTTATTTGGCGTAACATTAATTTATTATTTTTTTTATATACTTAATTTTGAAAACTTGAGTCATGTTTAACCACATGATTTTCGAAAAAGTTTCAAAAATTAAATATTAGAGTAATATGTTTGATTAAGTGTTTAGTAAATTATTTGTAATGATTTGATTTACTAAATATGTTTGGACCTGTGTTAATCTCTAGCATGTTCAAATTATTTGTTTTACTCTATGTTTTTAATTAAGTTTGTTTATAAGTTTGCCATCATCAAAAAGGGGGAATTTGTTGGCCCATTTGAGTTTTGATGATCACTTGACAATTATAAACAAACAAAATATTTTAGAGATTGTCTTGTAGGTCAAATATCCGATTGTCATAATCGTTGATGGCGCCTAAGAAGGTTGTGCAAAGAGCATTGCATGTCGAAGTCAAAGTCAAAGTCAAACTTATAGAATCAATCTTGCAAAGTCAAACAGTCAAGGTACATATTCCAGTTCCAAGATTGACGAAACTGAAATCAGACCAGATGGAGACAATGCAGTGTTCCCAACACAACGAGTAAGAGAAATAAGTCAACAGAGAATAGGGAAATAAATTTTATTTTTATTTTTCTTTTATTGACGTGTACGGTTGAAAATAAGTCTTGCATAAGGGTTTTTTAATTGGCTAAAAATAACAACCTATTTTAATGGACTAAATTAATTTAGATCCTATTTAATCTCCACCAAAATAGGATTTACTAAAAATAGCCTAACCTAACCGTGTACTTGGAGTAACCTCCAAGTTTCGTACCCACGGTCCCACGTTTTTATCTCATGGGATTAAGGCTATTTCTAATTCTTGTTGGTATATAAATACTCTTATATCCGGCTATTAAACACTTGCCGTGAGTGCCCCCTTCAAGAATCAAGGGAGATTAATTAAAGAAAAGGAAAAAGATAAGTTGTTCCTAATAGCCAATTAAATCAATCAATCTTTCCTTGTGCAATTCATTGTTTTCATCCAATCTTAGAGAAATTCTTTGTATGGTTTTTATAAGTGTGTAAACTTAGACTTTGGGAAGTCTAAGGGGGAATTTAGAGAAGTTTATGTAAAAGAGAGAAAAAGAAACAACAAGAAGAACCGAGAAGGAGAAATAGAGAATTAGGCCTAGAAAAGAGAAGGAGAAGAATTTTATGTAATAGAGTTGTAAATTACAAAAAATTTAATAAGAGAAGTTAAAATCCGAAGTGGTCGTGGCTTTCTTTCTTACAAGGCCAACAAAGTTTCCACGTTAAATCTTTGTGTTCTTTTAAGTTTCTTTAATTTGCTTTGAGTATTTTATCATTGTAAAATTCCGCAAGAAACAGGGCAAAAATACTCCGGAAGGCTACACAACAATTCACCCCCCCTCTTGTTGCGTTCATTATCTCTAAGTGTTTCTACAACGAGATATGGCATTCCTAGGGTTATAATAACTGATAATGGCCGACAATTCATAAGCAAAAACACCCTTGAGTACTGCGACAAATTCAATATCCAAATTAGATTTAGCTCTGTCTCAAGGCCTCAAACAAATGGCCAAGTTGAGTTGGCCAATAAAATTATCCTGTCCGGAATAAAGAAGAAGATTGAAGGTGCTAAAGGGTCTTGGGATGAGGAACTGCCTGGGATCCTATGGGCCATGCGCACAACTGTCAAAGATGCTACAGGACATACACAATTTTCTCTCGTGTATGGCTCTGAAGCCGTACTTCCTGTGGAAATAGGCATTCCATCCACCAGGATTGTTTATTATTCCTATGACGAGAACGAGGCCGAAAAAAGGGTCAACCTAGACCTCCTACCTGAAACGAGAGGAAACGCCCTGCTACGTTCCCTTGCACAAAAACAGAGAATGACAAGACAATTCAACCGAATGGTCAAACCGAAGCAGCTGCAACTCCATGATTATGTCCTCAGAAAGGTAGAGGCAACAGGAAAGGCTACAGACAAAGGAAAGCTGGGAGCGAACTGGGATGGTCCATTCAAAATCGTCCGAATTATCAAACCCGGAACCTATGAGCTACAAGATGAGGATGGTAAATTGCTTAAACGACCCTGGAATGCTGATCACCTGAAAAAGTTCTACATCTGAACAACCCCTTGCAAGGGGCCACTATTACGTTTTATTAATTAGAGTTGAACACTTTAACACTTTGATTCTGTTGTGATTGTTACACTTGCGGTACACTGCACACATCTTCTTCTTTGGAATTATCTCACATGTTAATTGAAGGAACCTATGTTCCAAGATTGGTTGCAAGAGATTGTTCAGAAAACGTCTTTTTAATGCTTGAAGGTCCGAGACTCCTATGAGTCGTACCCCCATGTTTGCTTGAAGAAAACCTATGTTTTCTCAAGGCTAAGTTATATGGTTGTTGTTGAAGGTCCGAGACTCCTACGAGTCGGACCCCCATGTTTGCTTGAAGAAAACCTATGTTTTCCTATGTTTTCTCAAGGCTGTTATTGTGTTGCTGTTGAAGGTTCTAGACTCTTACGAGCCGGACCCCAACGTTTGCCTGAAGAGAACCTAAGTTCTCACAATGCTAAGTTATTGTCAGTTCATGAAGGTCCGACACTCCTATGAGTCGGACCCCCATGGGGGCTTGAGAAGAACCTAAGTTCTCAAAGCTGTGATTTTGTTAGTACATGAATGTCCGAAATTCTTACGAATCGGACCCCCCGGAGTGGGTTGAGAACCTGCGTTCAAGACTACAAAGATGCGGGTTAACAGACACATGCATCAAGAAATCTACATATAATATGAGATCTGCGATCTCCAAAAATGTTTTATACAAAATAGGCACTCCGGCCAACCGTCATCAATATACAAAACTATACAAATTGTACAAAATTAGGACTAATGTTCAAAAAATTAATAAAGATCATTCAGCTTCAGCAGGAGGGGATGTCGGTTGAGGAGTGGACGGCCGGGAGTTTAGTAGCTCATTCACATCAAAAGTCAAAGGCTCCTTGGCTTCCAACTCCGAGGCAAGATCGGCCACCATTGATTTCTCCGCCATAAGATCACCAGATAGGTCAGTACATGTTTTCTCCAGTTGAGAATAACTAGACCTATCCGGGACATGATGAAGGGTTGGAGCCGAGACGCGGAAAGAAGACCAATCAACACTTAATACCCGCTCTTCCAGGTCAGCGCTAACCTGCTGCCTCCAAGAGCCGAGCTCTTCCGCATCCCATGCTGGATCATTCAAGGTGGCGGATGGCTTGTCAAAATCAGCCTTTAGAACAGCCAATGCCTCCTGCCTCTTTGTCTTGGCCAGCGCCGCAATCTTCTCGGAGTCATAACCCAGCTTAGTGGAGGCCATTTGATGAGCTTTAGCTTCTAGAAGCATGCCATTGTAAATCATCTCCCCAGAGAGACGAGCCATGAATGGTCCACAATCCGCCGAGCTCAGCCACTCCTTCGTAATCCGACCTCTCCTCTCCGACTTCAGTTTATAATATTTAGCAACTTCAGCCAAGAGTTCCATCTTCTCCAGGATCTCCTTAAAAAAGGCAGGAAGATCCTTACTCTGGGCAGCAGCCGAATCCAAAGAGGTTAAGAGGTCAGACACCTCTGTGGCCACTCACAAAACCGAGCCAGATGAACTCTCCAACTTTTGAGTCACTTCCCCCAAAATCTCCTTCATCCGGGCCGTCCACTGATCCGCTAATTCCAGCTGCTCCGACAAACTTCTGCATTTTTCAAGCTTGGCCGTGAGCCTGGCCAACTTATCGTTCTGCTCATCTACCCGAGCGGTCAAGGCTCGGACAGTCTCTTGATCCACTTCATTCTGCTGGATCTTTGAGGTTTCAAAGAGCATCCTTATCAGCCCCTATAAAGAAAACCATCAGCACCTATAGCCAAGCCAAGGGGGAAAGAAGAGTTTATAGCCTAAGTTACCTCAGCCATGGCAGATTGAGCCTTTAGCAGCCGGTCTGCCGGACTTATGGAATCTTGATAGTCCATATCTTCCTGGCGAACGAGGCAACGACTCGCCCTGTTGAACCGCCCAGCAAGTTCAGAAAAACCCAAGTTTACAAAGGGAACACCAGCCTTAGGAGTCTTGATGTTCCTAGCATAAACCTGTTCCTCCTCCACTAACACTTGCTTCCCCTTGCCAGTGGGGACCTTTGTCGCCGAATTAGTCTTCAGAGGGACTGCGTCAAAAACTTGCTCAACGGAATCCGACGAAGCGTCTTCCTCATCTTCTACTACTACCGGATTGTCCGGAGTAGGCCCTACGGTTTTGGACTTGGTTATCGAAGAGGGCCTCTTCCTCTTCTTGCTGGCCGGCTTCTCCCTCGCAGCCAAGTCATTAGGAGGAAGAATCTCCTTCCGCTTCTCCAATAGAACTTGAGCCTCATCATGACTCGGGGCGTCTTTGACACCCTCCATGACAGTTGCCGAATTCTGAAACAAACAAAGGTTAGTTAACCTATATCTCTAAACTTACAACACGAGCAACCAGGTCAGACTTACAGTCGGAGGGCGGGGAACCGGCGGTGGGGGATCCGCCGTCCTCAACGCTGTGGCAAAGGCATTTAATGTGTTGAACTGTGCCATTAGTGCTCTATACTTTAAGCCAACCTCGTGACGAGCAACTCCTGCAATAAACGAAAGTATCTTATAAGTCACGGCTGAATGACAGTTAGGAAGATACAGTTTTGAGAAACCCACTTTTATTAATCCTTAGACTGATATCATAAGCAGATAAAAACAACTCCTTTCTCAAGTCAAGTAACTTGGGTATCCATCTGCGCTGTACGAAGATCGGCTTACGATTCAACTCTACAGACATTGTAGCATATCTAACGATGATTGCTTCTTCCTGGTTACAAATGGGGACATTATTATTGAAAGCTTCTAACTTAGGGTCGATGTCAAAGGTTGTCTTTATATCCCAGCCATGCCTGTTATATAGGTAACCGAACTTCGTCCTGAATAACTTGTTGCTGTCAGGCAATTCTCCGACAATCTTAAACCCCCTTCGATGGGATAAAGTCACCCATCCTGCGCCATTAGTCTTCGAGCTACAAAGTCTAGCCCGGAAAATGTGGCGAAACGCCGTCATGCTGGGTTCATTCCTTAACCCCTTACTCACTAGGATAAACGCCACTATGCAACCCCAGGCGTTGGGGTAAAACTTGGCTACAGTAATGTTTAGTAACTCCAAAACTGCTTTAGCAAAGGGGTGCAACGGAAACCTCAAACCCAACTCAAAAGCTTTATCGTACACAGCGATGCATCCACCCGGAGGATAGCGAACCGTGTCGTACAATGCCGGTTTCACAACATCATAACCTTCCACCAGGCCCCATCTCCTAGCCATACTTCGTCTATCGCTATCTAAGATCTCCATCATAGTTCAATCGACGAAGTAATTTAAAGGTCCCCCATGGGGTATGTAAAATGGGTGTGGAACGTTCTTTGCAGTGTCTCGGCTGGGCGAACACTCTTTTTCCGTCGTCTTCTTCATATCTACATGAACCAACTCTAACAGTTTAGGTTCAACACTTAAGTATCCGGGAACAAACGCTAAAGAAACTTCCCAAGGGTAAGGTAAAATGGTCTCAAGCGGATAAAAGGGCGAAACATCAGATTCGTCATCACTTGGTATTTGTTCATAATGCGGAGTCACTTGGTATCTTAGACTACCATCATCCGACTCATCAGAATCAACCCTGGTCCTTGTGTTCTGGGATTCTGAGTCCTTATTCAAGTTAAGTTGGGGAAGTTCTCTACATAAATCCTCTAAGTATAAAGTCTCCATTTTAGAAACAGCAAATTATCAACAGTTATACAGATTACAAATCAATATTTTATTAAGAACAAGTTGAAGATCTTCAAAAACAGGTTAAAGATCAATGAATAAGGGATGAAGATTTGAAGAGCAGGTTGAATATCAATAAAAAAATCAAAAATTTATGAGTTTGATCAAAAATTTAGAAAATACCTGGTGAAATTGTTGTTCAAAGCTGAATTTCAGAAATCGCCAAGTGTAAGAGCTTCTCTCTCTAGAAAATGGGTTGAAATTTTTAAGAAATCTTCTAACTAGAATGAAATTCCAAGAATGTGGTAGTTGAATATTTAATACCCCCATTAATGCTCTTTAGTGAAAGTAGACATTATTTGGTGAAATCATTCATGTCCGAGACTTCCATAAGTCGGACCCCCTCTTTGACCCTAAGTGTTGGGCCAAATTCATCTAAGTATACCTGTATATACTCTCAGGTCCGAGACTTCCATAAGTCGGACCCCCTCTTTGACCCTAAGTGTTGGGCCAAATTCATCCAAGTATACCTATGTATACTCTCAGGTCCGAGACTTCCATAAGTCGGACCCCCTCTTTGACCCTAAGTGTTGGGCCAAATTCATCCAAGTACACCTATGTATACTCTCAGGTCCGAGACTTCCATAAGTCGGACCCCCTCTTTGACCCTAAGTGTTGGGTCAAATTCATCCAAGTATACCTATGTATACTCTCAGGTCCGAGACTTCCATAAGTTGGACCCCCTCTTTCACCCTAAGGGTTGGGCCAAATTCATCCAAGTATACCTACGTATACTCTCAGGTCCGAGACTTCTATAAGTCGGACCCCCTCTTCTGCCCTGCAAAGTGTTTGGGCCAAATTTCATTAAGTATAGCTATGCCTGCTTCCAGAGTCCGAAACTTCCAAACTCCGACACACCAAAAGGCCGAGACTTCTAAAATCCGAGACATGATATGCCCAAATATCAAGGATATTCTTCAAATTTCTAACGTCATGATACAATTTTCCCGCATATAGGCCAAGCTCAACTTTCCTCCAAGTAAGTTATCCTCTTATCCTATATGCGTGGGGCCAATGTTGGGGACCATAAATCCCATATGTTCGAAATTACCATTATACCCTTGGTCAACGGGTCAAAGGTCAATCGCTCGAGTCAAGGTCAACTCGACTAATCTCAATCAACTAAGAGTGAATAGGGAACCGAATGGCAGTTCAGTAGTTATTCCTGATGAAGAGTACTCCCTCCTATAACCGCCCGTGATCACGAGTAACCGTCCTCAATAAGGTCACTCGCTCCACTATACTCGTCAGAGGTTACTATCTCTGAAGTAACTTCCCAGCAGTTACTACATGATGTCCCCGGATCCTTACAAATACCATCTTCTTCTTCCAAAACAAGGTTACGCAATCTTATTCAAAAAATACATACATACATTCGTAGCATCTCTCTTCGGATCTGACTTAAGCATCGGAGAGCTGTTCCGGGACATCAGCCCCCGGTTTAGTTTTCCTTGTGGTTGCAGGTGTACCATGTGTGGCGGTCGGATCATCATCCTTCCTAGACTTGACGTTACTTCCCTCAAGGTGTTCCCTTATACAAATTCGACAGTTTCCCAGCCGAAACAAACACGTTACTTAAGTATAGAGTTTTTGTATCTCAAAAAAAAATTAAAGTTTCGAGTTTTTGTAATATGTTTATTGGTTTATATTTAGTATTAATCATATGGGGAATCTTGTTAATTTATTTAAAAAATTATTGAGGATGTTACACAACAAGAAATTAATTTTCTACCATTTATTATTTGATAATCTAAATTAGTTAATTAACTAAAATTATTTTATAAACTAATAACAATTTGACAAATTGAAATTAATCATAATTTTTCTTGATTTATGAATTGTATTAAATTAAAAATGGGAAATTTCACGTGATAATCATGAGGTTTTGGGTTTTCCATGTGGTAATCAAAACTTTTAAAAAATCCATGCGGTAACCCTGAGGTTTACGTAATTGTTCCATCGTGAGCTTTTCGCACATAAAAACGTTAGAAAACATTAATTTTGAATCTTTAAAGTTATTGTACGCCTATTTATGCGACTCACCATTTCAAATGCCATCAATTCAACCTTTTTCCCCCAAACATAAACTCCAACTCTACCATCTTTCATCCAAATGCTATTTTTCCCCCAAATCCAAAGATGGTAAAGTTAGGATTTTTTATATTTTGAAAGAAAATGTTGCAACTGATGGCATTTGAAATGGTTAGTCGCATAAATAGGCGTATAACAACCTTAAAGCTTCGATATTAACGTTTTGCTAACGTTTTACGTGCAAAAAGGTCATGGTGGAACAATTTGGTAAACCTCGGGGTTACCACGTGGATTTTTAAAATGTATTGGTTACCACGTGGAAAAGCCAAAACCTTAAGGTTACCACGTGAAATTTCCCATTAAAAATTTATTTGCGTTTACAATAGTTTGGTTAAAAACGGTTTGGGTACAATTTGATTGAAAACTGGTTTGGGTTAAGTGGGTTATAGCCAGACTTACTTCAGTTTCGTGCATACTTTGAGGCAAATATGACTCGGTTCGGTCGTTATTAAATTATCTTGATCGTGGCCAATGGTACTATGTCGGTTAGAAAAATTGATAACAGTTCAAATTTAGATTTTCCATTTTTCGGCTAAACCGATTTGACGGAAACTTTGATTAAGATATTTTCGGTACTATGAACCTAAAATACACACTTTTGGATTGAATAATACTTCCTAAGGTCCACTGCATTGAGTATAAATATTTAGGATAAATATCATGTTAGTTTTTAGGAAAAATTACAAGAAAATACCGAATCTATATACCTTTTTTTAAAAAGCTATTTTATATAAAACATTTTGCAAAAAATTACCTTATATAATACAATTTTTTGCAAAACACTACCTTTTGCTGATTTTCGTCAGTTGACTATTAACATTAACGTTGACCTGCACAGAATTGTATTATATAAGGTAGTGTTTTGCAAATAACTGTATTATATAAGGTAGTGTTTTGCAAATAATTGTATTATATAAGGTAGTTTTTTGTGCAGGTCAATGTTAATATTAACTGTCAACTAACGAAAATCAGTAAAATGTAGTGTTTTGCAAAGAATTGTATTATATAAGATAGTTTTTTACAAATTTTTTTATATAAGGTAATTTTTTAAAAAAAAGTGTATAAATTAGGTAATTTATTCTTATAATTTTTCCTAGTTTTTATTAACTTAACGTAATAAAGATGATCTCAACTTGACATCTATTTAAGAGTTTCTCGAATGATAGTTTACCGATGTGAATACAAATTTAGTATTACTTATGATAAGTCCCAAATCTAGCTTGAAGTATTATTATATGAAAGTTGCTTATATTATAATACTACAGCTCATATTCAAAAGTAAATGAAAATAATGAAATTGCATGTGCCATATTATAACGCATGTGCCATATTATTTTACTAGTATAGAAACTCGTGCAATGCACGAATTTGTTAGTGCAAAATATATATACAAGTTTGAAATAATAATGTAAGTAATAACTACTGTATTAAATTTACCAAATACATGATTTTTTAAATTAAAACATAATTACTGACGTTTATTTTAATTATTTACCTGATATATAACTTTTTTTCATTAGTTGAACATATTAAATTCAAAGTTAACTAAATAGAATTAATATATTATATCCAACAAATACTTTACCTAATTTAGCTTCAAACTTAAATAAAAAATATTAGATTTTAAATTTGATAAATATTGTCATGCCTCTTTAAAAGATGACACTTGAAATTTATAGTTAATTACAACTCATAATTATTGTTGGAATATTAGTAAGATATTATTTTATTCTAGGAAAGTTTTTACACCTAATTCATATACGTACTATGTAGTCTCTTTATTTTGCAATATTTATTATACTAGATAATGTCTGTGCAATGCACAATTTTATAAAAATTTCTGACATATTTGTAAAAAAGAAATTTGTGGCTTTATGTTTCTACTCATTTAATAAATATTATTAAATGAATGATTTCTAATTGGTATCTGACATATTATACAATACTATAAAAGTGTTCGAAAATTTCATGTGTCATCTTCTATGGATTATACAATACTATAAAAGTGTTGGAAAATTCCATGTGTGTTCTTCTAAGGAGGCATGATAAATATAATTATTTTAGTGGATGATAGTTGATTATATGAAAATATTTACCTAATTTAGAAATTTGTTATTTTAAAAATCATACAATACTAAAAAAAGTGTTGGAAAATTCCATGTGTCATCCGGTAAGGAGGCATGACAAATATAATTATGTTAGTAGATGATAGTTGATTATATGAAAATATTTACCTAATTTAGAATTTTGTTATTTTAAAAATTAGAACTAAATTAGGTATACTATGGAGTATAATTTATTATAGAATTTCTATATAACTAATCTAAATTTTAATATATTTTTGATTGGATGAAAAAGTGAGATATTCGATAAATAGTTAAAAATATCAATATTTAATTAATTTTTGCTTTAAAAAAGTCATGTATATGATAAATTTAATCATAATAATATATACTTGCATTATTCAATCTTTGAAGTTATATTTATATATATTTCATACTAATTAATTCGTACATTGCACGAGTTTCTATACTAGTTTATGCATAATGGGCCGTGTGAATCTAAGGTACTTTACTTATTTGAATACACATGTTGAAGTAAACAAACAACCTATATGAAGTATTATTAAATGAAAGTTACGTATATCATAATACTATGTACTACTTCTCTTTAAAAGTATGTGAGCAAGGAAGTTGCATATGCCATGTTAATCCCCATTATTAAGCATAAACAAAGAAGTCTTATTAATTTTAATTACGATCAAAAGTCAGAAACTAATAATATTTCTTCTTTTATTTTTTTCTATTTGCATAGTATGTAATATATAGCCGACAATATTAATGCATAGTTTTGTACTGCGTCCTTTTTAAAAATTTGTTATAATTTCACCTTTATGCCGTGTATAAAGGTAGTTTTGACCTTTTAGTTTAATTAACTTTACAAATATATATACACACATCGAAAGCGCTTGTGATTCAAAGGATAAAGATTCTTTATGGAGTTTGGTATTGAACCCACACTCGGACCTATCTTGTGCGGAATATTGAAAGTGTCCTTTACCTTAATATGTATAAATATAACTGAGATTAAAATATGTTTTGAAATTCCTGTTCACAGGCGACTAAATGTGAATCTAAAACCTAGTAAGATACTTAAGATCTATAACTATTACTAAAACAAAACAAGGCTTACATCATCAACTTTCAAAATTGCTTACGTGTCGCATCTTTATTAAAAATTTTCCCTCTAAACTTAAATGATGATGTCATCCTTATTATGATCTTTGACTTTTTATCTCTTATTTTGAGCATATTATTATCTTATTAATTGTTTTTATTTTTTTTACATTTTGGATCAAGTTAAATTAAATGTATTAGAAAACTATATATTTTTACTTCATTTATTTTAATTATTTATAAAAAAATTTTAATTTATTAAATGAATATTATTTAATGTATTGGATATTTTAAAATGGTTAAATATAATATACTATTTTTAGGATTTGTTTTTGGTATTTATACTCTTGGTTACTCAAATGCAATGATTAATTCTAATATGATTTAGCTTGTGACTATTGTTATGTAAGTCATTTATATTTTTTATGAGAAAAAATTATCTGTGTCGTTTAAACTAATAAAATAATTTTACATAATTCTATGTAAATATATTTGATTTAGAAGTGTGTTATTGATAGTAATAATATTTAATACTTTTATAAAATTAATGTAATAGGTATTTTTGTTAGAAAAATTAATATGTTATTTTTTAATTAAAAAATTCATAATTTCATATTGTACTTAAGGTGAGAACCATTTGCTCTTTTATTCAAAATAAAAAAATAAATGTATAAATATAATTATATTGCGCACAATGCAAAATATAATATAATTTACGTAATGTATACAACTGTTCATGGTGAAATAAAATATAAACATAATACAAAAATATGTTAAAAAAATTAGATAAAGCCGTGCATCGCACGGGCACTATCTAGTATCTTACTGATTTAAATACACTTGATTAAGTAAGCAAAACACCTAGTACAAAGTATTATTAAATGAAAGTTGCGTATATTATTGTAACATACCTTAAGATGGTGTTTTAAAATAAACTTCAGTTACTTTTAAAAGTAGGTAAAATTAATATTTATGTCCCATACTCCAATTTATTTAAGGGGCTAACTAAATTTATTGTTATTAGACAACAAATAACTAATTAACTAAATTGATTTATAAATAGTGAGTGTGGTATCTAATACATAAATTGAAAAGGTCATATAAATTATTAGGCATAATAATTAAGATTATGATAATTTATTTAAATATAGAATATAACCTTTCATTTCATATTCTCATTTAATACTTGTAATTAAATACTATGATAATCTCTAAATTAAATTATCATTAGTTAATAATAAACAAATAAAATATTAAAACCTTTCAACTAACTTTAGTAGTTTAGGTGCGTTAGATTGAATTTGCAAGTAGGACTTTCACGGTTTTCATTCAAGGGAATTCATAGATTACTTTTTTTTAATTTATTTTCATTACATTATAATAATAAAAAAATTGTTCTTCATCCATTAAACTTATATTAAGCAAGTGCTAATCAAGATTGGAGAATACTATTTGAAGTTTTATATTTGGGTTGAAGAAATTATTTTATACAAGGATTTGGAGGGTTATTAATTTTTTCAAGGCTATTATCTAAATTTTTTATTTTTTTCTTTTCTGATTGGAGTTTATACAAAGGTAACTAGTTTGACCTCTCTTTTCTTAATTAACATATATTTGCATATATTTTAGTTATATGGAATATCTGGAAATATACAAGTAAATAATAAGCTAATTTAGGGGTGGTAATTTATATTAAATTAGTCCAAATTTATAATTGTTGTCATTTTTTTTATATATTATTTTGGCGTTTAATAAATTTTCAGTATTCATCAATCAGGCTAAATAAAGTTTCCGTAAGTTATTTATTTGTTTTTTTTGCATATCATAATCTTTAATACTCCCTCCGTTCTTTTAAGTTTGTCCACATTACTATAACGAGTAGTTTCAAAAGTTTGTCCTATTTAAAATACTTTCCTATTTTGGAAAGTTTTTATCTTCCATCTACTCTCTTTATCCCTCATTTCTCTCTCATAATATCAATAAAATCATTAATTCACACCACTATTCTAATAAAATAATACTCACTATCTACAAAGATTTCACCTTTCTTAATTTGTGTGAAATCTTCAAATACAATTATTAATTCACACCACTATTCTAATAAAATAATATTCACTATCTACAAAGATTTCACCTTTCTTAATTTGTGTGAAATCTTCAAATAGGACAATAAAAAAAGAACGAAGGAAGTAGTATTTTAATCAAAAGTATTGAATCTAATGAATTGTGGTGGTAAATAAAATATCCCACCAATTGATATATTAATGTTGGAATGGTTGTATGTGAACTTAGTAATATATAATTGATTAAATTATTAATTGGAAATTTTATGTTTGGTACTAGTCATGTCCTAGGTTGATGTAGGTTGTAGTAATTTAGTTTTATTTGCATTGTCTTCTCACCTAGTTAGCAGTAATTTAATTTAATTTATTATTATTATTATTATTATTATTATTATTATTATTATTATTATTTTAAAATCTAATTTATTGATATCAATGTTAAATTATTTAATCGGATGGTTGGAAATCTGTTGAAAAAAAGGGGTTGACTTGGGTTATTATTTTATTTCTTGATAAATTGATATTTTGGTTCAAACAAAATTAGTATTGTATTTTATTTTGAGATTTAATTTTGTTTCTTTTACGATGTTACGAGTGTTGTTGACATAGTTGTACTTTTGAGTAAAATAACACTTTCATAAGTACCTCTTTGCCAAGAGTTAGTAATAGGGTTGACTTTTCTAAATATAAGTTTACTTTATTCTCAAACTCAGACATTATTCATAACATTAGTTATTTTGGTATTTATATAAAAATTGGAATTTATTACTTGGATTTTTATGTTTTAAACAAAAAAAAATGATTTATTTGATAAAGTATATTTGTGTCAAGTATTTTTGATGTTGGATTTGAGTGTAAGGCCTATTTTAGCATCTCATGAACGTTTGCGATGGTGATTTTACATCTAAAGTTTTAGGATTTACATTTTATGAGAGTAAGGAGCCATATTAAGAGTGCAAGGCGTGTGTTGGCATCTCTTAATGGTTATAACATGGTAATACATATATATACCTGGTTTAATTGCTGTCGTCCCGGTACCCAGTGGTGTAAGGCAAAGGAGACATCCACTGCTAAGGGGGAATTGGTCATTCTTAGACAGGTCTATTTTGTAGATTGGGGTTCGCCCGACAAACCTTAGGAGTTGTTAGTGTAAGGCCATCTTGTGGGCATCTAACACCGGCGTTCATTCCTTCTCCATTTGTTATTTATGTTTTGGAATTTGTGAAAACATATATACTTATTTGATTTACTAAGTTATTTAAATTAATTTATGAAATTTATGTTGTTCAAAAGCTTTAATATTTTAGATTTGTTTTTCACTCGAAAACTAGTTCTAAATTGGATTTATTTATTTGTATAACTAATTGATAATTGTTTAACTTCTTGTAATTGGAAATGATATTGTTATGTGTTTTATGATTGGAAAGGACATCTAGTTACTCCCCACTGATTGTGCTTTTATGTTTTCATACAGATGGTGAATGATTACCACTACAACAAATTTAGCTTTTTGCGACATAAGATTTAGTGGCATTAAAAAAATGCCATTGATTCATATTTTTAGTGTAATAATTATTGGTTTTTGTTTTTAGTTCCACCATAAAGTGATTTAGCGATACTTAATTCGGTCTTTAGTGGCGTATGTAATTGTTACTATAGTCTATAGTGGCATTTGTGAGAAATGTCACTAGATCCTATGTGGCTAAAAGTTTTAGTGTGACTTTTTAATATGTTGCCAAAGGATCTAATAAATGTCACTAAATCCTTTATATACACTATAAGAAATTTGAAATAGTGACATTTGAATTAAATGTAGCTAAATATATCCCACTAAAAGCAAATTGTGTTGTAGTGTACATGGTCACTACCGTGTGGGCTGGAAGTGTGAGAGTGGACTCTAGGACTTTCTCTGCCACATGGTTTCTTGTTAGGTTTATAAAGTTAATACTGTTCTTTTTATTTAAGAGTAAGTGACAACCGTCTAAAAGGCTTTTTCCGCAAACCATTCTTGTTTTAAAAAGACGGGTTGTTACAATTATATTATAAAACTATATTATAAAACAATAGTACATACTATGAAAATGAAGAATATAAAAGAAGAAATTAATAAGACTTCTTTGTTTACCATGTTAATCCCCATAATTATGTATAAACAAAGAAGTATAGTATGTACTATTGTATAGTCGACAGTATACTTCATCCTTTTCAAATACATGTAATAAGTTCTTACTTAATTAGCTTTACAAATATAGTGTAGCGGTTTTTGTTAGATTTGTTTATATATATAATTTTAAAAAGTACTCCATCCGTTTTTTTGTTTTCTTTCCATTTACTTTTTGCACATTTTCAAAGCAACATTCGAACTTCAATATCTCTAAATACGTATTATAAAAAATTATCAAAAAATATAATGAAAAGGTATACATTAAGACGAATCTAACTAGATCTTAATTACATGGAATTTTGTTATCATCTATATATATATCTTAAAAATCTTAATCGATCAAATTTCTTTCTCCAAAATAAAATATTCTAAACGGGAAGAATATTAAGAAACGGAGGAAGTAGCTTTTTAGTATATACTAAGGAATAAGTAGAGATATTAGTGATTGAAAAAATAAATTAACATGCGTATTTTGAAAAATATTGAGAAGCTGCTAAATAAAAACAGAAGTAATACTATATCTTGTAGCTAAAAAAACTCATTAATTAATTTGAAGAAGGTATGTACATGTTTTTTTTTTTTTTTTTTTTTTTGTATAAAGAAAAATTAAGAATAACATTAAATAAAATAATTAAGGCACTATACTAGAAAAAATACGGATCATCGGCATATAAAACCACAAAGAATGAAAAAAGTCATTGGCCAGGCAAGGATAGGATTTCAAAGCACGACCCATTTTAAGTCCATTTGAATTATAAATGGATCTTATTCGACTTAGCCCATATTTATTTTCCTTCAACCCGACCCTTATCCGATCCATTGAACACCCCTAGTTTCTATTAACATTTTCATTTTATATTAGCAAGTCTAGAAGAGACGGTCCAACTATGAGACAAACCTATATAATCAGTCTATTTTTCTAATTGATCACTATAAAATTGTTAGTGATCATTTGACGTCATAAGTGATTACCTTAAGACTACTTAATAAAAGTTATGACTGATCACTTTTAAAATTATAAGTTATTATTTTATGTTTGTGTAAAATACATTAGGTTAGCGCAATAAAATTGATGTCTTCTTGAACCATCCTATTTGAGAATTTGTCCAATCATAATTCACCAATGTGAACACAAATGTAGTATCAATTATGATAGTTGACCAAGAAATTAAGTAACCCTTGATCAAATTATTTGAAACGAAATATAGGAATATTTATTTAAGCCAAATTGTCAACTTGATTAATATGATAATTTGTTACTACCCCTCTTGTTATCATCTATATATTGCCAAGAAAATAAGCTTCCATTTCATCTCCTATTCAATATCAAGCCTTTACTTATCAAACTAATTAAAGAGGTATACAAACTCACATTCCTCTTCTCTTTCTTCCTTTATAGTGTTCTGTTAAGCTCATTTTTCATTCAATTAATTAATGAAATCAGAATTTTTTAAAATTAATTTCAATTTAGCAACTATATATTGTATTAACTAATCTCTCTATGGCTGTATATAATCATGTGAAGCTTAGCTGAAATAATGATCATGATCAATTTTATGTTAATTCTAGTTCAATTCTCACCTAACACTTCCCTTTCTGTGTCTATTCTATAATAATAATAAACTAAAGAGATACGGAGTATTTATTTTGTTTGATGAATATAAATATAAATTTAACAAAAGAAATGCAAAAAACCAAAATGATTTGTAAGTTGACACAAGTAGTTGAAAATTTTTGCAGGAGCAGGAATCTTCAAGTATTAAAGAAATAAAGGAATTAAGAAAAATGTCAAGCCCAATTTATGTAACCGCTGCTTTCAGATCAGGACACAAAAACCAAGCTTATATATTCATGAAGAAGGAATATATCATTGAAGACGTGAATCCAGGTTCATATAATGACATAATATTATATGGACCAGCCAAAGTGAATCAATATTCATCTCTTAAGGGCACAGTTTTTGGAGACAAAGGAATAGATTGTGCTTTCCCTTCAGAACAAGAAGGAGTTGCATTCATCTTTTCCGGCAATCTTTGTGCCAAATGGTCTTACGGTCTAAAAAACCCAGAGAACAAGCTCCTGGTAGGGCCTTCCCCAATTGATGAGGTATTCCCTTATTTGAAGGGTACTATTTTTGCAAATGGGTTAGATGCTGCATTTGAGACATCACGTCCGTATGAAGTTTACCTATTTAAGGGTGATAAGTATGCTCGTATCAACTATGAGGGTGCTGGAAAACTGTTGAACAGTAGCCCCATACGCCAAACTGGTGTCTTTAAGAGGGACTATCTTTGAAAATGGCATAGATGGTGCCTTTTCTTTGGATCATGATACTTATCCGAATTCGGTATACCTTTTTAAAGGAGATACCTATGCTCGTGTCACCTACACACCTGGCACCGCTACTGAGAAACTAAACAACTTGGCAAAAATCAAGAGCTACTGGACTGGTTTAGGAAGCATCCTTCCTCGTTTTGAATGATATATCGTACGCCTTTTTATCCATGCTTAAATCAATGATATGTTATTCTAATTTAGTACTCGCTACTATGTCGTTTATGTTTTACCCAATAATCCAAGGATAATGAATGTTTGAGGCCTGCCTACCCCGAAAACTAATCATATTATAGCAACAATATAATCAGTTGTCCTTGTCCGTCAAATTAACTCAGGCTCAGGCTCAGACTCATATCCTTGATCAATTGCATTATTAATTGTTTTCTTCTATGTCAGTAATGCTAAGTTTATGCTGCAAGAAATTTATAATTCAATGTGTGTATTGAGGCAGAGTATTATGCTCTTTGCTCCAACAACTTGTATTATTCAATGTAATACTATTATTTCTTTTCGATTCATTCTAGTTTTTAAGTCTCAATTATTAATATAATTTTCCACTCATATGCTTAAGCAATCTTTGGTCATTCTTGAACTCTTATTTAATCTCCTAAGATCTACCTTTTAATCTCATCCTTGTCAAAAAGTACGCCGTGTTTTGCATTGTGTTTACTCTAGTCATAAAAGTCACAAAATCGCTATTAGCAGCCAACCAATCATATGAAAGACAAAATACGAAATAGACTTTCCTTGCATATATATATTAACTATAATTTATATGGCCATACCCTAGAAGATATTCAAATTTGATCTATATTAAACCTAGTACTAGCATGAACACACATAATAAAGTATTATTAAATGAAAGCTTGTTGTATTATAATACTACTACTAGCTCTTCAAAAGTAAATGTGGGCAAGGAAATTCATGTGCCTTGTTAATACCCATAATTGTATAAACAAAGAAGTCTTATATAGAACTAGTAGAGTATATAACATATCTTGGGGTCTCAACCATTATTAAGAACTTAATAATGCAAATACAAATTACAAATGGGAATTCGTATTCATCCCTTTGTTGATGACAAAATAAAATTACAAATAACAATGCTAAAATAACTTGAAGATTGTTTTGTAACGACAACCGTTACTCGGAAACTTGATACTTGTTGTAGGCGTGTAATCACTTTCCTTTTGTGATATTTCCCCCACAAAGGTACTTGGGTTTGTTGATTAGAAATTCACAAAGAGATTCAAACAGCACAATATACTCTTAGTACTTAGAGTATAAAACTTAATAACAAAGTGTTTAGAAATTCTAAGAATTGTAAGCTCTAAACAAGAGTCAATTACTCTCTTGGAAGGAACACAGGAAAATGAGAATCAGAAAAGGTGTATCTTTCTACTCATCATAAAGCCCTATTTATACTACAAGAGTGTAGCCTAAGGGTCATGGCCCAATTAATCACTCTTTATGATCATATTGATGATCACACAATCAATACCATTAATCTATGGCATTCATGAGCATTATTCACCAAAATAATCCTTTGTAACCTCTAAATTAAGAGTGGAATTAGCATTGGAATCCTATGCGATCAATTCAAGGATTAAGAAGCAAAACTTAGGATTATTAGACACTAAATGTTCAACAACCATAAGCTTAAGCTTTTGGTTGAGATGATTATGGTATCAGAAGGTCAGCACATTAACGGGGAAACACGAGGTGCACACACTTCATAAGCAAAGGAGATATATATTATCCAAAAACCATATAGCGATGGGAATAAGGTTTCCAATAGCTTATAAAGTGTGCACACAAATTTTTAATTTTTCGATGTGGGATAGCTCATCCCAACACCCCCTCACATGCGAACCCCCGTTAAGTTCGCATTTGGGAGTAATCAATTAAGGTAGGAACTCCATTCTTTTCGGACCTACCATTTTTTATTTTTTGATCGAAACATCGGCCCTAATACCATGTCAAAGAACAAAATCAACCAAAAGCTTAAGCTAATGAGGCCCCAAGATATGTTACATACTCTAACAAGAACAAAGTACAAACTAAAAAACAGAAATTTATGAGAAATTACTATTACAACAAAAACAATTCATATTTTATTTTCTATTTTTATGCTTGGCAATAGTACGTATTAAAATTTTTACTTCCTCCTTTTTAAATATTGTAATAGTTTTTTTTTTAATAATTTCAACTTATGAATCTTTATCATCATCTTCGTACCCAATATATCCTACACACAAAAATTATTTTCATTCTCTAAGGAGGGATGGAAAACGACACCACAAACCCCTAAAAGAGAATGCGGCCCATAAGTTTCTTAGCAAAAAAAATTAGTATAATATTCTTATCTACAAAAATTAGTATAATACCACTAAATTTATAAATGTTACTAATAACTAATTAGTAATAATTTTTACTTTCTTCATTTCATTTTTTTTGACAATTGAGATTGAATATATCAAAGAGCTTTCTCCCTTTCATACTTTCGTTATTCTTGTAAGATTTTATCTTGATTATTGTTTCTATCACTTTTTATCTTGATTATTGTTGACTTTCTTAGGTTTTGATTATGACTTCACTTAATTTGTATTTTAAAGTTGTATGTAGGACAATATCCGATTTTACAAAAGATCGTTGATAGCGCCTAAGACTTGGTCTACTGTTCCCAAGTTTGATAATATGACGACAATTGTTGATGGTGACAGTGCATTGTTTCAAGATGCAAGTCTGGAAAAGACGTCAGCTGGAAAATACGTAAAATTTATTTTCTAATTTTTAGTTGATAAAATAGTAAAAAATTTATTAAAATTTTAATAATGCAAATACAAATTAAAAAATGGGAATTTGTATTTATCCCTTTGTTGATGAAAAAATATAGACTTACAAATAATAATACTACAACCATTACCCGAAACCTTCACAAAGGTATTTGGGTTTGATGTTTGGAAAATCACAAAGAGATACAAACAACACAACACACCCTTAGTACTTAGGGTATATATGTTACTTAATAACAATGTGTTTAGAAAACAATAAGAATTGAAAGCTGTAAACAAGAGTTAATTACTCTATTGAAAAAAACACAAGCAAATGAGAATAACAGAAGAACAATTCAGAAAATTGGTGTCACGTTACACTCATCATCAAGCCTTATTTATACTACAAGAGTATAACCTAAGGGTCATGACCCGATAAATCACTCTTAATGATCATATTGATGATCACACAATCAATACCATTAATATATGGCATTCATGAGTTTTACACTCCATGATATTCCTTCATAATATCACAATTATTATAGAATAAGAGTAGGGATCCAATGCAATCACTCAAATAAAACCAAAAAAAACCAAAAAAAACCAACGGTCACATACAGCAGCAACCGCCGATTCGGCGGTACTACCCTTACCAAGGAAAGTCAACCCGACTTTTACTTTTTGAGAAAACCCATTTACCATAACCAAAGCCGAGTCAGCTTTAGGCCCATACATCAGGAAAGCCGATTCGGTTTTTGGGCTAACTTGGTTTTTCCTAATTTTCGTTTGTCCTATTCCTTGAATTACTTTTGGACCTAGTATTTTAATACACATTGTGCCACTACTTTAGTAGTACTTTAGTGATTATAAACTTAGGATTATTATGCACTAAATGTCCCCCATTTAGGGTATAATAAGCCTCCCATTTACAAAATAAAACTTGTAATCTATTTCATACATTAACGCTAATATCCCTACGGATTGAATTAATGTCTAGTACAACACACTTTACAAGTGACCGAGCCAAAATTGATATCCATACGGATTTGAATTAAATGAACCTTCCAACCACTTCAAGATAAAGTACACACAAAACCAATAAACATAAAGTCATTAACATGACACATTATAAAGCCGTGTCCGTACCTTATTCATAAGTTTATCATAGTTAATATGCCAATCTCGACTACTGAAGCGGCCACACTTTAAACTTATATAGGTAGGTTCTTCAACTCTTGATCTTCAGAACTTTCATTGGACAACTACCTTGTTCATCACGGTCCAAAGCAATGACGGGCCATTAGAACTTGTTGCTTACAAAGATCAAAAGGACTTTACCACATTGAATTCAAGACACGCAGTTACTCATGCGTGAATTGGGCTTTTCCAAACGATCTTTATTTACATAATTCGATTGCAATTGACGCTTGTTCAATTGAATCCCTACTCAGTGCTTTCGTAAACGAATCGGCCACATTTAACTTTGTGTTCACATAGTTAAAAGTTATGACCCCATTAGTGATAAGTTCTTGCACTAGGCTGTGCCTAAGAGCAATATGACGAGACTTACCATTATACACTTGACTATAAGTCCTACCTAAAGCCGTCATGTAATCCGCATGAATCGCCACCCATGAAATTGGCTTAGGTAACAAAGGTAACTCAAACATGAGATTCCTCAACCACCCTCTTTCACTAGATGCTGAAGCAAGAGCTATGAACTCAACTAACATAGTAGTATTATCTATACATTTTTGTATTTTTAGAAGACCATGAAATAGCACCTCCCCCATAAACAAACAACCAACCATTTGTAGAAGAATTGTCCTCTTCATTAGTGATCCAACTCGCATCGGAATAACCTTTCAAAATAGGAGCTCCCCGCTATACGCAATACCATGATCCTTGGTACCCAACAAGTATCTTAATACTCTTCTTATTGCCATCCAATGATGATGACCCAGGTTGCTTGTAAATCTACTAAGTTTACCTATCGCAAAAGCTATGTCTTGCCTTGTACAGATCATGGCAAAAATCAAGGATCCTATGACCTTTGAATTTACCAATTGAGAAATTGGTTGACCGGTGTGTTTGGCAAATTTCATACCTGGTTCCATGGGAGTGAAGACAGGTGCTTTATCAAGCATACTAAACCGCTTCAGTATATTCTCAACATAGTGAGATTGACTTAGCTTAAGCATACTAAATCTTTTGTCTCATGAACATGTACTAAACTAGTACCAAAGATGAGTATGTCATCTTCATATAGCCAAATGATAAGCCTATACCATGGCTATCAAATTTGCATATAAGGATTTAACAAATTTACACACCTTTTGCTCTTGACCTTCCAAAACAAACCCTTCGGGTTGTTTCATATAAACCTCCTCATGTAGTTCCCCATATAAAAATGCGGTTTTAACATCCACTTGATGTACTTCCAGATGATAGACCGTAGCTAAAGCTACTAATAACCGAATAGTGGTTATTCTTGCAACTGGTGCATATGTATCGAAGTAATCGATACCATGCTTTTGTCTAAAGATTTGTGCCACTACACGGGCCTTAAACTTTTCAATAGTACCACCAATTTTCATTTTCTTTCGAAAAATCCACTTGCAACCTATTGGTTTACAAGTAGGAGGAAGATCCACTAACACCTAAGTGTTATTACCCATGAGGGATTGCATCTCATCATCAATAACTTCTTTCCAAAAAGCACTATCATATGATGCCATATCATCGATATAAGTAAATGGGTCACCTTCCACGTTAAAAAAATATGGAACACTAGAAGATACTTCGCTTCTAGTTCCTTTAACCAAATATACTTGGAAGTCTGGTCCAAAGCTTTTAGCTTTTCGTTTTCTCTTACTCCTTTTAGGAATAGGATCAATAATTTCTTATACATCTAGTTGTTGATTTTCATTAACTTCTAGAAGTGAACCTTGTTAATTATCATCAACATATTCATTGGTACAAATTTCTAGATTTCTTTCTCTACTCAAAGATGAAAATCTATTTTCATCAAAAATTGCATCTTTTGACTCTATAATCGAATGAATCAACATATAGTCATTTTGTTCTATAACGTAGAACCTATAAGTTTTGCTATGAATAACATAACTTATAAAAATGCATTCAATCCCTCGTTCACTGAATTTCTTTCTTTTGTTACCGGGCAATCTTACAATTGCCCTACAACTCCAAACCTTGAGATCGCTTAAGTTTAGTTTCTTTTTGTACCAAAGTTCATAAGCAGTCTCCTTATTTGTTCTCATTGGAACTCAGTTAAGAATGTGACAAGCCGTCAACATTGCTTCACCCCAAAATCCATCACTGAAGGCCGAGTAGGATACCATGGAATTAACCATCCCTTATAGCGTACGGTTTTTCCTCTCCCCCACACCATTTGATTGTGTTGGGTATCCGACAGTTGTTTCATGTATAATGCCCATTGAATTAAAGTAATCTGAATCATAATATTCACCTACTTAATCGGTTTTTAGTCGAATTAGTTTACTATCAATTTGTATTTGTACTTCATTTTTCTAAATCTTAAAGTGATCAGGAGCTTCATCTTTTGTATGTAAAAGATAAACATAGAAAAACTTGGAAAAATCATAAATAAAAGTTATATCATATTTCTTATTTTCCAATGATGGTGTACTATGAAAGTCTTAAAGGTCACTATGGATTAATTCCAAAATTTTGGATTTTTGTTCAACACTTTTAAAAGGTATTCTTGTGATCTTAATTAACATGCACGTTTTGTAAAGATATTTTAGTACACATAGGAATTAAATCATGCTTGGACATAAAAGCAATTTTATCAAAATTCTACTAATTTCAGGTGCATAATAAACATCCCTTAAAACGAAGAGATTCCCCTAAGTAAACCATAGCTCAATTTGTCCTTTGCCTTGGACCATGATAGTTGTGTTGTTTCCCACAAGGAGATGCTCCCCATCAATTACCTAATCAATGCATGGTTTTGAACCATCTTGTAGAGTTACATACATGTCTCGAAGCCCCAGAATCGATCCACCAAGACAAAGAATCATTCTCCACAACACTTAAATTATTATTCATTCAAGAAAAATTCAAAGAAGAATTTTCATTCAAAATTGTATGATTACCTTGAGTTGAAGGGTTTTTTCTTGTAGAAGCTTGACCACTCCCCTTTCCATTCGTTTGCTTGTTTTTGAAAACAAAGTGTAATAACCCTAATTTTATGTTTTTCTTAGGTAGTGTTTGGCCTAGTTTCTCTTAGGGATTCTGAAAAATAAAAATGACTTTTTGGCCAAACAGGTAGTTTTTTAAGAGTAGAAATAATTTGAAATAAAGCCCAAAATAACTTTTCAAAGGATTGGAAGGAGAAGCTGTTACCAAAAATAATTGTTTCTTTTTTTTTTCCACCTCATTGCATCTTTCTCTCCTCATCAACTGTACCATAATTCTTGGCGGCCACCATCATCCCCATTCCCAAGCATTATTTTCTGATTTTATGGACCATGAAGCTCCACGACCCCTAACTCGCAATTTCGCCCTCCCACAAAAACAACTTCTGCGAATAATTTCAAGGTAATTTCAAAATTTTTTATTGAAATTTTCATGTCTGATTGATAAAATATAGGGATGTCATATGCATTTCATGGTTTGTATAGGGATGTAATATGCCTGATTGAAAAAAATTTGAATAAGAAGTGGTTTATGATCTATTGTTTTTTATCTGGAGAATATGTAATTTATGATCGTAATAGAGGCGAGATCCGTTAAAAAACCTAAAATTGTTTCACAAAAAAAGTCAACAAATATAAAAAATAACTACTGAAAAATGAAATTGAAGAAATGGGTTATGTAAGACAGTGACGATGACATCATGACAAGTCTTTCTTGTATATTTTTGCTGTTTTTTAAAACAGGGGCAAAAAAGGATGAATTTTGAAGTTCCTACTATTCCTTCCCCTTCTCTAATGCCATCTCACTCAAAAGAGGTGAATATTATAAAATGTGTTAGTTTTTTTAATTTGTCTGCATAAATTTATTATATGTATTATTGTATATTTTTTTACTTATTATTCTAATTAGATTAAGGTTGAACAAGTAAAGAGACCAAAGGCTACTTGGAATGATTGTACAACTAGAATATTATGTGAGGTGTGTGCTAAAGAGGTCTATACGGGAAAAAGACCTAACACTCACTTCAATAAAATTGGTTGGACTAATGTGATAAAAAAGTTTCAACAAAGAACAGGGATGCGATATGATAAAAAAAAACTCAAAAATAAGTGGGAGAAGATGGAAAGTGAATTCATAACTTGGATAAGTCTCATAGAAAATGAGACGGGATTAGGATGGGATAATGAAAAACAAACAGTAATTGCACCCGATGAATGGTGAGGAAGCAAAGAAAAGGTAAATATTGATTTTTCTATGATTCTTTTTTTAATATATTATCTAATTGCTATAACAAATATATTTTGTTTGATAATGATGTAGGTCAATCCCCTTGTTACAAAATTTCGAGAAGGTGCAATAAAAAATTTGACGGAGATAGAAGTTATGTTTAGTAAGAAATGTGCTTCAGCAACATCCTATTGGATTCCGTATTCGCAAGAAGAGGACGAGTTACAAGATGAATGCACACACTAGATTGAAAACTTGTACGAGGAAGAGGAGGTGCATATCACACTTGATGATAGTACATCTAAATATCATGTTGTCGAAAATACACCTATTGAGCCTGTTGAGGCAAAAGGGAAAAAACTTCAAAAGGAAAGAAATCTAAAGTTAGCACTGCTAAATTAATGCAAAATGAATTAAAACGAATTGTTGGTGCAATGGAAATCTTTTCTCAATCAAATTCCACAACAACATTAAGGAGAAGTGGTATTCCTGGTTGTAGTATTAAAGAGTGCTTAGATTTGTTAAGAGACACCCCCGGTGTTGAAGTGGGAAGTGAAATTTATATGCTTGGAACACGTTTATTTATCAAATGAGAAAATAGGGAGATATTTGTGGCTATTCCAGACGAATATATACGAAGTGAATGGCTTGAACAAGAATTGCAAAGGGAGAAAACCAAAGTTTGAAAACATTAGATTTTGTTTTTTATACTTGCGTTAATGTACTAGACATGTTTTCTCAATTATTTTTTATTTATATATAATATTGTGTTGATTTAGAGTTTACCATTCAACAGATGGATTGTACTAAAAGTGATAGTCATGAGTTGTCTAACGATGAAGAAGATATGATACACCAAGAACAATTGAAGTTTAAGCAAATGATGTTATATGTTTACTTCGGGGGTAACCATACTTACCAAGTATTATCTAAAACATTTGATTAAAAATATACTTAAAAAATCATTATGTTCTGGCTGGCAATGGTTACAAGAAGTATTTACTACCCCTGGTGAAAGTTATAGAATATTGCGAATGGAACCTCATGTATTTTACAATCTTTCTAAATTATTGGAAGAAAAGTATGACTTAAAATCTACAAGGAGTATGCAACATTAAGAAGCACTGTGGATTTTTATATACTTATGTGCCCAATTTCAATCTAATCGTAATATGCAAAATAGATTTAAGTATTCCGGTGAGACAATAAGTAGGAAGTTTAATGAAGTTCTTGAAGCGATGACGAGATTTTCTAGAGACATTGTGAGACCTTATGATACTAACTTTAGAAAAGTTCCGTCACAAATTTAGAATAATTATAAATATTGGCCACATTTTAAAAATTGCATTGGTGCATTCGATGGTACTCATATCCCATGCGTAATTTCAGAAGAAGATAAAATCCCTTACATTGATAGAAAAGGGTATCCGACACAAAATATCTTGGCTATCTGTGATTTTGACATGTTTACATATTTTGTTGCTGCATGGCCTGGATCCGTACATGATGATTGTGTTCTTAAGAATGCTATTGAAGATTCTAACAAAGTTTTTCCTCAACCACCGAAAGGTATATTATCTTTATGTATGTATAATTGTGAATATTAACTTTCTACAATTATTAATCAAAATTATATGTCAATTTTTTATAGGTAAATATTACGTTGTTGACGTGGGTTATCCTAATATGAAGGGAAATTTGGCTCCTTTTAAAGGTGAGCGTTATCACATTCCAGATTTTCGTCGTTTGACACTACCTCCAACTGGATATTATGAAATGTTTAATTACTCACATTCTTCAATAAGAAATGTCATGGAGCGAACATTTGGAGTATGGAAATAAAGGTGGAGGGTATTGTCTATAATGCCAAGTTTTCCAATCGAAACTCAAAAGAAAATTGTTGCGGCAACAATGGCCATGCATAACTACATTAGAATGCACGCACTTGAAGATAAGGAATTTGATAAATGTTATGCAGACCCTGATTATATTCCAGAAATTGAAGAAGATGAAATTGTTATACAAGTTTCAAATAATTCAGTAAACGCTGGTCAAGAGATTGATGATGGTTCGATGGATGATAGTAGTATGGAAAGTGTGCGTGATGAAATTGCAACTTCTTTATTAAGTCATATGAAATATTAATATTTATGTGTTTTTTTAAAGTTATTTATGCTAGTTATGAACCAATAATGTAAGACTTATTTTATTTTTTCTTAAAACAAATTTTATTTACATGACATTGTCAATTATATATATTTTTTTTGTTATTTTTAATCATAAAGAATAATTTTATTTTTTCTGAAAACAAATTTTATTTAATTTAATTGATGACATTGTCAATTATATATATTTTTTGTTCTTTTTAATCATAAAGAATAATTGCTACAAAAAACTCAAATATTGTCCAAATAAAAAAAGGCCAAACAACCAAAATTGTTTCTGCTTCTCTAGATCCATGTCTACATAAATAAGGCCAAACAATTCTGTTTTTGAAGAGTATTTCCCCAAAAACAGTTTCTACAAAACTACTTTTAAGAAACAAAATTTGTTTTTGGGAAGCTAGGCTAAACAAAATCTTAATCTTAGCTTAAGTAGCTTCAGTAATGGATTAGTGTTATTAACCTCTCTAGTTATTCATCCTTAAGTGCCAAAAAAAATAGTGGGAATTTCAAACTTTTAACTTTGAATGTACAAAGTTTTATTTTGTTAAATATTGTTATTATATTAAAAAATAAATTTCAATGCTTTCGGTTTTATTCAAGATTTGAATTAACTGAAGTTATTTATATTTCCTTCAAAAATTAGGTAATTCGATAAACATATTTATTTGGTTTATAAACTTTAAAGTATTTGCAAATGATTTCACAAACTGTGTTGAAAAAAGCTTATCGTATGTGTTTTAATGAAAATGATTTATATAAGAAAATTTACTTATATAATTATAATAGATTAGAAAAATATCTTTATAATGATGTTATAGTCTATTGGTATTTAAAAATAAGTTTTGCTTATGGTTCGATTAATCACAAAGAAAATAAATTAATTCCATAAAGCAATAATTTCAGAAATTTCTTCAAAATCTGAGGTCACTTCATAAAATCATTTTAAAATATTACTCCCTCCGTTCCCTATTGATGTTCCCATAGGGAATGTTCACGGGAATTAAGAAAAGTGGAATATTTTAGATAGTGGAGATATTATTTTATTGCATAATAAATTTGATGGAGGAAAAGTGGGGACCACAAATATTAAAAAAATATTTAAAGAAAGTTAGTGGAAATAATCTAGGGACCACAACTAATTAAAAAATATTTTTATGAAGTTAGTGGGAAACATGTGGGGACCATAAGGAATATAAAAATGTTAAAATGGAGTTAGTGGCAGATATGTGGGGACCATAATCATTATTAAAATATTAAAATGAGGATGAGTAAGGTTATTTTTGTCCAAAATTTGTGATATAAATGGAAAGATTCCTTATGGGAACAACAATTGAAACACCCCAAAATGGAAAGTGGGAACTTCTTTAAGGAACATAGGGAGTAAATGATCAATTTATGCTCCCAAAGTTTTATATGTCATAGGTTTAAGTATTATTAAGGATAATCAAGCATGAAATGGAGATAACTTGTAGCATATTAAGAGCAATCATTTCATTCACTACAATGGGTTATAATAATTCCTTTCAGCTTGCATGTCTCAACCTTTGGACCCAAATGAGCATGCAAATGTCTATATTTCTGAGATCTATTGCTTGGAGACTTTAGCTAACTTCTTAGGCTATCCAATGACACTGTATTTGGCCAAAAACACTCAGAAACCAAAAAGATCCATATCATTCTTTCAACCCATTCCTGAATTTCGCCCATATCAGCTCTTGACATGCTACTGTTTTCACCTTGTTTCTCCAATTTTTCTTCACGTACATACCCCACAAATTTTTATGTCATAATCAAGAATCGTATTCCCCATTAGAGGTTTAATTTTAGAGCTAAAAATATTTTCATCCAAGGCTGAAAACCTATTTTGGGACAACAACTTTTGGTGAGCAATTCCATTATTTTTCTTTTATTCTTTCTTCACTTAAACCTCATCTAAGACCTTGAATATCTTTATATATGTGTAGGTGATATCATGGAAATTTATGAGCAAGAGAGTAAGTCATATACTTGGTGTTTTAAGGATCCAATCAACATAGTTTTATGATGTAAGTATGCAAAAGTTTTAGAATAGTTTTGCATGTTTGATTTTGAGGTGGATAATGAGTATATAATCTTAAATAGTCAATCTAATGGGAGTAATTTGGTGTTTGAAATTATGTAGGATGTTTGTTCAATCTCAAAGTATATATATGAGAGTATTTCTTGAAGGTACACACAAAACACTTTTGTTTCTACCAAGAAACTGTCAAATTTGTAAGGGGGACTTTAGGAAGGAAGTACCTTTGAATTAAGGGAAGTGAGAAGACCTGATCGCCGCAAGTGGTGGGCCTGCAACCACAAAGAAAGACTAAATTAGGGGCTGATGTCCCGGAAAACCCCTCCGATGCCTAAGTCAGATCAAGGAGGAAGTAATATGAATATATATGTTTCGGGAGTAAGATTGTGTAACCTGATTTTGGTGGTATAGTGTGATATTTAAAGGAGTTGTTCCTATGGAAGTTACAACTGGTGGGTAGTTATCCCTGTCTCATTAACTTCTGAAAACTGAAATGATGTAAGTGGCATAGTGGACGCAGTTTTCCGAGAGAGTGGGCGGTTATCCATGGAAGTTTCTTCTGATGGGAAGAAACTACTTAATTGCTGCCCCGTCATCCTACCAGGGTGACAGCTTGATAAGGTAGACGTTGACTTGTATATTTGACTTTTGACCCGTTGACTAAGGGTGTCTTTGTATTTCAAATAAAAAGGATTTATAATCGTTAACATTGGCCCCACGCATATAGAGTAAGAGAGGAATCCACACCGAGGAAGTTCATCTTGGTCTATATGCGGAAAGAGGGCGCTATGGTGTCAAAATGTTGATCAATCACCCTTGTGATTTGAATTTTAATGTCTCGGACTTTTAATGTCTCGGACTCCTAATGTCTCTGATATTCTGGAGTATACATTAATATACTTAGACAAATTTGTCCCCAACACTCTGTAGGGCACAAAAGGGGGGTCCGAATCAAGGATGTCTCGAACATTATAGAGTATACTTTGGTATAATTAGACAGATTTCGCCCCAACACTCTGTAGGGCCAATAGGGGGTCCGACTTAAGGAAGTCTCGGCACTTTTAGAGTATACATAGGTATACTTAGCGTGATTTGGCCCCAACATTCTGTAGGGCCAATAGGGGGTCCGACTTATGGAAGTCTCGGACCTTGGAATATACTTAGGTATACTTAGTTTGATTTGGCCCCAAGACTCTGTAGGGCACATAAGGGGGTCCGACTTATAGAAGTCTCGGACATGAAAATATACTTAGGTATACTTAGTTTGATTTGGCTACAACACTCTGCAGGGCCGATAGGGGGGTCCGACTTGTAGAAGTCTCGGACTTGAGAGTATACTTAGGTATACTTAGCTTGATTTGGCCCCAACATTCCGCAGGGCTAATAGGGGGTCCGACTTATAGAAGTCTCGGACTTGAGAGTATACTTAGGTATACTTAGCATAATTTGGCCCCAACACTCTGCAGGGCCAATAGGGGGGTCCGACTTTAAAAAGTCCCGGACTTGAGAGTATACTTAGGTATACTTAGCTTGATTTGACCCCAACACTCTACAGGGCCAAAAGGGGGTCCTTATAGAAGTCTCGGACTTGAGAGTATACTTAGGTATACTTAGCTTGATTTGCCCCAACACTCTGCAGGGCCAATAGGGGGGTCCGACTTTAAAAATTCTCGGACCTTCTAGCTCCCTTTTGAACTGTTGCGTTTTCTTTTCGTATTGTTGCACCAATCAGAACTATCGCGTTTTCACTTTTGTATTGTGGTTTCCAAAACGTATAAATACTCAACTAGCCACTCCTTTGAACACTATTCCAAAAATATCTAGAGAGAGAACTTGCAAAGCAATTCAATTCAAATTCTAGTGAGAGAAGTTCTGACATTTGGTATTTTCTGACAGCATTCATACTTGGGCATGTGCATTCACACCAGGTATGCCCTAATTGCGTTTCTCTCATAAATGTCTTGATTTCTTTGATTAAACCTTTCAAAATTCAATTGACATTCTAATAAATCTTCATATAAATCTTCAGAGATCCTTGAAGATTTTCAACCTATTCTTGGATAAAATTGCTTTTGATCTTGTATTTGTGTTTATACTCATAATTTATTATTTGTGAAATGACCCCACACTTAGAGGACTTGTGTAGAGAAATGCCCCAACTTGACTTAAATAAAGACTCGGAATTTGTAACACCACGGAAAAGAGTTGGTTCGGATGAGTCGGATGATGGTAGCCCAATAACCAAGTGATTCCGCATTATGAATCGATTCCAAGTGATGATGAGTCAGATTCTTCTCCATATTACCCACTGGAGACCATATTGCCTTACCCTTGTGAGCTGTCTTTAGCATTCGTTCCTGGGTACTTAAGAATTGAACCTGAACTTTTGGCGATGGTTCATGTTGATATGGAGAAGGAGGCGGAAAGAGAATATTCGCCTAGCAGGAACACTAAAGAAAAACTTCCGCAAGGGGGACCACTGAATTATTTCATCGAGAAGACAACGATGGATCTGTTAGATAGCGATAGGCATAGCATGGCCAGGAGATGGGTTCTGATCAACGGGTACGATGTAGTGAAACTTGAATTGTAAGACACTGTTCGTTATCCTCCCGGCGGATGTATAGCAATGTATGAAAAATCTTTTGAACTAGGACTAAGATTTCCGTTGCACCCTTTTGCACGTGTGGTTTTAGAACTTTTGAACATTACCGTGGCTGAGTTCTACACTAATCCCTGGGGTTGCATCACTGCCTTTATTTTGGTGAGCAAGGGATTGGGCATAGATCTTAGTATGACGACATTTCGTCATATCTTTCGGGCAAGACTGTGCAAATCTAAAACAAACGGGGCAGACTGGGTGACTTTGTCGGACCGTAGAGGCTTTAAACTTGTAGGAGAATTACCGGATAGTAATAATATTTTTAGAACTAGATTTGGGTATTTGTATAGTAAACAAGGTTGGGATATCAAGACGAGTTTTGACTTATATCCTCAGTTGGAAGACTTTAATAATAACGTCCCAGACTGCAATCCAGAGGAGCCTATCATTATAAGATATGCCACCAGGACCATGGAATTGGATCGTAAACCTATTTACGTACAACAGAATTGGATTCCTAAATTTGCGGACTTGAAAAAGGAACTCCTTTTGTCTGCTTATGATATTAGTCTGAAGATCAACAAGAGTATGTATCTCGGATCTTCAACTTTTTCCTCGTTCCTATATAAACGCTAACCCTTACTCTTTCATGCAGGAGTTGCTAGGACAGAAAAAGGGTAAAATATAAAGCATTAATGGAAAAGTTTAATACCATGAGTGCATTTGTCGAAGCGCTAAGGGCGGCTGATTCTCAACCGCCAGTACCTCACCCCCCAAACATGAGCCACTGACTTTATCCTGTTTAGTTCACACTTAACATAGGGCTAACGTTCCTTCTTTCTTTCAGAATGCGGCCACCGTAAAGGATGGGGTGAAAGATGCGCCGAGCCATGAGGAGGCTCGGATTCTATTAGAGAAGCAGAAGGAGATCCCTCCTCCGGAGGACCTGGCGGGGAGGCAGGAGCCTACCAAGAAGAGGAAGAGGGCTTTTTCCAAGTGTTCCTTTTGTAAACATGAGCTCCTCCGAACTGACTGGTCGGTTCAACAGAACGAGTCGAATCCTAGTGAACCAGGATGACATGGACTTCTTGGATTCCATGAATCCGGCTGAAAGGATGCAGAAGGCTCAGTCTGCAATGGCCGAGGTAACCATAATCACAACTTGTATGTTTTCTACTTGTTTGAGGTTCTCTCATAATTCTTTTTCCACAGGGATTGATACAGATACTTTTTGAGACTTCAAAAATTCAACAAAACGAGGTTGACTAGGAGACAATCCGAACATTGACTTCTCGGATTGACGAGCAGCATGACAAAGTGAGGGAGCAGGAGGCGCATATTGCTAGACTTAACGCCAAACTGGAGAAGTGCAAGTTGTTGACTGAGCGTCTCGACATGGCCAAGCAATGGAGAGCGCGCCTTAAGGATGTATTGGTAGAGACTGGGGGGAAGCTGGAAAATGCCGCCAATTTAGCTTCTGCGGTTGCCACAGATGTGATGGACGTCTTAGCTGCCTTGGACTTGGCCTCCTCTCAGAGTTAGAAGATGTTCACCTATCTCAGGGAAATTGTCAAGAAAGTGGAACTGATATATTAGGCCGCCAAGTTTTATAAATTAAAATCTGAACGACGAGGACGGATTGCTGAGGATTGGTTATCCTCTGAGGATTGCGGAGAAATGATCAACAATATTAATGGCATCCAGATGGAGGCCGAGGCTCATAGGTTGGCAGTCGTGGAGCTGGGGGTTGACCCGGCAAAACTGGCTTCCTTAGCGCAATCCAAGAGGGCTCAATCTTTGGAAAACTTGTGGCCATCCTTTGATAAAGAACCTGCCGTTTTAAATGACCCAATTTGGGATGCGCGGAGCGCACCAGTTGGCTCGAGAAGGTGAGTCCTGAGCTGGAGGAGCGGGTGATCAATACGGACGGGGAAGCATTGTCTTTTGATGTTCCGGATCTTCCTGCTATCTCGGAAAGGTCTATCATTACGGCTTTGGAACATAAATGCACCAACCTTTCCAGGAACCTCATGACCGAGAAGGAGACTTTCCTCGAACTGGCTTCCGAACTTGAAGCAAAGGAGCCGCTGACTTGCAATATTGAAGAATTACTACGCATAGCTCCATCTTCTCCTGCTCGCTCCACCACTGATAAAGTCGACTGATTTTCTTTGTTAACCATGGGTCGGAGTGCCTTGTAATAGAATTCTTAAACTTTTTATTTCGTAGATGCATCAGGCATCTTGCATTTTTGTATATAATATAACTTTGAAGATGTATTAGGCATCTTGCTTTTGCTAATCTGTTGTTATTTTAACTAAATTTGATGATCCAAACTAACATAGTGCAAACCTTTAGAGATTTCAGATCGGCACAGAAAGTAAAGCTTTAAAGAAGTCAGACTTTTAAGACTCTCGGGCCTTCAAATCATGAAGAGAACTTAGATTTTAGAGAGTATAGGTTCTCAAATAAGGGGGGTAACACTCATAGGAGATTTTGACCTTCAAGCCAATAATAACTTAGTTTTGAGAACATAGATTCTCAAATTGAACTTACAAGGGGGGTCAGACTCATAGGAGATTCTGACCTTGAAAATGATAATAACTTTAGTTTTTTGAGAACGTAGGTTCTCAAATTGAACTTATAAGGGGGGTCAGACTCATAGGAGATTCTGACCTTCAAAACAATAATAACTTAGTTTTTTCGAACATAGGTTCTCAAATTAAAACTTAAAAGGGGGGTCAGACTCATAGGAGATTCTGACCTAACATGCATAATCTGCAAGCTTCAGGATTCGTAATTTGGACAATTTCTTGCAATCAATATTTGAACACAGGTTCATTTGATAAAACAATAGTTCAATAATAAAACAACGCTACTAAAACACAAATAAGTCAGGTTCAGCATTACTAATTAAACAACATACAGAGATATTGGCCCCTTGCAAGGGATTGTTCAAATGAAGAACTTCTTTAAGTGGTCGCCATTCCAGGGTCTTCTGAGGATCTTTCCATCAGCAGTTTCTAACTCATAAGTGTCAGGTTTGATGATGCGGACAATTTTGAATGGTCCATCCCAGCTGGCTCCAAGCTTTCCTTTTTCAGTAATTTTGCCTGTTGCTTCTACTTTTAGGAGGACATAATCATGTAATTGTAATTGCTTGGGTTTGTCCATCCTGTTGAAATGTCGTGTCATTCTTTGTTTCTGAGCTAAGGAGCGCAACAGTGCGTTTCCTCGGGTTTCAGAAATAAGGTCCAGATTAACCCTCTTTTCTGCATCGTTCTTGTTATATGAATAATAAGCAATCCTCGTAGAAGGAATGCCTATTTCTACTGGTAGTACTGCCTCGGAGCCAAATACCAGGGAAAAGGGTGTATGTGCCATGACATCTTTGATTGTAGTTCTCAAGGTCCACAGTATCCCAGGAAAATCTTCGTCCCAAGTGCCTTTGGCCCCTTCTATCTTTTCTTGAGGCTAACTAAAATTATTTTATTTGTGGATTCAACCTGACCATTCGTTTGAGGTCTAGACACCGAATTGAATCTCATTTGGATTTTAAAGGTATCACAGTACTCAATAGTGTTTGTGCTTATGAATTGTCGGCCATTATCAGTGATTATCACCCTAAGAATGCCATATCTTGTGATTATATTGCGCCAAAGGAATTGACATACCTGTTTGTCGGTGATGGTGCTCAATGGTTCAGCTTCGACTTATTTTGAAAAGTAATCCACTGCTACCATGATGAACTTTCTTTGGCCTTTGAGGGAGGAAAGGGTCCTAGGAGATCAAGGCCCCATTTATCAAACGGCAGCACAACTTGAATTGTGATGAGATAATTGGAAGGCTTTCTTGGAACTTCTGCGAAGTATTGGCATTTTTCGCATGATTTGAGCATCCTTTCAGCATCCTCTCGCAATGTTCGCTAGTAGTACCCACTTCTTGGAGCTTTGTTCACGATTGTTCGAGCCCCTTGGTGGATGCCACACCCTCCTTCATGAATTTCGCGGAGGATATAATTACCGTCTTCAGGAGTTACACACTTTAGCAATGGGTGTGTATAACTCTTTTGGTAGAGGGTATCTTCAAAGTATTCGAACCATTTCAACTTCTTCATGAATAAAGGATGTTGTGCCCGATCTTCAGGAAGGATTCCATGCTTGAAGTATTGGATGAAAGGATCCATCCAAGTATTAGATTTGTCCACTATTGTGATTTCTTAGTTGATACTTGGGGTAGGTAGAACCTCCCATATGATGTTGCAGGCTTTAGGTCCATTTGCTGAACTGGCCAATTTGGCTGATGAATCTGCCTGTGCATTTGCGGATCTAGGAATGTGGGTGATGCTGAATTGTAGTGGTTCAATCAGAGATTTGACGCGCTATAGGTACATACTCTTGCTATTATCTTTTGCTTCAAACTCACCAGTAACTTGCCCTACGATCAATTGTGAATCCGAATAAGCGGAAATCATTTTGGCTCCTGAATTGCAGCAAATGTTGATCCCTAAAATTAATTCTTCGTACTCGGGTTCGTTGTTTGAGGAGGGAAACTCAAAGTGCACAGCATGTTCCATCTTTACCCCTGCGGATGAGACAATGATTATTCCAGCTCCACTAGAGGTTTTAGTGGATGAGCCATCAACATACAGTTTCCACTCTTGGTTGGGATCATTCAGCGCTGATCCTGTAGTTTCGGCTATGAAATCAGCGAGAGCTTGTGCTTTGATTGTTGTACGGGGTTCAACTTCAATACCAAAGTCTGCTAACTGTTTGGATCAATCAGCAACTCTAGAAGATTGATTTTTCCTTTCTATGATCTTCTTCAAAGGTTGACTTGTTCGGACTCGAATTTGGTGTGATTGGAAGTAGGGTTTTAATTTGCGACTAGCCATCACCACTGCATTTACCACCTTTTCGATTTCACTGTAATTGGCCTCTGATCCCCTATAGGCATGACGTATGTAGTATATTGGGAGTTGCTTCCCTTCCCTTTCAGCCACAAGTACAGCGCTAAGGGAATAATCAGATATAGCTACATATAAGAACAACACTTCACCTGCTAGGGGAGAAACGAGTTTTGGGAGTTTAGCCAAATACTTCTTGAGTTAGTGGAAGGCCTCTTCTGCTTTAGGGCTCCATTAAAAGGTCTGCTTCTTAAGAGTTTTGAAGAACGAGGAGCATTTATCCGCTGACTTGGACACGAATCTTCCAAGTGCTGCTACACAGCCAATGAGTTTTTGGACTTCCTTTATAGATTTTGGTGATTGCATGTCGAGGATAGCTTGAATTTTGTCTGGATTAGCTTCTATTCCTCTCTCATCCACAAGAAACCCTAGACACTTCCCTCTAGTTACCCCAAAAACGCATTTTTCAGGGTTTAGGCGCATGATATGGTTCCTCAGGGAAGGAATGTTTCTCATAGATCTGCAGCATGGTGCTTTGCTTCTTTGCTCTTTGTGATCCTATCGTCAACACACACCTCCAAGTTTCTTCCAATTTGTGTGTTGAACACTTTGTTGACCATCCTCTGGTATATGGCTCCAGCATTTTTGAGTTCGACGGGCATGAATTTGTAGCAATAGACGCCGGTATTCGTGACGAAAGTTGTATGTGGCTGATCTTCCTCTGCTAAGGGGTCTGATGATATCCCGCATTGGCATCCATGAAGCTCAGAAGGGCATGCCCCGCTGTAGAGTCGACAAGGCGATCTATTTTTGGCAGCGGGTAATCGTCCTTAGGACATGCCTTATTCAAATCAGGGAAGTCTACGCACATCCTCCACTTGCCATTGGGTTTCTTCACTAGAACCACATTCGAGAGCCAATCAGAGTATTGACACTCGCGAATGAAATTTGCTTTGAGGAGCTTTTGCACTTCAGCTTTCGCTGCTTCCACCTTTCTTTTCCTTGATGTCTCAACTTCTGCTTCACGGGTTTATGTCTGGGTCGTATGTTAAGTTTGTGACACATGACATTCCGTGGAATTCCAGGCATTTCTGAGACATTATAGGCAAAGATGTCTCGGAATTGTGCAATGACATTCAGCAGCCCTTTTCTTACTTCTGCGTCCAGGCTGGCTCCTATCTTGATCATTTCTCCCTTTCCTCATACATCAACTTCTAACTTCCTCTTTTGTCCGCATTCTTGAACAGGTCCATTGCTTTTCAAGGCGTTTATGAGGCATTCTCGGGCGGATTTCTGGTCGCCTCTCAATATTCCTATAGAAGCATCATCTTTTTCATATTGTAGGAGCACTTGTTGGGTGGATATCACTGCCTTGATCTTGTTGATCAAAGGGAGTCCCATAATAGCGTTGTAGGAAAATCTGACGTCCAGCACCGTGAATCGGACTGCTAAGCTCCGGCCTTTGTTTTTCTCGCCTATCCTGACATGAAGGACTATTGTTCACAGGGGGATGACTCGTCCACCTCCAGACCCGATCAACGGTCTGTCCATGGATTGAAGATGCTTCTCTTCATACTTCATTTGGCGCAGGCACTCCATGGTGATCAAGTCAGTGGTGCTTCCAGTATCGACCAAGACACGGCGAACTTTCATCTGGCCAATCTTCAGGGTGACAACCACCGGATCATAATGGGGTTGTTGCAGAGGAATGTTGAGTAGCTCATCAAACTTCATTTCAGGGCAAGATGGTTGTTCCTTTGGAGGGCCCTTAACAAGGGTGTGAATGTTGTCCCGTGCCAACCTTATGGTAGGGGGATTCTTCTAAGTAACCCCCCTACAATTATGTGTATCACTCCATTGGTAGCACTGGAATGTTCCTTTGTCTCAGATTTCTTCCGTGGTTCAGCCTTTTTATACTCTATGCTGTCTGTGCCATGTCTCCTTCTCGTAAAATCACGGTGAAGGAAGTGGTTTAACTATCCTTCTTCAGCATAACGGTCAAGAATTCTTTTAAGTTCACGGCAGTTTGGGAGTGTATGGTCGTGTTCCTTGTGTTATTCTCACCACAAATCCATGTTTCTGCGGTATTGTGGTGTAGGGATGGCGGCAGGTGTAGGTAGCTCGTCCCTGATGGCGTAGAAGATGTTTCTTCTGTTACGATTGTACCTTGCCTCAAAATCTTCATCTTTGAGTTCCCGTAGAGGATATTTTCTTTCCCCTTCAATCCGGATGGGTCCTCTTCTTGGAATTGTATTCTAATTAGAAGTTCTTTCCCTGGTTTCGGCCATTTTTTCTATTTTCCGCTTTTGGGAAGTGGGATCTAATTGATGCCACATATCAGGGGTGATATAGCGATGGACTCTTCCAAGTCTGTAACTGCCAGCACTCCGTCGTGGAACCGCTAGAGGTAAGAAGAGAGAGACTCTCCTTCTTGTTGCGTAATGCTCTGGATTTCTTTTTCCTTATGGACGCCATGAAATGACTCGAGTTCAGCGAAACAGTTGATGCTTCCATTGGGAAGTGAAGTGTACCATTTCAGGGCTATGCCTTTGAGAATAATTGGGAAGAATTTGCATAAGAGCGAGGGATCCGTAGTGTACAGGACTATAAGATTTTTATAGGTTATCAATAGATTAAAAGATTAAATGCTAAATCTTCACCTTGAATAAATTGTTGTATGCATAGGTTAACTCCATCAATAGTGAGAAACAAATAGAATGAAAAAAAATAAGCTATGGAGAGTAGAAAAATCGTCACTTAAGTGCAATTAATAATATCACGTCCAAAAAACATGTTTGGACAAACTAAATCTTGATGGTCAACAAACGGATTTCGTTAGCACGTAGTATTTTCCATACGTTTGGGTCATAAAAGGTAGTTCTTCATAAAACCAAAATTAGAATATGAAGTTTTTTTTAAAAAAGGTAGTATAAAATAGGTAGTTTTTTTATTATATTTCCCTTAAAATTAAATAGATCAAAATCATCAAATATTAAGTGAATAACAAAATGCAGCTAAGTCCTCGATAGCATAAATAAATTGTAGTTGCAATCTGGATTGGAACATGAAAATAAATCCTATAAAATGTTGTTATCCATAATAAGAATGACAGTCAATTGAATCGGTCAGCGCTTGACGCAAATCATCACTCTCGATCCATGTGATAGTTGGTGTTAAAGTGAACCAGATATTCACATGTAAATATGAATTCCGAATTACATGGGCATTTAAATTAAATCATTAAGATTATTGACGTTTTAGTTATATAGAAATAAGTTGTCAAAAGAAAACAATAAAAGTAAATCAGTAGAAGTCTTCAAGTTTACAACTTAAGAGCCTAAGTGCCTCATCAAAAACCGATAAAGTCCAAAATAGAGCGTACTGGCTAAAATAAATAGTATAGTTCAAACGACAACTAGAAACGATATAAATTCAGATATGATAGGCAACACATTAATAGGTTCTAACATTTGAATCCTCACCTTGGCCCACCTGCAAATCAATTTGCTAGTTGTCAAATGATAACATCATAGCAAGTAGCACCAAAGAATACAAACCAATACACGTCATAGACTTTATACAATGTATTATACAAGTTACATACAAGCAATTAGTTCATCCTAACATGCCAAGGCTCTCATAGTTAAGATATCATATTTGAGTTTCCAATTCCTAACTTATGTTGTTGTTGCCCATCCAGTTCGGATCGCCAGAGTAATATAAAAGTTTGGAGGAATACACATGGGATATAACAATAATAATTCCATTCCAACAATTTATCCCCATGTGGGTAACCAACACAACCATCCTCAAATTTTCAATTCAAATACATTTCAAATTATTTTTTGTGTGTTAGCCTTAAGTGATAAACAACAAACTAGACGCAAGACTTTATTTTCTCAACAACATTAAAATAAGCCTCTGCCAGCTTTTTCATCATATAGGGGCAACGGGTTCATCATTGAGAGAAAAGGCATTGGAGCCATAACCAAGATCTTTGCTTGGAGCCAACTGGTTGGAAGACGGGAAGCAATGAAAGAATAGTTTATAATATCACCTGTCGTGTAAAGGCCAAGTCCACCCATCTTAATAGGGAGGGTGGCTAACCTCCATTGCAGATCCCCAAAATCCTGCCCAGAGGCTGTGACAATCTTCTCCAACGAAGATCTGCACGTCTCCGAAAAAATCTAAAGGGGGCAAGTCCTCAACGCATAAAAAAGCCTCCCAACTCCAGCACATTATCGAAGAAGGAGAAGCTCACATTTTGGATAATGGAGTTTGCCGACAGATGTCATGAGCTCAATGGTTTTAGAAACCCTCTTTATGGAAAAATCTCGATAAAAGTTCTGATCTGTACTCACTACACCACCAAGAAGCTTCACCCCTGCACGAGGACGAGAAATGTTAGCCGGGAAAACCCCCTACTCTCTACTCTTACAGTCCTCCTTGGGCAAAAAAATTTCAGTCTTGTCCACATTGAGAAACAAGCCACGAGATGGATCTTCCCTCCTGAATAATACGTAAGGCCTTGGCAACCATATGGGTATCCCTAATGATAATGCCATCATAAAGATATCAAGCCTGGAGGTTAAGCTTACCAATCTGATGAATTTTCAAGACCAAGGGGTGCCAAACAAGGGCGAAAAGCAACGGGCCTAATTGGTCGCCTTGTTTAACACATTGACAGGACAAGAGAATAGAGTCACCATAATATAACCTAGCAGGTTGGGAGTAACAAAACTCCACCCAAGGTGAATTAGAGGGGCACTGGATCCTCGTTTCAAGCAACATCACACTCTTATCAACTAAATTGAAAGCATTTTGAAAATCTACCAAGACCATGGAGATACCAATAGCATCACCTTTGCAATTAACAAGTCGTTAACAAAATGAAGAATAGCCTCACCACCCCCTTGTGTGCCGACCCCAAACTGAAAATCTTCAAAATAGGCTTGAACAGTTTTTCCAACAATAGAGGCGGCCACCTTAGATACAAGTCTATGTCACACCGTGCCGACAACAATAGGGCGAATACTGCCACCTAACTTAACGAACAGGATAAAAGGGCACTGCTATAAAGCCCCCGAGCACTTTAGGGAACTTACCCACTAGAAGCAAATTGACAACCTTGGCCAACAATAATCCCAACTATCAGTTATTTTTTAATAATCCCAACTATTCTCATAATTTGTTGAAAACATACCCACATCCCTTTTAACCGGCCGTAACAGGTAACATTTATAGTTTTTCTTTGTTTTTTGATTAATAGATGAAAATGAATGGTTAATTTTGAATAGTTAAATAAAAAAAAAAAGAAAAAAAAAGTGGAAAAGTTACATGTTCCGGCCGGTAACAAGAGGTTGGTATTTATAGTTGGGATTATTAAAAAATAATTGATAGTTGAGATTATTTTTGGCCAACGGGTGATAGAGAGGATTATTTTGAGCAAATTTTCATTATTATTATTATTATTATTATTATTATTATTATTAGGAAAATTTGATTCTAAAGGTGTGAAATTTGCTTGATTTTCTTTTAAAAGTTTGAACTTTCGTTTATCTTATAAAGGTTCAAACATTAGGGGTCATCCGCTTTTAAAGGTTCAACTGGTTTTGATAACCTAGAATATCAGGTCACCATCTTCTTCCTCAATATATTCTTCCTTAAACACCTCCATTAATGGCTTTTTCAACCTCTTCATTAATGACTTTTTCAACCTCTTCTTCAACCTCACTACAAAAATAGCCAATTAAACTCCAATTTTAATCAATTCTACTCCAATTCTACTCATGACTTCTTCCATAAATTAAAATCACTTCTTTTCTAAAATCCCTAATTTCCAAAAATTATGTTTTTGAATTATTGTTATAAACCCCATTAATCTTATTGTTATAAACCCTAAAAAATTGCAATGAATCAAGTTGGCTAATCAAACAAGGAATCGACCCACTTAGACTATTATCATTCAGATACAACAGATTCAATTGGGATAATTGACCCATTGAATTTGGTATACTTCCTGCCAGATTCAATTGGGATAATTGACCCATTGAATTTATATACTTCCTGTCATATTCAATTGTGATAATTGACCCACTTAGATTATTATCATTCAGATATACCTCCATTAATTAGGGTTTATGATATATTTATTTGAATTAACCTCAACATCAATGTCTAAAGTTAGTTAACGCTGAAAAACAATGGTTGGGGCTTTGAATTGGTACCCTTATCGAAACCCAACATTTAGGTGGTGCGAAAAGGCCATTGCTGTTAAAAGGAATAAGATGATAACCCTTTAACAGCCTAGATGATAAAAGGAATAAGATGAAAATGATGAAGATGATGAAATGGTGGAAAAAGATGAAGATGACGAAGATAAAGAAGTAAAGAAGATGATCCCCAAAGTTCGAACCTTTATAAGATAAACGAAGTACGAACCATTCGAAGCAAATTAGGCAAAGTTCACACCTTTGGAATCAAATTTTCCTTCTTCTTCTTCTTCTTCTTCTTCTTCTTCTTCTTCTTCCTCTTCCTCTTATTATTATTATTATTATTATTATTATTATTGTTATTATTATTATTATTATTATTATTATTATTATTATTATTATTATTATTTTTATTTTTATTTTTTATTATTATTTTTTTTTAATAATCGTATTTCATTTCATCGAAAGAGACTTGTACAAGATGTTGGTGGGGAGTCGAGCAACAAGCTGAACCCCCACACCCTTTTGAATACAGAAAGCGAGTCTCTGAAATATATATGCCCTAGACTTGGTGCTGCCGGAATTACTCAAGGCGAACGAACCAATCCTTGCCAATAAGCCGAGAGCGTCTTCACCTAACTCTCCAAAGGTAGAGAAAGCAAACGGGATGAATTTGTATCCATTCTCCTCACACTTCACCGAGTATTTCTTCCTCTTTCTTTCAACAGCATTGGCTACAGAAGCCCAAGAAGCCCATGAGGTGACTCCTGTGCCAGCACACGGTGAGCTTACAGTTACATCTACACATGCAATTTCCCGTGAAGCCAATTAAAAAGAAGGAGATCCGCAGGCCTAAGGTCTTTCCCTTCCTCTGAATAAAACCCCAACGGTGCCTCTTTACGGATTGAAATCCCAGCTTTGCAGCAAATATCCACGAGCATATCCCGAACCAAATTGTGTCGAAATTTCACACCAATCTCACTAGAACAATGCATAGCGTGGTTTCCTCATATATCCATTTTGGGATTGTTGCAGCTCGGGCATAGGCTACCTTCGGCGAATAAAAGAATGGCGAGTCGGTAGCATAAAACAGAACGGTACTGACGATGATTCATATTCTGCCCCAAGCCCTTAATAGGTATAGTAAACAGAAAATCCTGCGCTTGTGTTTCGCGAGTGGAGCTAAGGATGGCTACTTGTCTTGGGGTGAGCCTGTAGGTAGACGCAAGGCTTTTCTTAACAACATTAAAATAAGCCCCTGCCAGCTGTTTCATCATATGGGGGGCAGCGGGTTCATCGTTGAGAGAAAGAGCGTTGGAGCCATAAAGAACCCGAAAGAAATCAAGTGCACGTTCAAAGGTCGGACCAGGGGAAGAAATATCACAGTTAGCCAAAATCTTAGCTTGGAGCAAATTTGTTTGAAGACGAGAAGCAAGGAACGCATAGTTGATAATGTCGCCTGCCGAGTAAATAACAAGGTCGCCCATTTTAATGGGGAGGGTAGCTAACCTCCATTGCCAATCCCCGAACCCCGGCCCAGAGGCTGTAGCAACCTTTTCTAAAGAAGAGCGCAAAGCAAGGTCGAACTGGATCGGCGCGTCTCCAAACCAATCTGAAGGGCAAGTCCTCAGGGCGTAAAATAATCTCCCAACCCCAGCACAGTAGCGAAGAAGAAGAAGTTCACATTGAGGATCATGGAGTTTGCTAACAGCTGCCATAAGCTCAATGGTTTTAGAAACCCTCTTAACGGAAAAATCACAACAAAAACTCCGATCGATGCTCACCGGCCCACCAAGAAGTTTCACCCTCGCATAAGGGCGAGATATGTTAGGTCGGAAAACCCTGTGTTCTCTACTCCGGGGGTCTTACCTAGGCCAGAGGAGTTCCGTCTTATCCACGTTGAGGAAAAAACCACGAGATGGCCCTTCCTCCTGAATAATGTGTAAAGCCTTAGCGACCATAGGGGTTTCACCAACAATAGTGCCGTCATTAAGGTACCAAGCCTGGAGGTTGAGCTTGCAGGAGTAATGAATTTTCAAGATTAAGGGGTGCAGGATAAGGGAGAAAAGCATAGGGCCAAGGGGGTCACCTTGTTGAACACCTTGGCAGGACCAAAGAATAGAGTCACCATAGTATAACCAAGCAGGTTGGGAATAACAGAATTCCACCCAAGGGGCAAGAGAGGGGCATTGGATCCGTGTTTCTGACAACATAACACTCCTACCAACGAGGTTGAAAGCATTTTGAAAATCCACCAGGAGCATAGAGACACCAACTACATCACCCTTGCATTCAACAAGCCGGTTAACAGAATGAAGAATAGCCTCACCACCCCCTGGTGGGCCGACCCCAAACTGAACATCTTCAAAATAGGCAT
>CM025917.1:22252027-22299868 GCA_000753965.2 Amaranthus hypochondriacus
CACCCATCGAATAAACCTTGGTTTAGCATCCCTCTTACAGGTGAGATACTTCAATGCTGCATGATCGGTATAGACTATGGCCTTAGAACACATCAAATACGGCCGAAACTTCTCAAATGCAAAAACTACTACTAACATTTCCTTCTCGGTTGTTGTGTAATTCCTTTGCGCGGAATCAAGTGTCTTGCTGATGTAGAATATAGCTTTCCTTCCCTCCTTTGCCCTAAAACTGCACCTACACAAAAATCACTAGAATCGCACATTAGCTCAAAAGGTAGGCTCCAATCTGGAGCCTCCACAACAGGTGCCGAAATCAGGGCTTTTTTCAACTCATCAAAAGCTTTCAAACAACGCTCATCGAAATTAAACTCCACATCTTTCTGTAAAAGCTCAGTCAAAGGTTTTGCAATTTTGGAGAAATTTTCGATGAAACGCCGGTAGAATCCCGCATGTCCTAAAAAGGCTCTTACTCCTCTTACGTTAATAGGAGGAGGTAGGTGTTTTATAACATCAACTTTGGCGGGATCTACCTCAATTCCTTTGGATGAAATTTTATGACCCAAAATAATGCCTTCTTGGACCATAAAATGACATTTTTCCCAATTCAAAACAAGGTTTACCTCTTGACACCTTTTCATTGTTTTGCAGGCATGTGTCAAAAGATAAACCACTAATACTGAAATCATCCATGAAAACTTCCATACAATCCTCAAGCATATCAGAGAAAATGGCCATCATACACCTTTGGAACGTGGAGGGTGCATTACACAACCGAAAAGGCATACGTCTATAAGCAAACGTTCCAAACGGGCATGTGAATGTTGTTTTCTCTTGGTCTTCCGGGTGAATTGGAATTTGGAAAAACCCGGAGTAACCATCAAGAAAAAAAAAATATGAATGCGAGGTCAATCTCTCTAACATCTGATCAATAAAGGGGAGGGGAAAATGATCCTTCCTAGTGGCTTTATTCAATTTTCGGTAATCAATACATACCCTCCAGCTTGTGGTGGTGCGGGAGGGTATCATCTCGCCACTCTCCCCTTGAATAATGGTCATTCCACCCTTCTTAGGCACAACATGAATAGGGCTGACCCATCTACTATCAGAAATCGAGTAGATGATGCCTGCCCTGAGTAGCTTCAGAATCTCATTTTTTACTACTTCTTTCATGTTTGGATTCAACCTCCTTTGAGGTTCGATAGAGGTGAAATGATCATCATCCAAGTGGATTCTATGCATACCTAGGGAAGGACTAATTCCCTTTATATCATCTATTGAATACCCTATGACCCCTTTGTATTTTTTCAACAAAACAAGCAATTTTTCAAGCAAGGGGTCATCGTGGGCGTCATTCACTATCACAGGACAATCATGCTCAACATCTAAATATGCATACTTAAGACCAGGGGGAAGGGGTTTTAATGATACCTTGGGAGGAGGCATTGTACACTCCTCCTTTGCAGAATCTGCTTCCTTGGCTTCAAATATGCCCTCCGATATATCATCTTCTTCACAAGTTTAAGCTTCATCAAGCTTTTTCTCAAAAAACATCGCCTATTCAGACAGGCTTTCACTTTCATCACATAAGACCTCCTCAAGTGGGTCCTTGACATCAATTCTCTTGGCAAAACAGGCTACTTCACTGTCAATCACCTCCATACGACAAGCTTGCTCCATCAATGGCATCTTGGTGGTCTTTGAAAACTGAAAGACCAATTTCTCCTTTGCTACCTCCACAGTGATGGTGTCATCTTTGCAGTTGATAAGAGCATTGAGGGTTTTTAGAGCTGCCCTCCCAAGTATAAGAGGTGTGTAGGGATCCTCTTCCATCTCCATCACAACAAAATCACATGGCACCACCAAATGCCCAACTTGTATCGGAATATCTTCAAACTCACCATAAGGTACCTTAATGCTGCGATCTGCAAGTTGAATTTGTTTCCGAGAGGGTTGAAGATCAAACACAAGCCTTTTAGCAATGGATAAAGGCATAAGACTAATAGAAGCACCAAGATCCGCAAGAGCCCCCTTTGGCTCGAGATGACCCAACTTCACTGGAAGATTGAATGGCCCTGGATCTCTTTCTTTCTTTGGCAGATTACCCTGGACAATCTTGCTAACTTGGTGGGGCAAGTTGATGACTTCCTCCTCTAACTTCCTTTTGTTTGAAAGGAGGTCTTTGAGGAACTTAGCATATTTTGGCATCTGCTCCATTGCTTCAAGAAATGGTATCTTCATTTCCATTTGGCTCAATTTTTCAATGAATCTTTTGAAATGCACATCGAGCTGTTTTTCTACCCTCCGGTATGGAAATGGAATTGGTGGCACATACACTCTTTCGGGTCCTTTCAATAACCCTTCTTCTTGTTTTTTTTTTCTCTCTTTTTCAATTTTTTCATTTTTCTCAAACTCATTTTTTTCACTCTTTTCATTTTTCTCCTCACCTTCTTCTAACTCATTTTTGTCACCCTTCTCATTTTTCTCCTCAATCTTTTCTTCCACACCTACAATCTCATTTTTTCATTCTCATTTTCTTTTTTACTTACTCTCTCACCTTTCTCTTGACTGACATACTCATCTTCCCTTGGCATCTCAGGTTCCTTGTAAGATGTCTCGGATCTCAAATGAATCGCCTTCGCGGTGTGCGGAGGTGCTTGGTTGATCGGGTTTGGTTGGGGATTTCCTGGAAATAAGGGTTGGGGGGAGGGTTGGCTAGCTGGGCTAGTTGATTATCTACCACCCTGAGATGAGCTTGAATTTCGGATATTTGCTGGTTAAGGGTTTGATTTCTTTGGGTTATGCCTTGCAACTGGGACATGATTTCCATACCCCAAGCGGGAGCTTGTTCCTTTGGGAATGGAACCTGACCCCCCTTAGGCCCTTGGTTGAAATTAGATGGACCTTGGTTTCTAGCATTCGGATGCTTGTAAGGCTCATTGTTGTACTCTGGTTGTTCCACCTTCCTTGATTCGAATTTTGATGGTAACCACGCCCCCCTTGGAATTGGAAGCTTGGTTTTGATTTCCATAATTCAAGGCTGCAACATGTTCCGAATTGGACCCTCCGCAATAAGCTGTATCATGATTTGTTCCCCCACAAATATCACAGGTGTAGTGGGGAGTCTGGACAGCCGATACTTTTGAAGGTTTATCAAGACTCAATTGAGCCAACTTCTTGTCCAACAAGGCTTCAAGTTTTCTCTCTATAGACTCTGATTTCTTCACTTCATACATCCCTTTGGTTCTAGTTCTCCCTTGATTGCCCCATGATGAATTCTTGACTACCTCTTCGATTTGCGCCCTCACTTGATTTTGAGGGATTTTGCACAATTGCCCTCCCACACTTGAATCTAGCAATGCCTTGGTCTGTGGGAGAGGGCCATCACAGAAGAAGGTATTGAGGTGGTTTTTCCCGTATTCATGGTGCGGACAAGCCCTTAACATTCTTTTGAAACGATTCTATGCTTCGGCTAGAGTTTCATCATCATCTTGAGTAAACCCGGCAATTTTCTTTCTCTAATGTTGGGTTCTTACAGATGGGTAGAATCTCTCTAGAAAGGCTTTCTTTACCTCCCCCATGTAGTTAAAGAATTGGGCTCAAGACACTTATACCAATCTTTCGCATCTCTTGCAAGGCTAGATCGAAAAAGATGCATCTTCACATAATCTGGGCTATCGGTACACACTGGCATGAGGTCACAAAGCTCGGTGAATTTTTCTAGATGCTCGAGTGGACGCTCATTTTTCATCCCCAAAAATACTCCTCTCTAACGGTTCTTGTGTTTTGAGGATGGATTTGATACTTGGTATTTGTGGTAGGAAGCCTAATCCCCCCTTGTGGTTCATAATTTCCGGGTGTACCAAATTGCCCAAAAAGAGCTTGGTTCTCCATGTGGTGCTCCCTTTCAAGGTTGGGTGGTGATGGTGGTGGGGAATAAGGAGGGGTACTAGGATTACCCTCCTCAATGATGTTGGGTTGGCGGGTGGCCTGACGAAGATGGCGAAGATACCGGTCTATCTCCGGAATGAAAGGTTCAATTTCTTGGTTCGTCCTGCGGCTTATGCTCATGCAACCACCACTAGAAAGAGATTGTTAGCACTGACTATCACAAGCTAAAATACAATTATTCACAATATTCACAATATTCACAATATTTAACAATTGCCATGAAAACTAAATTTGACACACATGTTCCCCGGCAACGGCACCAAATTGATAGTTCGCGGAACCGTAGTTCGTTGATTATTTAACTAGTTCCGGTCTACAAAATTAATTATATTCGCCTTAAATAACCCTAATGACTAGCATTAGCGGTAAGTAAGGGGTCGATCCACAGGGAAACGTTTTGGTCAAACAGAGTTTAATGACAAAGAGATTTATGATTTTAAAGTTTTTGTAGTAATAACAACAATTTTTAGATTTCAAGTTTAAACAATAGATAAAAAGACTAGAGTTTACGGATTTTAGCTTCTTAATATGCTAAAGGGATGGGTTGAAAATATATTTTAACCATTTTATGATAAGAAAGGTCTTTCTAATTTAGCTCCACAACTTCTGGGTATAGGAACTATATAGTCACTAATATGGTTTAGGAGATTCGGCTTCTGGGCGTATAACTCGACTATACTAACAACTTTCTAGTACATGTTCATCACCTCCCTTCTATGTTAATCAAGAAAGAATCAAACAAGATGGGCATGGTTTATCATCCTAAGGACGGGCTAGGCCTCGAAGGAATCCTAATAAAGTTAGCTTCTGGGCCACTTATTACTAGCATGAATTCGTAATTCCCAAGCATTCAAACAATCAAGCAACATAAATTGTCCACGGATGGAGATCGAAATGGACTTTCGATTCCTTACCATGGAACTCACATATTCTTTCATGTACATATTTATACTCAACCCATTACCCCATAGGCAAATTAATTAGCTAACTCCATCCCCAAACTCTAGAAAGAAGACTACTCACTCATGTTTAACATAAACACATAAAATATCAAATCATTCATAATGTAATAACAACAAGGAAGAAAATTAAGTTAAAGAGACTTACTACCCTCAACTATGGAGGGGGATGACAATCACACAAATGAACAAGATCTTTCAATATTCAAACCCAAGGAATATTTCAAACCAAATGCTAAATCAAACCCACAATTTCTGGAAAATGTTTGATGAATTACCAAAGGAAAGTTACTACAAATACTAGTGTTTAGCTACAATATTACAACTCAAAAGCTTGATTCTTAGAAGAGAAATACCAAATGAAAGTGTTTAATGAAAGAACTACTACAAGTTTCTGGAATAAAGAAGTGTTTAAATATACAAATACATAGATAAACTTAGAAAGAAGAGAGAACTTGGCTTGGTTCAGCTTGTGTGCTGAAAATGGTGTGTGTTCTCCATCAAAAAATTGGAGTATAAATAGCCAAAAGTGTGAGCTTCCCACTTGCATTCACCATCATTGCCTAGGTAGTCCAACAAGCAACCCTCTTCATCATGGGGAGCAGATGCATAGGAGAGGGAAGGCTGAAGCACGCAAGGGGAAGGAGTGGTGGAAGCAAGAGGCAAAAGTAGACGGAGAAAAATTGGAACTATAGCTGTCAGATACAAACCAGTCGACCCGACTGGCACCAGTCGACCGGTCGACTGGTTCTGTAATGGGCAATTTTGACTTAGAAAATTTTCTAAGTGTTGATCCTTGAAATTTTGCACAGCTACGGAGTCGACCCCAGTCGACCATGCTCGGCTCCTTCTTAAATTTTCACCAAGATTTATCGCTTTTAATCCGAAGGTTCGGGTTTTGAATCCCGAGGTCCGATAAGCGCCCGATCACCTTAAAACCTCCCCGAAATTGGCTAAAAACTCCTGAAATTAATGAAACCACTACACCACAAGCGTATATCATAAAATTTGACGATTAAAGGCCTAATTTAAGTAAGATACGCACGATAAAGAATAAGAATCAATTAAAAATAGGTGCAAAACACGCGTGATAAGCGCGTGTATCAGGTTTGTATTTGTGAAATGGCATTTTTCGGTGAAAAAAATTGTTTTTATATCAAAAAAATATCGACTAAACAGCGACCAACATTTAGTCGGTATTTAGTCGGTATTTAGTCGGTGGGATTCTTTTACAGGTCAACAACCTCACTCAATGCAGTCAGTCACTTTTCAAAGAGCATTGAAAAGGTAAAAAACTTTTCAAAATACCGACGTACGACTAAAAACTGTTAGATAAAAAAACTATTTATTGGGTTACATAATTGTCATGCACATCATCGTCGTCAAATAATAGAAGATCTTTCTCAGTGTCTTCATTTTCGTAGACATCATGAACCGTTTCGTCTTGCACTAACAATTCTCCAACTGGATCACGCAACGGTTTACCTAGTGCGTCAGAAACATCTTCATTCACCACAAAATCTTGTGATTTCTCTTCTAGTTGGAAAGCGGTTTCCTCGAAGTGCTTTGATCTGACTTTGCAAACAGCTCGCCAATCTTTCATGTTTTGCCTTAAACTTTGATAAGGTAAATAATAAACTTGGGAAGCTTGACTTGTTACCACAAAAGGATCGTAGTTTCTATACGATCGACCAATATGAATGTCAACAAGCTTGTACCGCGGATGGATTCTCGTACCATGGCCGTATCCAGTATTAGTCTGATCAAACCATTGACATTTGAACAATGTGACCCTTTTAATTGGAAGTGCTCCATACTCGAGGTGAATAATTTCCTCCAACTTACCATAAAAGTTGGTTTCATCCGGACTGTTATCTTCAGATTTCACGCACACCCCGTTGTTTTTAGTAGATTTCACTTTTGCAGAATGGGAGATAGTGTGAAATCTATAACCATTCATGTAACAAACATCATAGCGACGTGCCTTCTGCAAAGGTCCCTCAACGAGGCTATTTATATTGTCAGCATTATCAATAATTCAATCTTAATCCCTAATACTATTTACATTCAAAATTACGATGTTAAACGTGTACTTACAATCTGTATAAACCAGTGGGCAAACTGGTTTTGGACCACATGGTCAACTTGCTCTGCGTTTAGATTTGGTTCGTACTTTGTGCTTAAGTGCACGAATTGATCATAAAAGTGATTCACCTCCGGACAATTTCGCAAAACATAAGTCTGAGCAATGTTGAGATACGCTTCATCCATCCTAAAAGCCTTACCCCTCGCATGAAATTTGATTGGGTGTGTGAATATGGACAAAACACCCAATCTGACGTTATTAAAGCCTCCGTCATCGTTTCTAGGAAGATCTCTAAGTTTACACGATACGTCTTGCCCAAAGTAATGCGAGACAAAGTATGATGCTTCTTCTGTAAGATATGCGTTATAGATCTAGGTACTTGTAATTTAAACCAAGTAGTAATTATTAAGACTTAGTGACTGGAAACCTAAAAAATACTTAGTTTAGAAATGTAATTACCTCTTAAAGGGATACATCCACCTATAATGTACCGGACCAGCAATCCTTGCCTCGTAAGCTAGATGAACAGGTAGATGTTCCATGACATCGAAGAATGTTGGAGGAAATATAGTCCCTAACTTACAGAGCACCACTACAATTTCCTCGTCCAACCTCCACATATTTGCGGCAGAAATCTTCGTAGAAGTAAGACTTCTAAAGAACAGACTAATTTCAGTAAGAGCTACGCATACTTTCGTTTGCAGCAACTCCCAAAATGCTATTGGAATTAGTCGATGCATGAACACATGACAATCATGACTCTTCATCCTGAATATCTGATGTTTAGCCATGTCAATGTTCCTGGCTAAATTTGAAACATACCCATCAGGAAATCTTAGAGTTTTAAGCCACTCTAGAAGAACAATTATTGGTTCTCTGTTTAGTGTGTATGATGCCTTGGGGATGGTAGAACCAACTGGATACAATTCCGATCGGATCCCGAGCTCGGTTTTTCCCATCAGGAAATCTTGACGTGCCTTGTGATGATCCTTAGTTTTTCCCGGCACACAAATTAATGTGTTGAAAATGTTATCAAAAAAGTTCTTCTCAATGTGCATCACGTCAAGGTTGTGACGGATCATGTTTGTGCCCCAGTACGAAAAATCCCCAAAAATACTTCTCTTCATCCATCCATGACAATATTTACTAATTTCTGTGTTGTACTCAGCTGCATCGTCTTCAAATACCCGTAAAAAGCCAAAACGATCAAGCTCCTCTAAAAGCTCATTTCCCTTACGTATGTCGGGCCTAACATCCTTCTCAACAGCTCCACGCTGAAATTTATCCGATTTCTGCGGTAGGGATGCCTACTATCTAAAAATCTCCTATGTGAGTCAAACCAACTCACTTTACTGTTGCCTCTTAGATAGACGGCTTTGGATTCGTCCATGCAGTACGGACAAGTGTGCATGCTAGATGTACTCTGCCCCGACATCATGGAATAAGCTTGAAAGTCGCTGATCTTCCACATCAAAGCCGTACGAAGCTGAATGATCTGCCTCTTACATACATCATATGTCGTGTATCAGTGGCTTTAGGTACAAGTGAATCTTATATTTTGGATTGTTAGGGTCGGGGACGATCACCATTACGAACATGTACTGTTTCTTCATGCGGGCCAGGATGAATATTGTTGTCCCGAGCTGCTAAATGGTTTGAAACCATCTGTACACAACCCTAGTCTCACATTTCTTGTCTCCCTTGCAAGATGCGGATGGGTCGCATTGAAAGTCAACCAGGCCTCACTGTCCGAGGGGTGACACATCTCTCCATCTTCTGAATGATGCTCCGCATGCCACCTCATGTGGCTGGAGTAGTCGCAGAAGCATACAACCATTGTAGCCTAGGACCGAAGGGAAAGTAAGGGAACTACTTTCTGAGAGTATTATCCGATATCCATCTAGAAACCCCACACTTATCACGTCGGGTCAAACTCGTTGTGGGGCCCCAATAAATCATACACCCATTGACACAACAATTAATTTTCTCTACCGGGAATTCAAGAGCCGAAATTTTTTTCTTCGTATCGTAAAAACTTGTTGTCATCCGATTATCTTTCGGCAACATTTCAATAATGAATTGAAATAATTCATCGTAAAGTCTCTCTGGATATATGAAAGTCCGTCTTCAGGTTCGACATCCTTCCTCTGACCTACATCTGAGTATGTGTTTCGCAACTAGGGTACAGAGGTAAGTTGGCGGCTCTGAACATTTCAAAGAACTGTCTTAATTGGGGGTTCGGATCTTCGTCAATATGTACGGGCGAGTTTGGTACATTTGCGACGACATCATCACGATGAGGTAGAAAATGATGATGTGTATCCGGAAAAGTACTCGTTGTTGCATTGTAGAACATTTTTGCATATGTATTTTATACAGTGTTCTGTTGTTGCTCTACCGAAGCCAACTCATTACTAATTAGTGCACCGTCAAAACATTTGTGCAGGTACCAATCGTAGTAGTTTTCAACAAACCCCTTGTTTAACAGATGATCTCTTACGACATACGGAGCCTACAGTCTATTGTTATCACACCGTTTACACGGACATCTAACATCATCTGGATTTTTTTCCTTTCAAATTTTATAAATTCTTCGACCCCTTCTAAATATCTAATATTATAAACTCCTTTATAACTTCGCTTATACATCCTGCCAAAGTTGTTGAAATCGCGATTCTACTTAGAATCTTTTGGAGTGGTAGAATCGAATCAGTAGAATCAAATCGTAGAATCGTACGATTCTACAAATAAAATTTAATATATTAAATATATATAGTTTCTTATCATTATTATCTTATTCAAATGTTTAAATTTATGAATTAAAGTTTTTTTTGACTTTATATTTAAGAATATAACAAAAAGTTTTTAAATAAAATTAATTTAAAGGTTCGTACCGATTAAGATTTTTTTTTTTAAGTTTTCATGTTGGAAAACTTGAAATTTATGTGTATGTATGAAAGAGATTAGTAAAAGATGGTACATAAAAAAAATTATAAATAATTCATACCAAATTAGTAGAATCAGATCATTAAATCATAGAATCGTAGAATCGTTTTATGATTCTACCTATAAAAAATTTATTCCAACTAGAATCATATGATTCTATAACTTTAAGATTCTATCCGCGAATCAAATCGCTCGCTTGTTTTTTAAATTGTAAAATAGTAGAATCATATATTAAAATCGCAATTTTAACAACAATGCATCCAGCTTCTTTCACTTCGTAAGTCCATTGCTCTGCCAAATAATCAATACCACGTTTATTAATATCAGAAAATCCAGACTAAGAATCTTGTCAAATTGCTTTTTGACTACCATGGGGATTTTTAATTTCTCTTAATAAGTTTTAATCAATTAATGACAATTACATAAAACAATTCTCAACTAGGCCACTTCTCTTCTCTTTTCTTTCTCTTTCTCTTTCTCTTTCTCCTTCTCTTTCTCACGCTTCAATAGAAGCTTCTCTTCTCGCCTACACTTCCTTTCAGTCTAGTTACCAAAAATTCTCTCATAAACCCTTACAAATATAAATTCCCTAAAAAGGATAAAAACTAATAAATTGAATTAGAAAAATATTCTAAGTTAATTGCCAAATTTAAGTATGGAATATTTTTTCATATTTTGTGATCTCTTGATTTCATTGTATAAGCACACACACGTACCACCTGTTGAAAAAATCCTCCTTTTATAAAGGCCAACCGTATGTCTTCAAAAACCCTAACTCCCCACATTCTCCTTATTCCTAAAATGTAGGAAAGTGAAAAACATGATTGGAAATTATGTAAGAAGCCACGGTTAATAATTGCTAAAAGTAGTTAATTAGTATTAATTAGATTAAAACCTTTTCTATTTTAATGGAGAGATATAAGAAGACTTATTGTCACACATTGAATTAGTCATAGATTATTTAAGCTGGTTATTTTATTTTGCCAATTAACTAATTATGCAATAACTTAATTTCTAACCGGTTATCACACCGTTTACACGGACATCTAACCTCATCTGGATTTTTTTCTTGCATATTGTATAAACTTTTCGACCCCTTCTAAGTATCTAATATTATAAACTCCTTTACAACTTAGCTTATACATCTTCTTTCACTTCGTAACTCCATTGCTCTGCCAAATAATTAATACCACGTTTATTAGTAACAAAAAATCCAGACTAAGAATCCTGTCAGATTGCTTTTTGACTACCTCGGGATTTTTAATTTCTCTTAATAAGTTTTAGACAATTAATGACAATTACATAAAATAATTCTCAACTATGCCACTTCTCTTCTCTTCTCTTTCTCTTTCTCTTTCTCACGCTTCAATAGAAGCTTCTCTTCTCCCCTAGACTTCCTTTAAGTCTAGTTACAACAAATTCTCTCATAAACCCTTACAAATATAAATGCTCTAAAAAGGATAAAAACTAATAAATTGCATTAGAAATATATTCCAAGTTAATTGGCATATGTAAGTATGGAATATTTTTCTTATTTTGTGATCTCTTGATTTCTTCGTATAAGAGCACATGGTTAATAAAGGCCAACCATATCTCTTCAAAAACCCTAACTCCCTACATTCTCCTTATTCGTAAAATGTAGGAAAGTGAAAAAACTTTTGAAGTTATATAAGAAGCCACGGTTAATAATTGCTAAAAATATTAAATTAGTATTAATTAGATTAAAATCTTTTCTTTTTTTAATGGAGAGATATAAGAAGAATTATTGTCACACTTTGAATTTGTCTTAGATTATTTTAGCTGGTTATTTTATTTTGCCAATTATCTAATTATGCAATAACTTAATTTCTAACCGGTTACATCAAATAAAAAAAAAAATAATTCCTTTGTTAATTTTAGCTGACGCTTTCCCCAGACCGGCGTTTTGGGAACACTGTATAGTCTCCATCTGCAATTTTCATCTGACCATCAAACTTGGAACAGTAGACCTCCTTTCTACATCCGACTCTTTTGATTAACTTTGACTCGTACAATATTCATTGACTAAGTCTTTAGGTTCCATCAACGACTTTAATACATCAGATATTTCACCTACAAAACAATCTTTAAAACATATTTGTTTATTTAAAGTGAAGTCATCATCAAAACCTAAGAGGGCTAACAAATTCCCCCTTTTTGATGATGACAAACTTATAAACAAACTTAAGTAAAAAAGACTAAAACAAAATTTATAAAGTTATAGAGCATGCTAGAGATTAAAACAACTCTATATAACACTTAGCAAATCGACTCTTTACAATACAATTCACCAAGTATCCAAGATGTGGTGGAATCTGATGTGGTGGAGGTGTGACTGGTTTTGGTGAAGGAGGTGCATTGGTAGGCTCGTTGGTGTTATGAGAGGTCATTTCATCATCTATACCAACAAGGACACTTAGAAGCTAGCCTACTACTTTTCCTAGGAGTGAGCACCGGCTTCTTCTTAATCGGCATCAGTACCTCCTAATCACTTGAACTTTCATCGAATTCATTTTCCTCAAGTTCCTCATCTTCCTCTTCTTTTGAGGCTTCCCCCTCACATGCTGCTTACCCCTGTTCCCGTTGTTTCTGAGCTTCCTCTTGTGCTCCTAGGGAACAACTTTCTACCTTACCACTAGTAGTAGATGGAACAGGCTCTTGATCCTTTTTCTCCTTGCTCTCCTTTTTCTCTTTTTCTTCCTTCTCCTCTTCATCCTTATCATCATCAGAACTTACTTCTTCAACTTCCTTAACAGAGTTCTCCAGTATCCCCTTTTCATTTCATTTAAGGTGCAAATTATTAAGAAATTTTGCATCAATTTTATTATTAGAGCTCATGGGGAACTGCAGGCCGTCAATTGGTACACCAAATTTCCTAAAGATCCAAGTCAAAAGTCCTCGATACCCAACCATACAAAGCTTCTCAATACAGTCCGATAAATGAGAAATCATCAAGGAAGGAAAGTTGATTTTAATGTTATTAGCCAAACAATAAATAAGGGTCGCATCACGCAAATTCACTTCACCTCGCTTGGAATTGCGAGGCAAAATAAATCTGCGAGAAATATTATATAACAGTTTGTTTAGGGGCGACAGTGAATTGTGGCTAAACCTTCTTTTATCATTTATTCCTAGAAATTTTAACACTGATTTCTTATTCATACCCGAAAAGACAATCTTTGAACCAACGTAACACGTATTAAACCCTAGTGCAGGAACACTAAACCATTCACCCAACATCAAACTATTAAACTCAATTTTGATTTCTTTCATAATACTAGAACAAACATCATTCTCAATTGTAAACTTTTTAATGAATTCACGCATTAAATATGATAAATTAGGTTGCAAGAAAAATCAAACATCAAAGTTTCCCAACCTTGATTTTGTAAAATAGCGTGTAATTGACGGAATAGGGTGGATTCATACCAGCACTTGTCTAGACCGAACCGTACTGACATTTCTTTAGCAACTTCTTTCGCACTGTCAAGATCAGCTTGCTTGGTCTTTTTCGTTGGTCTAGATGAAGAAAGACCTTTGGAGTGCTATTGGGTCTTTTTGTTCTGGCATGCATGGTGGTGGAACTGGGTGTACTTGATTTCTTTGGTTCTTGTGATGATTTTGGGGTTTTCTTCTTTGCGTTGGTAAATTAAGAAAGTGAAGAAGAGGGGTTATGAAGTGGAGTGAATGCGGTTGACGGTTTGGGGTAAAAAGTAATGATTATTATGGTGTTTTGATGTGAGGGAGTGTTAGAGTGTGTAAATGAGTGACGTGCCGTGACATGAGGGAGTGGGTTATAAAGTTGTGAAAGGACGGTTACTCAAGGGTTATAACACTCCATTTAATTAATTCGTTACGTGTGAACTAAGAGTGTAATGAAGAGTTAATGGGTATATTCGTTGAATTGGCGGTTAATAACGCTTTTTCGATATACTACGATGATCCGACTCCCACTATAATTTAAGTTGACCAACCGAAAAGAAAGAAAAAAATAAAATGCTGGAATTTGTGGAAAAAATGAGAAATATAGAAAATATAGAAAAAAAATAAGAAATAAAAATTATCTTGTGCTCATTTTTCTTTTTCTTTTTTTATTTTTTTTATTTTTATATGAGGACAATAACGCATAAGACAAACACATGCTACTTTGGTCTAATCAGTTTAAACATGCTATCAAGAAAGTATTCATGGCATGTACTTTAAATAGTTGCGTACCTGTACCTTGCAATAATTGATTTCTAAATCAAGTTTTAGTGGATTATTTAACCCTTCCATTTTTCATGTTGCTTCGAGGTGGAATGCTTGCATTAAACTTTAGTGGAGCTTGATAATTCCAAGTTCCAACCTCATCTTCTCATATTGTTCCCTTGGAAGTAGTTTAGTCATAATATCTGCAACTTGCTCATTTATATATTTATATTGACATGTTTGACAAATCCTTAAAAATATGATTTCGTATATGTATATGCTTAGCTCTAGAATGATGCACGGGATCTTTTGATTTGCATATGACACTAGTATTATTCCAATAAATAGGAACACATTCAAATTTAATACCAAAATCTCTTAGCTGTTGTTTCATTCAAATTTAATAGGAACAGCAAGCTGCTGCTGCAATATATTTTGCTTCAGTGGTGGATAGTGCAACGGTGTTTTGTTTCTTGGAACACCAAAACACTAAACATCATCATCAACATCATCATCATACCTAGTGTATCCCGCTCATAGATAAACTATGGTTAGAATCCGGGGAGGGAAGATAGACGACAACTCATACCCATGTAGGAGAGTACGGTAAGAGAGTCCCCCGGCTCCATATGTTTTTCAAAGAGAGAGGTACCAGCAATTATTTGAAAGTCTGCAAGACACAACCACGTTAACAATGCATAATAATCGACTAACTAAAGATACATAACAAAAAGAATATGTACTAATAAATAAACAAACGATTTTGGGGTAAGAGAGGTAGTAGAGAGCAATAAGTGGGGGCCAAAAACCATAAGAGACGGTGGTCAATAGGGGCAAGTCTAGAAATCTAATACGTGGATAAGGCGGCGCCAATTGGCCCTATCCCTTTTCAGGTCCTTAGAGAGGTGGAGTTCATGCAAGTCACTTTTAATTTGCTCCTCCCATGTTTTCCTTGGTCTTCCTTGGCTTCTCTTACTCTCCACTATGATGCATTCGATCCTCCTTACCTAGGCGTCATATGTACCATACCTGAAGTACTTTTCCTGTTAACAAGATCTTCTACATAATCTTGCTACAGGAGCAAATGTCTCTGTATAATCAATCCCTTCTTGTTTATTGTACCCATTAACCACGAGCCTTGCTTGGTTTTGTACTATGATTCCATGCTCGTCCAATTTGTTCCTAAAAACCAACTTTAGTCCAATTATTGTTTTGTTCTTGGGTTTCGGTTCTAAGTGCCACACTTTATTTCTTTCAAATTCATTTAATTCATGTTGCATAGAAATTACCGAATCGGAATCTTGTAATGCTTCTTTGTGATTCTTAAGGTTCCAATAATGAGAGAAATGTAAAGTGTGCACAAAAGTTTCTTAGTTGGGATCTGGTCTGTGTGCCCTGGTTTATGTCACTAATTATCAAGTCAATTGGATGTGACCTTTGATGTTTCCACGACTTTGGCACAAATTCTCTTGCAGGAACAGTTGTGGAAATAGGCTCATTTACTTGATTGACATTCAGTTCTGCTTCAGTTTGCTCATTATGTTCATCTTTGGAAACAACTGGATTGAGAACACCTTGTTGATCCTGATTTCCCTGCAGATCTTGTTCTTGAACTTGTTGTTCTCCTATTGTTCTACGATCTTGCTCTCTCTGTATATTTTCATCATCTAATTCCCAATTAGCAAGACCTATTTTAAAGTTACATGTATCTTGTTCACTTGTCATAGTTCTTTTATTATATACTCTATAACCTTTACTATAATATCAATAGCCAAGAAATACTGCTTTATCACTTTTTTCACAAAATTTCCTATATTTCCTTTTCCATTAACATGAAAAAAACATCTATATCCAAACACACGAAAATAGGAAATATTCGGTTTAACACCTTTAAATAGTACATAAGGTGTCTTAGAAGTGATAGGTCTAATCAACACACGATTTAAAATATAGCATGCAGTATTAACAGCCTCGGCCCAAAAATTTCTAGGGTGACCACTAACAACTAACATGGTTCTATCCATTTTGTCTAATGTTTTTTTTTTACGTTCAACCACACCATTTTGTTGTGGTGTCCTTGGTGCGAAAAAATTATGACGTATACCATGCTCATTACAATAATCCATGAAGCTTGAATTTTCGAATTCTTTACCATGATTTGATCTAATGTGGACAAGTTGACAATTACTAGATTTTTGTATTTTATTAGCAAAATAAACAAATTCATTGAAAGGCTCATCTTTGCTAACTAAAAATATATTCCAAGTAAATCTACTATAATCATTTACAATAACAAATACATAACGTTTGTGAAACAGTTGCATAAATTAGTCTCATTTTAATTACGAATTTAACATCTAAATATTTTAATTAATGATGGTAGTAATTAAAGAAAAAATATATACGATGATTAGAAACTTGTCAACTCGTAACGTAGTTATGAAGTGTAACAAATAACGTAAACTTTGGAGGTAAAACTAAAGTTGAGCAACTACCCATAACGTTTCGGGATAATTATAATACTTACCCGAAAATTTTATTTACCCTTGTTGAGAATAAATTAAATATTTCATACACATATACAAGTGATTTTAAACATGAAGTACGAGTTAGATAACTTGTTACATGTACAACAATTTTTACCCAAACCTTAAACTATCTTAGATAAACCTTTCTTACACTATAATAGACCAAATTAAGGACAAAAACCACCTAAATCAGCCCAAACAGCAGCCCCATATGGCTGTCCCCTACCCCATTTTAGCTCTTTGTACACTTACATACTCAAGCAAATTGTTCTATTCAAAACCTCTTTGTTCTACCAAAGCTTGTGCATCATTACAAACATGCAAGAGACAATTATTAGAAAGCAAAAACACTTCAATTAGAGACCATTTTATTCAGCCATAATAACCAACAAATTGCTCCCAAATTCATCCAAGAACAAACACTAGAATCCTTCAAAGTTTCAACTACAAAAACACCTTCTTTTCTCATCAAATCTTCTTCAAACATCCATCTAAAACTTCTAAAAATTTATGTTTATAACTCAATTTCTATAAAAATAACGTTCATCTCAAGAGCTTTCCATAGACACCAAACTTGGAGAAATCCACCAAGTATAGAGTAAGTTATGTTCATTTCTTTATTTCACTTGTTTTGTTAAAACTTGTTCATGTAAAATTCTTTTTACATGGAATCTTTCTATAAACTAAGATTATTATAAAAATGGGTATTTCATCATAATAACTAAGAAAAATAATGTCTTAAGAAGGCCAAGAAATTTAGGCTAAAAGAAGAAAATTTGAAATATTTATCTTCAATCAACTTGCATTCTCCTATTTTTGTTTCCTAGCCAAAAACTCTCAAGTTGTGGGACTTGTTCAACAAGTGTTGCTCAACACTAATCAATCTCCAAAGTAACAATATATCAAAGAGTAAGTAAATCTAACAATTTTTATTTAGAAATCAAAAGTCATTAAGTTACATAGAAAGATTCGAAATAATGCTATTTTTGAATTTTTAAAAATAAGTGTAGCAAAGGAGTTGGATCTTAGTTATTGAGAAGTAGTAGCAAAGGCTAAGGAGTACTTTCAGAGCTAAGGATCGAGGTATGTCACATGGGGTGATTTTTAAAGGATTTAAGAACAAGTTGGAAAAGTTTTGTATGAACTTGTTTTTAAAAATAAGAGTCCCAAAAAGAAGATCTTAAATCTTGAAAAATGATATCAAAATGATAATTTTAAGTATGAAATGATTTATTACATGTATTATTATTGTGGGCATCATGCATGTTGATTTTATGAATTGTTGTTTGGTTAAAGGCATGTTTAACAATACTTTGTGATTTCCAAAAAAAAAAATTAATAAAACAATACTTTGTGAAAGTATTTGTGATGGAAATGGTTATATGGATTTGGAAAATATTTAAAATGCATTTCAAAAATAATTTTCAGTAGCTATATGTTAAAAAAAAATCTCTTGAATAATTTTGTTGCAATTTATTCGTTAAATCGATATTTTAAGGGATTTTAAAGTGTTAAATACTCTTATTATAAAACATTGTATTAGATTAACTTTTGATCACCAAAACTAATTAATAAAAGCATATTATAATGTCTCCAACAAGATTTGGCCATAATGTATTTATTTTGGAATTTTTCATGATTTTTGAGAAATCGTTAAATTATTTATCGGTAAATTGTGAAATAGTAAAATATAAAATAATTACCAAATGAAGACATATGGACTTGAAATTTTTGTCACATACTCAAATGGACAGTAACTAATATTTCTAAATGTTTGGGATTATTTTTTTGACGTTTAAGGACCTTAATAATTTTTACTCGGTTATTAATAATCGGTAAGTTAGAAAACGGTAAAATATAAAATAAATATTAAATCATGTCTTTTGGACATGAAAATTTTATGAGACACTCATATTAATAATCGGTAAGTTAGAAAACGGTAAAGTTTTTATGGATTTTCATAATCATATATGGACTTAAATAAATTTTATTCGTTTATCGGTAAAATAACAATATTAATTATTAAAAATACCCCACATAATTTTTAATGGTTCTTTAAAATTTCATATTCCTTAAAATAGTTTCCGGAACATCAGAAAATTTTAATTTTATTTTATTCGGACTTAAATAATTTTAAACTGATTTTATTTTATTTATTGATAAAATGCCTATATAAAATAATAAAGTATCATACATGATATTTATAAGTTTAAATGGGCTAATAAAAGTATTATATGACTTCTGAAATTTTTTATAATTTTATTAAGCTAATTATTAATTATTTACTAATTTATCAAATTAATAAAAATTATTTAATTATTTAAAGGTGTAATATTTTTAGTTAAATTTGGGTAAAAATAAACCTATATCTAAAATTTATAATTGTGTTAGAACCTACTTCCGCATAGTATAAAATAATTTTGACTTAAATGGTTCATAAATTTCACGAATTTAAGATATCATTCAAATAACGTTAAATACCTAAATTGTCGAAATTAATCGTAAAATCATTATAAATTGCCATAACAGATTATAATCTGATGAGAAAACCTTAAATTCATTTTAATTAAGTTATTATAATGACTTGATTAATTTGGGCCTTGTTGGAGAATTAATATGTATTTTGTAAATCAATTATCGATTTTATTACCGGTAAAACTATATTGTATTTAAGAAAATAGTGTTTTATGAAATCTTTTGTCATAATGATTTTATAGACTTATGAACTATATTATAGTTGTTTTGAACGAATTTCAAAACTCTTAGATTGAAACAAAACATTTTAGTGGTTTCCTTGAAAAATCATATTGAATTTTAATCACTTTTTGTTACGATGCATTTCCACACATGCTAGTGATGCCCGAATATAATACAAAGGTTATGTTTGATGATGTGATTATTCTAAGCATGTTTTACCATGTGGGAAATATTATGATATAATTTTTGCTATGATGCAAATAAAGTATGTTTTATTATGTTGCAAAGAAAATATATTTATCATACAGGAAAATATTGATATTTACGACTTTTCAAATGCTATTGAAATTCCAAGAAATATATTATATACAAAAATGTTTTAGCCTAAATGGCGGGTACATATGCAACAACAAATGTTGTATGCATGATTAAATGGCTCACCAACGTTGAGCGCGTATTGTACACAATACCATTGTGTTACACTTGCCGGACATGTCGCGGACGGTAGACCGACTACCAACCGAGTCACAGGATGACTCACAGAGTACCCATGCAAACTTATTATTTGAGTTTGAAGTTGATTTGGATCCATTGAGATCTTATGATTTATGATGAAAAATGAGAACTTGGAATTATTATGAAACCATTGAATTGAGTTTGAATGATGATATGATTTATCAAATGAAAAACCATCTTTCAAAATGAATTTACTCAAACCAAAATGTTTTAACAACTTGTTTGACGAGCACTAGTGTGTTATACTCAGCCTTTTGCTAGTACTATGCTTTCTATGTTTTCCAATAATTTTTGTTTTTAGAGTGAATCCCCATGGCACCTCGATGGAGAAGTGATATGCGAGTGAAGGACGAACTTGAGTTGGAGTTTGACTCCCTTTTGTTTAGATCTCTTTATTGTATCTAAGAGAGTATTAGTACTGTTGTTTAGATTTGAACCATTTAAAGATGTAACTTGAACTTCAGAGTTATTTCGATTTGGTTGTAATTTTCCTTTATTTTAGAAAACTAAGACTTCCGTTATATTGCTTTGGTTTTGGTTCAAGTATTTTACTTGGACATTGGTTAAAGCTTTAAGTAACCCCCTTAATTGTGCTGGCAAAAGTGAGCTTCCGCTTGTTTAATACAAAATTCCAATTAGTCTTTGCCTACATAATTTGGGGCGGTTACAGTTTGCGACTATGGCTTTGGATTCTCATAGGTCCACAAAGATCCATTTGAATTAATTCAAGTGGCATTGACGTGGTCACGACATTCTTAGGTTTAAAGACCACCTTACATGTTTTCCTTTGACACAAGGATCACAAATTTCATCTTTTAGGAATTTAAGGGATAGTAATCCTCTTATTAGGTCTTTTGGTCTTAAGGTATTAAGCAAAGAAAATCTAGCATGACCTAAACGTTTATGCCAAAGTAGAGGGTCATCTTCTATAACACCGAGATAAGTCAAACTGGTTTTGGGAATAGTGTAGAGGTCCACTGAGACAGCCCCTATATTAGCGGCTTAATTAATAGTAAATAATTAAGTTAATTTAGGTATGAAATTTTAAGTGTGTTATTTGATCAGCAAATTTTAATTAACCGCAAGCGCATGGTGTACGCGTAGTGTGGGTCGAACACAAGGAGGCTATATAATTCTAGGTTGTATGTTTTATGATAACCAAGACAAGGGGTTTTGTATCTAATCCTAGGGTGCAGGAAATTAAAGCAAGTATAAAAATGGTGATAAAACGAGATATGACAAACACTAGGGCGTCGGGCATCACCTAATTCTAACATGGAATTCAATTACTCTCATGATTGTATGGAATTAAGCCATTAACATAATCGAACGTGATCTAATTAATCTCAAGCTTTCGCTCTATTGATTAATATCGATTTAAGGCCAACTAGTGCTAATCCTCAAACTTCCGTTCTATTGGTTAATACTGAAAGGAATTTAACTTAAATATATCTCAATCCTAAATTAATCCTAATCTCAAACTTTCATTTTATTGAAAAGGTTAATAAAGATATTTAAATCGAGATTCATTAAGCGTAGGTTCAGTCATAGGCTCAAATCGCACACAATCAATCAACAAAATATCAATCCATGCTTCGAATTAGGGATTTCACCCTAACCCTAGATAAGAAAACTACTCACTATGCATTAATGGAAAACTTAAAGCAATTGATGAATAAGAACGAAGAACAAAATAATAACGCAAGAAAACTTACAAATCTAGAAGATAACAAAAACTAGGTATAAGAAATCCAAATGTTGTAATAAATTCTTCAAAGAAAGCTTCGGGAATCCAAAAGTACGGTGCCGAAATTAAAATTACAATCATGAAAGTGCAAGAAAATTGAAAGAAACTCAAAGAAAATTACTTTTTTAAAGTTTGTTCTAAGATAGGAAAATAATGATAGTAACCGCCACTATATATAGTGGCTCCAAAAATTAGGAAGCAAAACCATCAAAAATGCATTCTGACGGAAAAGTGACGAGCGTCACTTTTCAGGCGACGAGTCGTCGCTCAGTGTCTGACTGGCAAACTTTGATTCCATTTCTTGCACGGTTATCGGATATGGACATATAATATACCATTGGAAAGCATTTGAAGTCTACTTGCCAATGCCGCAAAGTTGCATTAATGTGATTTCTCTATGAAAAGTTATGGGCAAAAGAGTGAGCATGTATCAAATTTCACTTCCAAACTTTTTGTCTTTTAAGCACTTTTCAATTATTTTCTCTTTTGCCCATCTTCATTATCAAACATCTTCGAACGAGCAACGATCTCTTCACATATTTTAGGGGTCTTAGGCTATTTCTCCGAGGCTTCACCCTCTTATCACCCCGGGACCTAATAAAAACTCCAATTTCGCCTCATATATTACATAAAATACAAAATTACCTCATGAGACAAAAATTGCAACAAATCACTAATACCATTCCTAAATCCCACTAAAACGACCTAAAAGGAGCATAAAAATGTCACGGATAAGTGCAAATAATTGCACTTATCAAACTCCCCCATGCTTATCCTTTGCTCGTCCTCGAGCAAATCAAGGTGAAAAAACAAGTAAGACAAGGCCAAGACATGGTCTTCAGATCCTAAACTACTTCTTATGCGTCCCTTCCTAAACGACTCTAATTCCTGGTGTTCGCCAAGGGTCCAAATCAGTCATACCACTCAACCCCTTCGCTTGGCTAACACAACACACAACATGATAGATCAAAAACATCAAAACATCAAAAATCAAAAATCCGTATTCTTCAACTTCCTTATAGCTCCTCAAAAGATAAATGTGAGAAATGAAAATGAAAATAAAGATCTACTACTTATCCCTCCAATTGTGGCCTACCCAAATACCTTCCTTATGTCTCCCACTTCTTATGTCGCTACACCAAAACAAAATGAAAAACAAGTAAACTTTGAATCTATCTTTTTCTCTCATTTTGCCTACGGGCTCATTTTTGGGTTTTCGCCCTAGCCACTCATTTACTTTTTCAAATCTCACTTGCTCACCCGTTCATGCCGCTCTTCATCCTAGGTCGCCCTTTCGGGTTTTCAGCCTAGCTGGGCCTTTCTCTTATCAAGCATGATTCTCTTTCCCTTTTTCCATAAAACATCAAAGTACAGATTCAGCTATAAAATGAAAATTACAATGCATGATCAAGCTAAATCTATACAACATATATAGGATATAAAACGTGAATAAGCAAGCAACGGGTTCCTCCATGCTTGCTTTTCACGGTGGATAGTAATAGGGTGATCAGTAACCCTAGTTAAAAGTAGGGTCTTTAGTAACCCTAGATAAAACAATAAAGCACAAAAATGAGAATGCAGCCAACCTAATAAGCTCCAATGTTGAACCGGGATAGCGCCATCGATTGCAACATTACCTCTTAAGCATGAACATCGGCTCTACTTATGACTCCCAAAAAATAAGAGGCATCCTATCTTAGTCTCCTTCCTCTCATAAATGATCTCACATGCATTCCCATAAAAATCCCAAACCCCTTATCAACCTCAAACCCAACCCAACACATATATCCATCATCACAACCACAACAAAATGTACAAAAATAAATACCCCAACTCCCAAACTGTAAGCTCATGCAATTGAGCTCTTGGATCTCGGAATCCAAGAACTTACTTTTGATCAAAGAGGACGGGGGCTTATTTTTAGTTCAAAATTTGTAGCTCATAAACATGCAGTGGTTAGTTAGAGATGATGTGCGAGAATCTAAGTGAAGATGGCTCGGTGGGTGAAGGTGTGATAATATGGTGGAGCCTGAATAATATTTTATATTTTAAGGATATCAGTCGTATTAAAATTGGGACAAAAATAAGTTATACGATGAAAATAGGATAAAAAGTAAAATGTGTCATGGTTAGACACATAAACATATGAGGTCTCGAACCTTTAGCAAAAATCAGGTTACTTATCATCACTTCTTTAAAAACAAATAGAGAAAACAATCCAGAGTAAAAGAATTGAATATTGTAAATAGAAACAGCCCAATCCAGCATAAACAGTATAATATTACTGTCTACAAAGCATAGCGGAAGGCATATAAAAGACTGGGCTGAATCCGACCTGTGGCTCAATAGCCACAACAAACTAATATCAGAGTATTTAAAACTTTTTAGATTAAATAAGTAAATACTATTCACAAAATATTATGAAATTATTACAATTTAATTTACTAATATATTTACAAAATGTATTTCAAAAAGAAGTTCTCGCCTCGCACATAACACATACTACATGTAGGCATCGTCTCCACACCAGAGCTAACCTGAAAATGGATCTATCCCCCGTAAGGAATAGGCCCCATCAAAGCTCCTTTCACCAAATTTTGAAGTTCCAAATTCATAATCCAGACTTAACTATTGGCCTTTCGACATGACCCTTACTAAAAGAGGATATTAAAGTTAAGTTGGGAATTTTTCATTTGAATATTTATTTGTGGATCCAATTGATGCTATGTGAATTTTTGTGTGATTGTTTATGTCTTGTATAAAAAGAAAAAAAAATTTGTTTTTTTAAAAAGAGCTTAAAATTTCAACTTGAAATATATATATTCGGGTCAATTATTCTTGAAATGGTTTTACAAAAGATATTATATGTACTCGGATAACTGGTATAAGGAATTGAGGACCAAGCTTGTCGAGAATGCGATGATATTGTGCAAGAATGATTCGATACAAAGAGTTCAAAAGAAGCATTTTGGGAAAATTGAAAGTTATGAGTTAATTGTGCGTAAAGATTGGAAACTAATTAATCAAGGAATAAAGAATGTAGAAAAAGTATTCGTGACATGTTCAATTTAATGGTAATTGGCTAAGAAATTTCAATTAAGGAAGTTGTGAAAAAGAAAGAAGGGTTGATATGAATAAGAATTAGTAAAGTTTATACTATGGTAGTTCTATTGAGTGCTCTATACGTATTGATGTAAATGTAAATTTATGATGGAGAATATTCTAAATAGTTTATGATGTTGAAAGGATAAATTTAAGGATTAAAAAGTTTGAATAGTTCAAATTAAGCCAAACCTTATTTATGGTTAATGTGAGTTGAAGTTCATTAGTCAATTAAGAATCAATTAAAAGTTAGAGAAGACTTGAATTACATATATGTAGAAATTTAAAGTTAAATTGTATTTATAGAAAAGGAATATTTGATTAAAAGTTAATTGTATTGCGGTTAGGGATGTTCATAATAACCTGATCTGAAATATCCGACCCGAATTATCCGGTATCCGGTTTTTAAAACCGGGTAATTTACCCGATTTTTGCAAACCGGATAATCCGGGTCGGGTACCCGATTATAAAATCGGGTACCGGATCCGTATCCGGCTCACACATTTTTTAAAACCGGGTACACGGTATCCGGTTTTCTTTAATTTTTTTTTTTTACTTTTTTTCGTAAATAAAAAGATTTTGATATCTCTTAAGCTAAACTTGAATTGAATATTTTTGGAGAGCTAGTATTTGAATTTTATAATTGTTCTTACTTAAACTCATGAATAATAATATTATTCTATCATTTTCTTAATTAATTTTTTATGACTAATTAAGTTGAAGATTTTTAGAGAGTTTGTATTTGAATTTTATATAAAAAAATATTTTAAGTGAAAATAGAGATAAACAAACGTATGGTGGAACGACAAAACGACAAAAAATAAAAAATAAAAAAACATTCTAATAAAACCGGGAATCCGGTTTCCGACCCGATTTAAACCGGGTACCCGGATTCCGGATACCCGGTTTAGACCGGGTCGGAACCGGATCGCAACTTTAGGTACCCAAAAAATAGGGTACCCGAATTTCCGGATCCGGGTCGACCCGGTACCTAGTTTTGAACACCCCTAATTGCGATGGGTGAAAAGTTAATAATTAGGCCGGAAACAAAAGTGTTTGTTTAAACCATGATTGGATGAGACTTTAAAGGATAAAAGTTGAATGGGCTAGGCTGTGTAAAATTGTATTAATGGTGAACCGAATGATCGGATTAAAGGTTAAGAACCATACGGAATTGAATGTCAAGAGTATGGAAGCTATTTGGGAAAAATGTGTTTGAAACTTAAAGTGTTAAGGGTCATGTACTAAAGGTGGATATGAACGTATTATGAATCGAAGTTAAACGATAACTACTAAGTTCTAAGTTATTAAAGGTTGAAAGTTGAAAGTGATCAAGGAAATTTTCTAATTTGAGGTTCAAGCTATTTGATTATGAGAAATGAAATGTGTAATTTAAAGTGATACTTTCGAAGTATATCGGGGGTTATAAGAGTTCTTAAGTGAAGTTTTGTTGTCATTTGGAAAAATCAAGTAATTAGGGAATCAGATTTTCAAATTGAGGGTATAAAATGGTTGAACTGATTAAAACAAGTAAAGGTTTGTTAAAAAGTATTTGAGTATAACGTAAGAGTTGATGTGGAGATTTAGAAGTTAAATTTTAAGATTGTATCTAAGTTGAGGAATATTTAAAGATGTTGAGTTATATCGAGGAATGTGAATATGTAAGTTATGAAATGTACGATCGTAAATAAATATTCAAGTTAGTGGATGTAATTACTCTAAATTGAGAAGAATGAATCAATCAGGTTACTCATCTTCATTTCTTTAAAAAAATAGATAAAACAATCCAGAGTAAAAGAATTGAGCTTCCATCCTCTATCAAACCTCAACACCATTATCAATCATCACTACACCATCGTGCCTCCACACACGCTGCCGCTACTGCGCCACCTTTGCCGCCACTTCCATCACCATTTTCTCACCACTTTATTTTTGGTAAAGTTTCATGCTTTGTTATTGATATTAAAGCTAGGGTATTATCAATATTGGGTTTGTGAGTTGAATTTCAATTGGGTTTATAGAATCAAGTTAGGGTTTTCGATTTGGGGAAAAATTAGTGAATTGAAGTTCCACTGGAAGATGGTGAAGTTAATCATTGAAGAGGTGACTCATCCATGGTTTTCAAAAAGCTTATATATCAAGTTTTAATGGAGATTTGTTCATAAAAGAGATAAGGCACAATTAGTAAAGCTTTTAAAGTTTGATTTTGAGTAATTGATTTTATATATCAAAGTCATTTGATTTATGACTATGATTTTGATTCAATATATTGTTTATTGTTGAAAATATGATTTATTATGCTTTGAGTTTGTGATGACTAAGTTATTGTCAAGATTATTGAGTTTAAACTCCGTGTTGAACTTGGGTGATTATAATCTTGTTTGTGGGTTATAGTTTGAGTGAATCAGATTTCTTTAGGTAAATTTTATTATGATACCAAATTATATTTCTAGTATCAAATTAAGTTTTGTTTTATTAAGTTTTGAGTTCTTGTTTAATGTTGTTAGTGATGGTTATTTGTGTTTAATTTCTACATTAATTGAGTAATTATTTCAGTCATTTGGGTTCGTTTTGAGTTCTAATTCATGTGGTAGTATTTGATTAGTGGTTACAATTTGAGGTTTTGATTATCTTCAAAGTTTAAAAACAAAGTTCATTTAAAGTTCTTAAAATCCAAATTTTGTCCACTTTGTTCTCGACTGATTTCGAGTATCTTCTGGCCATTTTTGGGTTTTGTTGTCTTCATAAGATTTGTAGAGCTCCGAGTCGCGGTCTTGAGGGCACTTTAATAGCCCCAAAATAAGTTTGTATTAGACAGTTATATTCAAAATAGTGAAATACTAACAGGCTGTCCAGAAAATCGACACTAAGCTTTCTGTTTTACCATTTTTGGGGTCGTTCTAATTGTTTCTGGGTTTTGTTGTCTTGATAAGAATTATAGAACTCTGAGTCAGGGTCGCGTAGCCAGTTGAATTGCCTCTATACGCGATCTTTTGAGCACGTTATAACCAAAATACTAATAGGTGTCCTGATGTGATACTAATACGGAATTTATAAAGTGGATTAGAAACTATGAAATAAATTGGATGTTTAAGGTTATTTATTGGGTATTTGAGATCAATTTAGGGTCATTAATCATTCTTGAAGTGGAGTTATACTGATTATAGATATTGTTGGGGTTGAAGAATTCAAGTAGTCCTTACCATCTTCCGTTCCTTTGTGTTAAAATAAGTTTAAAATTCTTCATGTTCATTCTATTTATGTGTATGTTAATTTAAGGGTTAAAAGAACCATTAAATTGACATTTAAATTGTTGTGTGTTAGGTTTTTAAAAAGTCTGTTTGTTGGAATAATTGAAGTAGTATCAAGAAGGAGCCTTTTTGAGGTCCATCAAAGTAGCCATTGAAGAACTAGCATTTGAAGTGGATTTTTGGTTTTTGGTTTTCAAGTTTTGTGTGACTGTGTGGAAATTAAATTTGCTCAAAGGTAATCCTACAAACACTATTATCTTTTAAATTTAATTTAAGTATTTCAAAGTTGAAGTTATGTTTTATAAGGTGTGGTATTACTGCTATTTGTATTTGAGCAAAATTGTATAATTAATTTATTAACGTTCGAATTTTTGGAATTTGACTTTATTTGACCTGGCTTTTTAATCCTTGATCAAAATTATGTTTTGTATCTTCATAGCTTTATAAATATGAGCTTTTAAATATTTTGCTATAAAAATGAGTTATGATTATTGATTTTAAAGAAAATCAAGTGATTTATTGATTCGTTTTGTATTGAAATGTTCGACATTGAAAAATGTCCATTTTTGGGAATCGGCAACGGATATTTATATCCGGATTATTGGGAAATCCTATAGCTTGATAATAGGTAATGCTTTTCGGATCAGTCTCGAGCCCCCGATCCCGTTTCATTCTTGCAAGAACCGTATTTCGGTGATGACGATCACCCATATTCTCAGGATTTAGATCAAGCCTACTTCCTGACGGTCCACTATATTCCCACGTTTTAAAGTTGTGTTATATTATTGTTTTAATATGAGTTTTGAATAAATACATTTGGTATATAAAGTTTTTTTTGTTTCGCAAATGAAATCATATGTTTCATTTGTCGTATTTTGATTTCGCTATTTACTTGTAAAGTAATAGCCGTATGTTGTTTTTCGCTATTAACTTGTAAAGTTATAGCCGTGTTTTGATTAACTATGAAGATTCTTGGTCGTATTTATGTCAATACCAAATGGTCTTTTAAAAGAGTTTGGGTTTTGATAAATTATTGTTTCATAAGGAGATACCAAATGAGCAAAAGATTAAGTTGGAGATGTTTGTAAATGACTTGTATATAAATGTATTAGTTTGTTGGATTACTCAACAATTCAATTGTTGACAGTCTTTGATGGAGCCTATTCCTTACGGGGGATAGATCCATTTTCAGGTTAGCTCTGCTGTGGAGACGATGCCTACATGTATTATGTTTTATGTGCGAGGCGAGAACTTCTTTTTGAAATACATTTTGTAAAGATATCAGTAAATTAAATTGTAATAATTTTATAATATTTTGTAAATAGTATTTACTTATTTAATCTAAAAAGTTTTTAAATACTCTGATATTAGTTTATTGTGGCTTATTGAGCCACATGTCGGATTCAGCCCAGACTGTTATAAGTCTTCCGCTGTGCTTTGTAGACAGTAATATTATACTGTTTATGCTAGATTGGGTTGTTTCATCCACACCATAAGTGTTCCCTTCACGGATTCCTCCCAGAACAGTGCCTCATGTGTCATTCCTAGAAATAATACATTTTTCAGAACTGAGAAATACTTAGAAAATTATGTTGTAAATTCTCGACTAAAAATACGTTATCAATTGCATGGGAACTTGACCTTTGTACTTTTCCTTGGCGGTGATTTTGCCTTTCATATTGTCTCTAAAGGTCACAGTTTCTCCATTATAGGCTTCTAGTGAGAGAAATTTTGATCTATCACCTATCATGTACTTGGAACACCCACTATCGAGATACCATGAGTTGTTCCCCCATACTAGAACCTGCAAAACGAACTAATTGTTAGAAAGAGGAACCCAATCATCCTTGGGTTCCATGTTGATTATGCATGAATCATATTTCTTAATCCAAATGCGATCGACATAAATTTGGTTTGCTTTGTCGTGCTGTTCCCTGTTTGTACATTGAGATTCCAGGTGCCCATTTTTGCCACAAAAGGAACAAACTTTACTACTAGGGGAGGTCAACATAGACCTTTTTCTTTTTATTATTCTTATTGTAACCTAGCCCTTCAGTACTCTTAGTTTAAGCATCTAGAATCCATTTGGGAACTTCTTTGATTTTCCCTTTTCCTCTTGAATTTATTTCAAGTTTCAATTTTTCACTTTCTATTTTACCATATTCTAGGTGTAATTTTAACCTTTGAAATTTAGTATTAAAGTCACGAATATATAGATCATTTAAGTCATTTTTTAAGTCTAGCAATTTATATTCACTCAATTCGACGTTAAGAATAATATTTTCTTCTTTTACCTTTTCCAATGCTTCCTTTAACATGACGTTATTATCTAATAAATTAAAGAACCTATTTTGCACGTCGGACCTAAATGAATTTAGGTAGGAAACATGATCTTTACTCGTTTTAAGGTCTTTTTTATTTTGGAAACAGGTGGCAGTTTTTTCATCTTGTTTTTCTTGAGTCTCCATAAGCAATTCAATTAGTTTATATTTATCCCATTTGAATAGGTGGTTAGGAAATGAATTAGAAGACAGTGTCTCTTTTCCTTTAGACTTTTCGTCATGAGTGGCTCTAAGATATAGATTGACATTTTCTTCCTCTAGGGGGCCTCAGTCTGCTTCTCTCTCAGATTCTCCCCATGACACAATCATGGCTTTGCGAAAGTCTATTTTGTTGAAATTTCCTTTGATTGGTTGTATTCCTGATTCCCTTGCCTTCTCCTTACCCTTTTCATTTTTCCATTGTGGGCAATCTTTGATGAAGTGATCAGTACTTCCACATTTATAGCATTCGTATTTTTTGATCCTGAAGAACTTTTTGAATTTTCGAACCAACATGGAAACCTCCTCATCATCACATTGTTACTTTTCTTGATCATTCACTACTAGAGCCAAGCCTTTGTTTCGGGAACTGTAAGCTGTTCCCAAATGCAATTCGTGAGTCATAAGGGAACCAACCAACTCTTCCAACTTGAATTTTGTGAAATCCTTGGATTCCTGCATGGCTGTGACTTTGGCTCTCCAGCGTTCATCTTGAGGGAGACTCCTTAGAATTTTCCTGACCTGTTCATCAGCGGGAATAAGTCTTCTAAGAGAGACAAGTTCATTCGTGATATTGGTGAACCTTGTGAACATCTCTTGGATGCTTTCTCTAGGTTCCATAACAAACCTTTCGTATTTGGACATTAACAAATCAATCTTGGAGCGCTTTACTTCACTTGTTCCTTCATGGGTAACTTCCAATAATACCAAATCTGCTTGGCAGTTTTGCACCCCATAATTTGGTTATGCTCGTTTGGTCCAAGACCACAATGAAGTAATTTCATAGCAAGAGCGTTCATCTCTATTTTCTAGAAATCTTCTTTCTCATATTCAATGATAGGTTTTGGAACACTTTCATTATTGAAGTTGGTAGTTGTTCCCTCAAAGTCTCCAATTTCGATAACTCTCCAAACTTGATAATTTTCGGCTTTAATGAAGTTCTCTATCCTATTCTGCCGATATGTGTAGAATTCACCATCGAACATGGGCGGTCTTTAAGTAGAGTACCATTCTTCCATACGTTCGTCCATCTTCAACATCTCTAAAACACCAGGATATTGCTCTCAGGGTTTTCTGATCTAATGAGGAACATGGCTCTGATACCAATTGTAGAAACACTTAGAGATTGGAGAATGCAACAAGACGGGGGGGGTGAATTTTTGTATTGTAAGTTTAAGAATTTTGGCCCTGTTTTTGCAGAATATAAAATGAATAGTAAACACTTAAACTTAAAGCTAGAAAGATAAAAGGAGACTACGATTTTACGTGAAAACCTTCTAGTGCTACTAGAAGGAAAAACTCCGACCACTCGGGATTTCAAACTTCTCTTAATAAGTTTTAGGCAATCAATGACAATTACATAAAACAATTCTCAACTAGGTCACTTCTCTTCTCTGCTCTTTCTCTTCCTCTTTCACTTTCTCCTTGTCTTTCTCTTTCTCGCGCTTCAATCGAAGCTTTTCTTCTCCCTTAAACTTCCTTTGAGTCTAGTTATAACAAATTCTCTCAAAAATCCATACAAATATAAATTCTCTAAAAAGGATAAAAACTAAGAAATTGCATAAGAACAATATTCTAAGTTAATTGGCAAATATAAGAATGGAATATTTTTCTTATTTTGTGATCTCTTAATCTTTTCGTACAAGCACACACACGTACCACCGGTTGAAAAAGTCCTCCTTTTATATAGGAAAACCATATGTCTTCAAAAACCCTAACTCCCCATATTCCCCTTATTCCTAAAATGTAGGAAAGTGAAAAACATGATTGGAAGTTATATAAGAAGCGACGATTAATAATTGCTATAAATAGTTAATTAGGATTAATTAAGATTAAAACCTAACTCACTTCCTATTTTATGGAGAGATATAAGGAGACTTATTCTGATACTTTGAATTAGTCTTAGATTATTTTAGGTGGTTATTTTATTTTGCCAATTAAGTAATTATGCAATAACTTAATTTCTAACCGATTACATCAACTAAAATTAAAAAATAATTCCATTGTAATTTTTAGCTGACGCTTTCTCCAGACCTACGTCTTGGGACCACTATACTGTCTCCATCAGCGATTTTCATCAGACCATCAAACTTGGAACAGTAGACCTCCTGTCTACTTTGGACATCATAATTGATCTACTATATCTGACTCTTTTGATTAACTTTGACTCGTACAATATTCATTGACCAAGTCTTTAGGTTCCATCAACAACTTTAACAAATCGGATATTTGACCTACAAAACAATCTCCAAAACATATTTGTTTATTTAAAGTGAAGTCATCATACCTTGATAATGGAAAGAATCATTATTAATTTAGAGAATATTAGTAAATTTTGAATTGGATATAGAAGAGTAGATTAAATTATTACAATTATTTGGATTAATTGAGAGAATATTAGGATTATTTGGAGATAATAAAAGGACAGAGAATGAGTAGAGGTGAAATGTTAAAAATAAATTTACGTTGGGGGAGAGTATTTTTAGAAAGAGTAGGATAATTTTCGACTAATTATCGACCACTCTCCGACATCCTTTTATCCTTCAATCTTAGCGACAATTTTCCGACCAAAAAGGTTGTCGAAAATATTCCGACTATATAGTTTGTCGCTATGCTATCAGAATTTTCCTATAAGTTACTCTCAATAGGAAAATAATCGGTATTTCCGACTAATAGGGGCTTGTCGGTAATGTAGTCTGAAAATTCCGACTAAATGTGGGTTATCGGTGATTTTTAGTCAGAAATTTGCTATTTTTTTGTAGTGCGATGCTTTGAAAAAACACATTGCGAAGGATTAATGTTGGCTAGGACAAATAGTCCCTTCATTTGGTTGAATGGGATCGTGCTTTACATAGTTGAAGATTCGAATGGCACCGAAAAGAGCGAATAAGCACCCATTCGATCGAATAGGGCTTATTCGGTCGAATGAACATAGGAATTTGGGTGAATGGTTGGTGGATACCAATATTGATGCCTACACTTGTTGTAAAGCCCGAATGAGCACAGTTTGGTAGAGGCGATGCCCATTCGGTCGAATCACTCTTCAATTCGAGCGAATGGATCCTAAATCCTGCGCGACTTATTTTCTTCGCAAGCCTTATGTCGTGGGCTATTTTAGGAATTTTGTTTCTTTTATTCCTAGGCTATATATACCCACTATTTTTGAATGTAATGTTTATGCCTACTTTGAGAGCTTCTTGGCTCAACTTAGAAAATCATCTTTATTGCTTTCAATTACTTTTCTTGCCCTAGTTAGATTTATGTTTTTTTTCATTGTATTCTTTACATTCTTGCATTTACATTTACGGCTCGTTTGGTAGGTGGTAATAATCGGTAATAATGAGAATGAAAAAAAATGTGTAATTATGGTTGAAAAATCCCTTATTAACCTTGATGGCCATGCTTGTCCAACTTCAATTATCTCATGTTTTTCATAAAACTAATTCCAATGTATTACCATTGAGAGAGGGGGTATTAGACGGTAATGGAATTTGTAAACAAAAAAACTTTTTTTGTGATCAAAGTTTCATTACCATGGGAATGATATGGAACGTTTGATGAAATTTTACACTATAAATTATTCTCATTACCGCCATTTAGTACCACTAACCAAACGAGTCGTTAAGTCTTTCATTCATGCTTGGTATTTTGGATTCAAGTCTTTCATTCGAGCACTTTATTTTTGTAACTTTGACTTCCTTCTATGCTTCATGTGTTTCAATAATTTCATTTAGTGCTTTCATTGGTTTCTTTACATTTTGTAGGGTACTAGTTGCATTTATTGCTTTACTTGCTATTATTTATTACTTTCTTCATTGTTTCTTGTTGGTTTAGTTCTAGTGCTTTATACCCTTAATCACGCTTCGATTTGCTTGCTTTGTATTAGTTATTTCTAGTATATGTGAGTAGTTTCCTAAGGGGTTTTGGGTTGGTGAAATCGTAGGTTTTGTCTTGTTCTTCAAGTGTTAAATTAGGGTTGAGGTTGATTGATTGATTGATATTCAATATGAATTTTGTTCTGCCACTCCTTATGAGAATAGGGAGATTATAGATTGTTCATGTGATTTATAGGGTCACAAACTTCCTCTCATTATCTAGAGTGTCTCGATTGATTATCGTTCGATCTCCCTTGACCTAACTCTTTATAAGTTCATAGAGACCAACCTAAGGTGGATCCATTCCATTCGCATTTGTCTTTTATCGTTTATCATCACTTTTATATTTGCTTCGTTATTTCTATTAGTAGTATAGTTCATACATCCTTTCACCCTTTTAACCTTCCTACATCAAGTCCCTTGTCTTGCTAGTCTTGTCCTTGTGATTCAATCCCCGACTTACCGCTACACTAGTTGTAAGTTGTATTAGGGTGTTACAAATATTGTTTGAATCAGGTTTAGTACTAAAGACGTGCGAAAAACCCGATTATTAGTGACGACCCTTAATGATGTCACTTTTGATTTTCTCTGATAATGGGATGGCATGAGAAAATGAATATGTATAACCTAGGGACTATAAAACCTATATATAATAATTTGTGACTAGTATTCAGCCCATCATAGAATACAATCATAAATTCAGTTTTCTACACATTTTAAGACCCATAACCTATTAATACATTTAAGGTCAAACCCTTTAACTTTAATTAAATCCTTTTAAGTTGGGCATAACATTATTTTTAATTAATTATAATGATATATAAATATGCACATTATGCTATATGTTAAAACTGTATAAACTTGTATCATTATAAAACCAAATTTGAGCTCAACCATATTGTCAAAACTATAATGTATTAGAAACCAATCTCATCCATCAATCATATCAGCATTGACCAAAGCTTCCTTTGTTACATTTGTCGTAAATTGACCTCAATGATCATTATACCAAAACAACAGAATGGCATAAACCACAAAGTGGATGTGTAGAACTGAAACAACATGCAATGTGGTCGTAACATGTCCGTATTCAATTAATCCTCCTTAATAGTGAGATATATTAAAAAAATCATAATCAAGGCATAAATCAAAACTTTATCATAACTTTATTTATGCAGAAAACTTTATAACTAAAATGTCTAACACATGTTAAATAAATTGAATTTACAAACTCCCACTAAAACTGAACATCTTCTGTAGCAGGAACAACACCCATACGAGCCACAAGCTCAAGAACCCGCTTGGGTGGTAATGCCTTGGAAAACGGATCCGCAATTATAGTGTTTTTACCAATACGTGTAATGGACAATTTTTTACCCTGAACTCTTTCTTTTAGAACTAAGAATTTGAGAGCCACAAACTTTGACTTCCTTGAACTCTTATTGTTTCTATTCAAAGCGAAATCGTTGTCACAAAATAACTTAAGTTGTTTATGAATAGAATCTACTATAAGCAGCCCCGTGACAAAATTTTGCAAAATCAAAGTTAATATACCTAATGATCTCAAGATAATCTGACCTTCTATACGTGAGTGTGTATTTCTTTGTCCTCTTTATTTAATGTAAGATACCTTTGACTGCTCTCTAGTTTTCTAATCCTGGGTTACTTAAATAACGTTCAACATCTCTGTTATGTATGCTATAACAGGACGAGTGCCAACTTGAGCATACGTGAAACTTAAAACTGTCAAAGCATAAGCAATCCTTTACATTTCCTTTTCCTCAAATTCATTCTTGGGGCACTAATCAAGACTGAACTTGTTTCCTTTAGCCACAAGGGTTCTCTTGGTTTGCAGTTTTACATACCATACCTTTTTAACACTTTTTCTATGTAGTTCTCTTGTGATAATCTAAGAATACCTCAAGCACAATCTCGATGTATTTTAGTACCTAATACAAAAGAGGCGTCACCAAGATCTTTCATATCAAAACTCTTTGATAAACAATTATTAGTTTAATGCAAAAAGCTTATATCGTTTCTGGCACGCAATATGTCATCAACATACAAAACCCAAAAAATGTATTTCCTTCTACTAAACATGTGGTAAATGCATTCATCAAACAAATTCATCTCAGAACCAAATGAGAGGATCACTTGATGAAACTTCTAATACTATTGATGAAATGCCTACTTGAGTCCAAAGATGGATTTCTTAATTTTACAACCCATCTTCTTTGCTCACCCACCGCAAAGTTTTCAGGTTGTTTTAAATAAATTGTCTTATGAATAATACTATTGAGAAACACTGTCTTTATATCCATCTAATTTAAATAAAGATCAAAATGAGATCCTATTGCCATTATAATCCTTATAGAGTCTTTTAATGAAAGCCAAGATAAAGTTTTTTTGTAATCAATGACTTCCATTTGTGGAAAACATTGCAATACTAAACGAGCTTTATATCTCTCCACATTGCCATTTGAATCCTTTTTCCTTTTAAATATCCATTTATTACCAATAGGTTTTATACTTTTTGGCAATGCAACGAGATTCAAAATATTATTATCCTTAATGGACTGCATTTCCTCATTCATGGCATCAAGCCATTTTTGAGAATTTACACTTTTCATAGCTTGATGAAAGTTGATTGGGTCATCCTCAATTACCATGTATTCAAACTCATCTTTTTCTGCATCTATCCACTTTGGAGACATAGAACTTATGTTCTTCAAGATATGCAATGTAATCATCTGGCAATGCACTTCTTCTTTGTGCATCTTCTTAATGGCACAACTTCTAGAGGAGTGAGATTTTATTCTCTGGCAGGTTCTTGATGTTCTCATTTTAGAGCATGTTTAGAACCCCATTATAGTATTATGTCTCGCGGTTTAATATAGATTGTATATACATTACGCACGATCTTACCTTGTTCTTATCTCCGACATCTTTTAAAGTCATTTTAGGTGTTTTCAGATATATTGAAGTCAAGTGGCGTGATATTGAGGTTTCGACACTATCATCAAAGATAAGACATGTGTATCGAAGCTTGGGTACGTATTTCAAGCAATTCACATAAGCCCCACAATGTTTGGAAGACTTAGGATACTTCAAAGTCAATTGCAATGAATTAAGGCTCATTCGATCAAAGAAATCATCATTCGGTCGAATGGATGATGAATACTTAAGTGTTATAGCTTAAAGTCCCTGGGAAGGTCGAATGATATACCATTCGGTCGAATGGCACTTAAAAACATCAAACGGCCCATAAAGTCCTTGGGAAGATCATTAAACATCAAGAATTTTGCTTAAAGCGACTAGAAACCCCAAATCAATACCGTTAGAGTGAATGGTAGAGCATTCGGGCAAACGGCCCATAAATACCATTCGGTTGAATGGCACTTAAAAACAACTTGGTTTTGTTTCTCCGCAAGCCTTACTTCGTGGGTTATTTAAGGGCTTTGTTTCTTTTGTTCCTAGGCTATATATACCCCATTATTCTGAATGTAACCATATGCCTACTTTGAGAGACTCCAACTCAACTTAGAACATCAACTCTTTACTGTTTTCCATACGCCCTAGTCTTTCCCTCAAGCATTATACTTTGAATTCAAGTTGGTCTTTCCCTCAAGTTTTTGGTATATGTAAGTTTTATGCTTCCATTGCTTTCTTTACCTTTGGTACATCAGTTGTAGCATTTATTGTTTTACTTGCTCTTCAATATTGTTAGTTGTCATTTATTACTTTATTCATTATTTGTTGTTGGTTTGTTTCTAGTTCTTTATGTCTTCAATCATGCTTCTCTTTACTTGTTTTGTCTTATTTATTGCTACAATGTGTGAGTAGTTCTTTTAGCAGTTTTGGTTTAGTAAAACCCAAGGTTTGGTATTGTTCTTCATGTGCTAGGTTAGGGTTAAGATTGTTGATGAGTAACTGATTGATAATCGATGTGAATCTTGTCCTGCCACTGCTTAAAAGACATAGGGAGATTATAGGTTGTCCGTGTGATTTATAGGGTCACAATCGTCATCTCACCTAATAGAGGGTCTTGATTGATTATTGTGTGGTTGACCTAGGTTTTCATGAGACAATATAGACTTTCCTAAGGAGGATCTATTCCATATCCGTTTATCTTTCATGCTATTTATCGTTTTACTCTTGCTTTGTTATTGTTTTAGTAGCCTAGTTCTATCAACATTTTATCACTTACACTCCCCAAATTAAGTGTTTAGTCTTACAACCTTGTCTTCATGGTTCGATCCCCTACTCCCGCTATACTATGTGTAGAGTTTAGGGTGTTTTATAAATATTATTTGCATACTCTGGGCTTTGGTTAGCCACGCTACAAAATTGGTTATCAGTTTTCCAACAATATTGTTTTGATCTGCGTCATAAGTAATGTACGATGCAAAATCGATGATTTAGACTCAGCTTTTTGTCAGTCCACAATTCATATGGGTCTTATTATTAGTCGCATTTGTTGGTACTCTATCAAGAATATAAGATGTAATCTTAAGTGCTTTTTCCTTAGAATGATGGTGATAAGGTAGAATGACTAATCATGCTCCTTATCATTTCCTCATAAGTGTTTGGTAACAACATTAACTCTAATTTTGGTGGTTCAGTTCGAACATTTCTTTATTTTTTTAATTTTCCTTATACTTTTGTAGTAACCTTTATTTATAATTCCCATTATTATCTTAGTCTACATGCTAACTTCACGAGCATGATACTTGATAAATCACCAACTAATTATTGGTTTTTGGCGAGCAAACTGACTTATAAATGTGTGACTAATTTGAGACAGTCCTTAAATTATGTATTTATTGAGGTCAAAATATCTTCATCATCTTACTTGCCACGTCATCTATTTATCTTTATCTTTTGTGATTAAGTTTGTTAGGTTACTTGGAGATATTGTTATTTCTCCTTTTATCTTTTCTATATATATACATTGTAATCTTTATTTAGTTAATTCAATGAAAGAACTTCTTCTGTTTGTTTTATTAGTTTCTCTACTTTCTGTCAGTGTCCATACTCATTCATGCTATTAGGAGCATGACCCTTTTTTCGAAGTCTTCTTGTCTATTCTTCCAACTTTTTCCATTATAAAGCTTTCTTAGTTCTTTTGTTCTTTCTACATGTAAATAAGAACAAGTTCTTTGTAGAAAAAACTCTCTTTTTTTCCTTTTCTTTTACTTGGACATATGGATAGAAAATCCAAACAAAAGAACAAATTTCAATAAAGAATTTGTGGTTAGTACCAATTAAACTCTTGATCAAATCCAAAATACAGGAACTATCTTCTATTTACACCCTTCGGATTCTACAAGCACTAAATTGATGTCCATAATATTTTATGGAACTTGGTTTAGTAAGTGGAAACAGTCCATATAGATCGGACTTGATGCAAAAAAATGAGCTTAATAAACGGTAGTCTACCAAACCCTAACGAAGGGGCTATAAATGAACAAGCGTGAAAGAGGTGTAATAACATGATCATAGAGTGAATAATTTCATCCCTCGATAGGCATAACAAAATGATCATGGGGTGGATAATTCCATCCCTTGAAAGGCATAATAAAAACTGTTATGTATCTAAAGAAGACGAATGACATCTGAAAGGATCTTGAAGCATATGTGGGACACTTTCTTCTTCACACATTTATAGACCCCAAGAAAAACTACTTAACACAATTTGAAGAACCCGATATGAGTATCTCGAATTATTTTACTAAAGTTAAGTCCCTTTGGGATAACATTAATGATTTACCAAAATCTCATATGACACAATGTATATCTGCTAAGTTACCATTAGGAACGGATACTATTATTATTTTCGGGTTCAGGAGACGACTTCATAGAGGAACTTTTGCTAATCTTAGTAGACGTTGATGACTTACACCCAACGGCACAACTACAGTCGAGTGGACAATGCTTCTGTATTAAAAAGAGAATGGCCGGTGTGATTTTCAATTAAGTGCAATATAATTAATACGCGAATTTTTGACGTGAAATTTATATCCTTCATATTGGTAATTTGCTATATGTGGAGTGATACTTAAGACCAAGGGTCTATCCTCCTTAATGGTATATTGTGAGTAGAAGGCAATTAGATCTCTATCATATTTTGAGTTGAGTTGCCATTAAGACATTGGCTAGCTTTACCCGAGAGAAGTATAGCCCTCGAGCTATGGAGCATCCTATCAACTAGATACTTTGTGCACACGAAGGTTTAAGATTTATTTTTTATATAATGTGCTATTCTCTTCAATCTATTTGTGAAAACATGTTTTAATGGAAAATTGAAAAATATTTTACGTGAGGTATGTCTACTCACTCAACCTTCTATGGTTGACACATTTTTGTTTTAGTTTTAGATTGCAGGTGAATTACGAGAGTAGTCGATCGACAGGTGGGGTCTTGCGGAGTGACATGATATATCATAGTATTTACTTTATGAATTTGTAATAGCTTTATTCTAGTATTAAATTTTATTAATAGTTGACGAATTGTTGGGTCTTGAGATAAAGAATAAAATAGTTGATAATTGAGATTTACTCCTGTTATGGGAATAAATTTTGAGTTTTATATTGTTTTATTTTTTGAGTTTTATATTTATAATGTATTTTTGGGAAAAGTTTAATTTAGATTATGTTTAGTAGCAACTTTATATAATTCGTTAAATAATTAGGTGGGGTGTTACAAAGTTCAAGTGTGATGATTGCTTATGCATGAACTGTGTGAAATACTTTCTAGGAAAAAAGTATTGCTATTAGTTTTTTTAGAACTTTTATGCTTGAAAAGTAAACATTTTTACGTAAAAGTAACACTTTTTGAGAAATGTTTGCAAAGCTGTAACACTGTTCATGGAGCCTTCCATAAACAGTTCTTTTGCCACATCATCAAAGAACTTGCCCAATCTGCTCCACCTCACTCTCACTTTCGCCAATCTGTTCCACCTCACTCTCACTTTCGCCAACTCATCATCAGAACAAAATAGATTATAGTATCCAGCTCTCACTTTTGCCAAATCTTACAGACACTTCAATCTTGGTTAATACCCACCACGAAAACCCACTCTATAGTAGCCTACCTCTTTTCTTCTCCTCTCTCTTCATTAAATTTTTGGAGCTCCATGTTTTGGGGGCGGCTTGCAAGGCGGCTCAGCTGTTTTACTCACACGGATCAAGACTTCACAAAAACATAAAGGTAGTTTACAAAGAATGGTGGGGTTTTGTTAGGGTTTGCAAGAATCAGGTCTGGAATTGCAATAACGATAACAAGGTTTGTTTTTCAGATTTTGGGTTTTAATGACTAATCAAGTTTTGAAATTTTTTTTTTTTTTGGTTTTCAAATTTTGGGTTTAATCTTTTAGTTTTCAGATTTTGGGTTATAATGTCTAACAAGGCTTGTCTGTGATGGAGAGTTTGTAAATTACAAAGTGACGGAAAACAGCTTGATGAAGATGAGCTTTTCAGTGCTGCTGTTGTTGGTTGGTGCATTCAATGGGTATGTATTTGTATTTGAACTTATTTGCCCCTGTCCTTGGTATTTTTGATATACCTTAATGGTTTTCTCTCATCTTTGTTTCGAATTATTCTTGCAGATTTTACTCGTTCGATTCTCGTTGATCTTTGCAATGGCCGATCTCCAATGGTTTTCATCAATAAATTCCAAACATATTGCGCGAATTCCGCTGAAAACTGGTTCGATTTCTAACTTCATTATCGTAATTTTCAAGTTAGGTTTGAGCTTTTTTGTTGTTGATAGTTTTGAGTCTATACTTTGTTTGTTCATTTCGAAAAACAGTACATATTTTGGGAGCTTGATGTTTTTTTCTTTCATTTGAGAGATTTTAGTCTTTTACAGTGTAATTTGGTTGGATGATTTTGATTTGAGGTTCCAAAACTAGAATCAGAAGTATACGTTATATTGTTATTGACAGTGGAGTAGTTTACAAATTTACATGGAATTGAAAGTAAATTGAAGGACATCCTTGTAACTGTTTGTAATGGTGTCGTGGAAACCCTTATCAAGACATCTCATTAAGTACTCACATCGAAGGACACGAACCCAAGTCCCTCGAGTAGCTCTTCTTGTCGAGTTATTAGTGATATCGAACATTCTCATTCAAATGGGTGTGATTTTGGTGACGAAGAGCTAAAAACAGTCTGTGACCCTTCTGATGAAAAAGTTGACAGTGGGAGTTGGAGTAGTATGGTTTCATCGACATTGTCGATACCAAGAAATCGAAGATTCGTGTTGGATGTTACAGGTCGGGTGACATTTGAAACTTTTAGGTCACTTCTTGAGTTCTCATTATTTAAGATTTCGGATGGATTAAGAAGCAGTCACCGTGCTGTTCATGATCGCGTTAAGGACAAAGGCCGTCAAGTTGTAACATGCATTGGTCTAAGATCATATGTTATTCTAACCATCTGTCTTTCTCTTTATTTTCATATAGTTATTGGGAATAAAGCTTTGTTGCCAGCTTAATTAGTGGAGAAATTCTCCATTTCAAGGTACATAATACACATTTTACAATCATATTTATAGAAGAGAATAGAAAAAAATGATGAAAAAGAAATTATGTTGGAATCTTATTGATGGAAGAACTCCAAGGAGGTCTTTCTCTTGTACAAACATATTTTGAAATGAATAGTACATGTATTATATGAATTATGATTTTGCCGCAAATTTGATATTCTGCTATTAGACTGTTCTTTTTATAGTCTTTGCTTTGAATGGTGTTATCAATAGACTTACGGCTCATTTGGTGATACCTTGCTTTTTAATTTTACAGATTGATGACTAGCGTGAAATAGCTGTACCTAGGAATTTTTCAAGGAATCGACGTGTGAGGTTATTGGGATCGAATGCTCTCGTAACAGGTTTTGGAAATGATATGACGCTTTGGCCTCCAATGACAATAACTCACAATCAATGTAATTTAAATTCAATGTTATAAGTTATTTCCCCTGTTACGGACTTTGGAGTCTTATTTTCGAGTTTAAGACTAAAGTTGATTGTGCATTGTTTTGTTTTTCTGTTCTTGATATAATGTCTTAAGTTTCAATAAATAGTAATAATTCTGTGCCAAGATTCATTGATTTCTTCCTTGTATACTAAAAATTTGGGCGAAAGTAAAAGCTCAGAGGAATCAATGATTTCCCAACCTATAAAAAGTGGTATTTCCCTGCCCTCTTTTAACACATGATTTAAATTGGTTTGAGCTTTTTTTTTATTCGCAACAATATTTTTATCTTTTTGAAAAATAGTATAAGATGAATACTATTCTATATTACTTTGGTGATTTGCAAAAGATCATTTTAGAATACTTCAGTGAAGAAACTCTCATTGATCTTCCCACAAAGATCAAGCATAGAGGTATATACTTTCTCATTGTGTGAGTATTTAACTGCCAAAGTCTGCAATTTCAATAGCTTGTAAAACTAGCCAAATAAACTTGGTTTTAACATCAATTTATGATGTACTCTCCATCCCTTTTTATTTGTTACTGTTTGATCATATTGTTTTTAACATAAATAATAATTATTGTCGCTTCTTAGTGTAAAATTGGTGGAGCAAGAGTTATGGCAGAGGGAAGAAAAAGGTTTGACGGGAATTGGAAATGTTTGTGATGCTGCGGAATCTGCATACGTAGCACCCGTGGGTATCCACGTAGTTATTTGCAACCCTTTACTTTTGTCAATTGTTTTGGCATTTCTTTGTGTGTTTTTTGTACATTACAAATGAAACATTCCGGGGAGCGCAATTTGAAAAATTATTCTTATTTGGAAGATTCTAGAAAAAGTATATTGGATTAGTCAACAAGAGCCTTAATGGCATAGCAGGCATCTCTTGTGTTTTTTTTTACTCCATATCATGTTTTAGTTTAGGAAACACTGCTTGGTCTTTTAACCATGGCTTATTTTATTTTGCTCTTCTGTGTGTGTAAGTTTTTGATTTGTTCTTTAATCCTTTAATCATAAAACATTGCTGAATACTATTCATTAAATGCTAATGAGAAGTCAAAACATTATTTACTCACTTCACGATTTTTACTTCTTTCACCTGGTTTCCTTTTCTCGTTTTCCATTTCCTGAATTCCTCCTTTGAGTGTTTTCCATCCCCATTCCTTATTTTTTGCTTCAATTCTCATGTTTTTTTTTTTTTTTGCATTGAATCTGTTGGATGAGACTGGTAAGAAATGGTTAATGTGGGAGCTTTTTTTTCCCATTGAATATGTTTGTTTCAATTTTAAATGAGAAAGTAGGGGTTTAGATTTTCTTTGTTTGGATTCTACTCGATTTTAAGGTTAGTTTTGTTTACTTTTGTTTGAAATCTCACTTTAAGAAGTTATGCTTTGGACTTTGGAGCTTTTAAAAGTTTATTGCGCAAAATTATAAGATGACAAATTTGCAATAATAATTTATATTTAAGGTTGTCATTACAAATTTGCGATGTTGATGCACATTGGATTTCTGAGTTGGGAACTACAATATTGCAAGCATTCACTGTTGCTTTGTAAAGAAATGTAATGTGCTCGTTTGATGCTCATAAATTGAGTTCGACCTGTCATTTCGGCATACAATTTGTTTAGTATGACGTTTGTATTTAATTAAGTTCTTAGCGGTACAAGTTCCTGTAAGAGAACGCTACAGGCTTATTGATATTCGAATGAGTAATTATCAATAGTGGTATAAACTAGATATTCATATTATCATCTACAAGCAACTCAATAGAAGGTTAGTATTGTGACTGCTACGTGCTGCAATGTTGAACATTCTATGTTTTTCCAAAATATGTGTGCTTTGACTGCTAAGTGTTGTTCCTCATAAAAATTGTGACTGCTACGTGCTGTTTTTCCAGAATTCAGAATTAACTAATGTAAAACAACTTAGCTCTTTTTTAATACGGAAGTGAATATTGGGGATTATACCTGAAAACTTAAATAAAAATAGAGTTTTGCTTATTTTCTGTATCATTAATATATGCTTTGAATAACTCTTGCAAAATGCTCATTTCTTCTCTAATTTGATTCAAATGGGCATGTACTGATGATTGAACCATTGATTTTTTTTTGAGCTACAATTATTGTTTCCATGTTCTGTATCATTGATATATTATCGATTTGAATATATTTAAATGTTTAGAGATATTGTTGTTGTTACCAAGTCCTGAAGCTAAGTGTTATAATCTAAACTATATTTGTGAGCATTCCAACTACAATATCAAATGAATCACAAATAATTTGTTTGTTATCAATAATCTAAACTATATTTGTGAGCGTTATAATAGTCTACACTTTGAACAAAATGCCTAATTTTTTGTCTTTTTTGGTTTTCTTATCAAATGTCTGAGACAATTCGATGGGATCGAAAAATAGTAATTTAAATGAAAGTAAATTTGATAATTGTTTAAATGTCATGAAATATGACTACAATTGTCATTAGTGTGAATTCTATAGTAATATTTATAGTAGTTTTTAGGGCGTTATATGCAAAATCAGTCCTTGACAGGACACAGCTAGCACTTGTCCGCAAGGGTAGAGTTGTATCAGCAAGATTTGCAGCCATCTAATGATTACCTGGGATTACTTCTTAGGGTAGTATGTCAAATGACTCACTTTATCCAGTATAACGTCATTCATTTTAGTAATGCACTGAATTAGCTAATATTTCTGCTATGTTTCAGGTCAAAAAATTTACAGAAGAGATCGTTTGTGTTGGATCAGATGCATCTCTATCTGCACTTATTAGACTCGATCTTGTTCTTCGAAGCACTGGTAATTTTTGAAGGTTGATATTACTGATCTTGGTATGGATACATACTTGTTATCGACTTTAGTCTTCATTTAGTGCACTTCTTAACAAAGGCTTTATACTTTTGTTATCTTATGATTAGCAAGAGATTTGACCTGACGCTGGTACTTTCTCATTAATGGTTGGCCTTTTGTCTGATGACAACGTAAATGTATCTCTTAAAATTCAGCTGCAGAAAATCATCAGTTCAATTAGAAGCTCTGAAGTTTGCAAAGATTAAGGCCAGTTGACATAGGTCAATCGTAGATTGGTTATATGATGGGATGATAAGTTACCGTACAAGTTTGTAGAAGTATTATAAGTTGTACTAACTACTAACTAGGATAGGTCTATCATAGATTGGTTTTATAATGGTATTGATTATTGTCTATTGATTTGGAGTTTACGCTATGAAGAAGAAAGTTGAAACTTAAAGAGCTGCTAATGCCAACTATTAAGTGATGAATCATGTCGAGATTACTGTGGTTTTGTTGTTTCTCTCTTCGCTTGTAGATTATATAAACATAAATGTATTAGGGTTTTAAAATTAAATAACGTTACACTATAAACTCGTCCAATAGCCATTTATTCATCTAAAACTCGCGATTAGAGTCTCCTTCAAAAGCCCTTTTCTGCACCAAATGATGTAAACTTCAAAAATGTAGTATTTTGTCACGGTGCAATTTATTGGATGACAACCACATCCGGAGGCAGAGGGGTATATATATTTGAAATTGAATACGAACATAATAATAGAAATGCCAATAGCTCCAAGGTAAGATAAGGAATCACAATCACAATGCAAATTCAAGTATTTTGGAAAATCTGAAGAATGTTTGCTTTACATAATTTATCGACTCTTCTAAACCACTATGTAGCCTTTAAGTTAAAGGAGGATTATTTGGGATGGGAATTGAAGTTTTGACTTAATTTGAATGTGTTGATACCAAAATATCCGGCCATAGCCAAGCACTTCGGTTCATTCACTGTTCACCGAGTATGAATGTGATGTGCTATGTGTTAATCGTGCAGGGAGCGATGAAGATATGGAAATTGTGCTGTCCATAAGCAGGTGAAATCATATTTGAATCTTAAGAAGAAAAGTTCTATAGAAGTTAGAAATTTTGTTTTCAGTTCTTGTGATGTAACTATTTGGTATAAAACATATTCAGTATTTGAATTTTGTGAGATTTTATCTCTTGTTTGATACAAGAGCAATGTCTGTTAATTTTGTGTTCTTGTTTGTGATCAAATTTGTTTGGTTTTTCTAAGTATTGTAATTGGCAAGTTGTGTACGTTGATGTTGACGATTTTATGAATTATCTTGTATTCTTGATTCTGATCCTTTATCAATTTTGAATTTGGTTTAATTTATGGTTAGTTGGTTTTAAATTGTAATAGTTTACTTATTAGTTATACGGAATTGTAGATGTTGCTTGTGATAATCTTGTCATCGGGCTTGTACATAACAAGACCCACATAAGAGAAGAGCTGGATCCACATAAATCCGATGAGAATCCATCCTAAAACTAACTGGTAATATGAGAAGTAGTCTATCAAGTTATGTTAGTCTACCTCTATATCTAATTTTCGATATAGAATCACATGTAGTTATTTTCCCACAGTTTGTTGATCG
>CM025917.1:22306456-22348119 GCA_000753965.2 Amaranthus hypochondriacus
AAAGGGTTAATATTTTCTTCAGATTCTTCTTTGTCCTTTTGAATGCATTTTAGTGGGATTAATTTATAGGATTATGTTTGATTATGAAGCAATCAATATATACTTACTTTCATTATGTATTGGAAGTAATAGTTTTTCTGTCAAAGATTGGATTTTGGGTGTAAGCTTGTTTGAGAAGATTGAGGAAAACATGGAGGAGTTAAGTAAAATAGAAATATGATTGATGGTAAAGCTACATTGAGTTGAAAACCATAATACACAATTTTCACATTACTTAAGGAGCTACTACATTTTCTTGAATAAATCATTTTGGGTGATTGTGAAGATATTGGCTATGCTGTTTTAAAATGTGTTTGGAGATTACTGAATTTTAAAATAAGTATAGAGATATTATTATTCAAATGCATGAAAAGGGTTTGGAATAATGTTTATGGATGGAGTACAATAATGTAGGGTTATTGAATGATTATATAAAACAAATAGTAGTCTTTATTATGATAACCATTGATCAAACAAATAGGCCTCTAAAAGATTGACATTTAAACTATTTTTGTCAAGTTGAAATGTTTTGATTTTGTTGTGATTTCATTTTATTTTATTCTGCACATAGCCAAGTGCTAAATATGAGTGCAAATCTTGAAGATTATGGTATTCTTATACATGTACTTTGTGCAATGTTGTTTTCTTGATCTTTTAATTGACCAGTTTTGTTGGATTGTGTAATTGACAATACGCTTCTTAATTTGCAGTCTCTGGTTATCCGATGAGTGTTGCATGGTGTATAGCTAGAATTTGTAAGGGCTTGCAACAGAAATGGAGCATCCTGTGATTTTCGTGATGGTATTATAAGCTACTGGTATTCTGAATCATAGTCGACCTTGTACCTTCACTTGTTATTTAACAACAATCGTATTTTATGTTAAATTAATACAATTTGTATTGTTTTGCAACTGAATTTCTTTTAACCATTTCGTTAAGCACTTAACCAAAAATATAAAAACAGAAGTTAAATAGTGAGTCTAATGAGAATCCTTTGTTTATAGGTCTCTATGGTTCAAGGAACACATTGAGGAATGCAGATTTCTGTGGCTTTTGTTCCACAGTTTTGATTTTAATATTTATTGTGTGCTAAATTTATTTTTTTATTGACTTGGTGGCGGATGTAGAAAATATGTTTAGGGGGTGAAAACACAATTTTAAAAATTGTGTGAAGTTAATACTTTGATTTATATGTTAAAATTAATTTAATATTTTTTTATTAATTTATTTATAATTTTATTTTTGTGAAATCTATATGATGTTTGCTAGATAATGTTAGCTATTAAGGATCTGTATAACTGAATTTTGTTCTAAATGATTTTATGGTAACATGTAGTGGATATACTATGTTGGGAAGATGTCATACGTACAAATTATATTATGTTGCACAATAAATATCTTACCTTATGATGTTCTTTAATGTGAAATGTCTGACATTTCTGCTGCAAATGCCTATGGAGCAAGGAGCTATTAGCAGTGTTTCTCCTTGCATGCAGGATAACCAAGTCACACCAATGATCATAGTATTTGGGTATGGGTTTCTAGATCCACAAATTACTTTTGGTTCTTTATTAATTGATCTATAATTGGTTAACAATTTCTTGGGAAAACTATGTTGATAAAGTCCTATTAATATAATTAGTTACCAAAACCGCGTTGTGTGAACTAAGAAAACACCTTCTAATTTCCGCAAAATGCTTATTAGTAAAAGTAATTGACAACCGCCGTATATATTTCAAATTTTGTGTGCGACTACATTTTTTATGAAAGCTTAGGGTAACACCATCTTAGGTAATTTTTCGGCTAACTTACGATATTTGTCGCTAGGTTTTCACTTCATCTATCTCTATAGCCCTCTCTATCTTTATTGTCTAAAGATTCACCAAAAATGTGCTCGTTTTCATGTTTGCTTCGTTTCACGTAAGGTTTTAATGCATCTAACTACTTTGGTGCTTTCTGTTAGTTGTATGAAGCTTTAGGCCCTGTCCAAACCCTTGACGATCCATATGATATAGTAAATTCTTTTTAGGTTGTTTTATGCATGGGTTTGATGCATCTAACAAATTTGGTGTTTTCTGTTGAATATTGATTGTTTTCAATCTGAACTTCTCGGTAGAGACGTGCGTATCTGTTTGTATGGAATATAATTTATAACGGGGGTTGTAGAATTCTTTTATGTGCCAAAAACTTGAGTTGTATGTGTTGTATTCTATGAATATGTGGAACTAGATTTTATTTAATCATCTATTCCGTCATCTTTAGATGGAATAATATATTACAGTTGATTTAATTGTGGTCATTTTGAAGTTTAGTTATAGTAATGAGCTAAATGTGGGTAGTGTACCAAAAGTCAGTGTATATTCTCTACTTTAAAATACATTGTGGCTAGGTTTCAACTTCCAAGTATTGTGAAATAATATGTAGACGTGAAAAAAACTAATGTGATTTTGACTTGTGGCACTTGCGCTGTGTTTGGAATAGGTATTTTTAAACTAATGTAATTTTGATTGTGCGTTGTGTCTATTAAACTTTTGATGCTTATATTTCAAAGTATTTGGAAGAATTAAAGCTTAACTACGAGAAAGCACATGGGAAAGAGGGTCAGTCTATAATCATAAGAAGGAAGCAAAAAAAGCTATTTGGAAAAATGTGGTTCACGGCATAGCAAGTAAGCTAAGAAGAGAATGGAGAAGTAACCAACTCTATTGAAGCTGTCTTGCAAAAAAAATTTTGCATCACTCCCATTAAAAGGTGGAACATAGAAAAATTGACGGGAAAACGACTAAATCTGATAAGGAATCCTTACAAAGAGGCGATAGTCACCTCATGTCTAGACATGATACGAGTTAATAACGACATTAATTCTTTCATTCTTTCATAGTGTAATTGTACATTTGAGTGAATGTAAACAAACATTAGTGCCATTCAGCATGTATGAGATTGCTTTTGCACTCTATTTTTATGGTTCTTGATTCTTAGTTTTTTGGTTATTGTAGTTTTATGAAAAAGAGATGCATGGTTTTTTCATCTTGTACACGTGTACTTCCTTCGCTTCAAAAGATGACCAATATTGTTGCTTAGAGGTTTATTTAAACGCTTGGTCATTGAACAAATAGTTCATTTACAATAGTTATGTAGCATTCACATTTGAACTGATTGGTATCTTGAACAACCTAATTATGATTTATGATTAAGCATTTAAAGCCTTCAATACATGCTTTACTCCGATTCCGCTACCCGCTACTACCTATATATATTTTCAGCTCTTGCAGCTTTTTCTTTGCCACATTGACATTCTAATATTTTCATATGTATTGTTGTTTATAAAACTATATAAAATAGCATTTAGAAATTTGACAGTGTAACTTGGGGGAACACGTGCGTAGCACGCGGCCCCACATCTAGTATATATCAAAGAGATATTACGTAGAAGGTACCTTATAAATAACATAAGACACACTTATATTGTTTATAATACAATGCAACGTAACATTGGTTATTTATATTACAATGTAATGTCGATTATCTTAAGAAGTGTTCTCCCACGAAAATGAATGCCAAAATTTCAGCCCAATAAGTAAAAGTGTAAATAATACAAGGATTAGTATTCCATGGAGATAGAGAGGCTTGGTCAATAAACTCAATATATTCCCTTTGCTTATCAATCAAACCTTTAAACAATGGTGAAAATGAAACTAAAAAGTGTTTTCCAACCTTTATCAATTGTTCATTTGACACATGAACAATTGGTATATTAGACTTGAGTAGGCAAAGCAAATCACCAACTGAATCTTCAATATATATGCTCAACTTCTTTCCATGCTTTTCAATGTATGCTTCAACTTTATCAATGGATGATTCAACTGATCCTTTCTTTCCAATCAAACCTTCTGCTACAATACATTGTTATCATCTAAACTTTAATTAGATTGCTGTCTAATATATTATATGATCAAATCTTTTTTAAGACTTAATTTAAAAAATCTATAGCTATGAATTATTTTATTCAAGTTAAAAAACGGTATATTATGAATTAAAAATATTAATGATCAACCAAAAAATATTTAATGCCACTTGAGACTTATCGATCTTTATATTTGTTGGACGGAGTACAATTGTAAATTATAAGAAATGAACTAAATCCAATGATACGGTATTCTTGAAATTCAAAATAAATAGGTTATTTTCAATTTGTTCCGAGTAGAATTGTACTCATTCTAATTAACATCTATTTTCTCATTTGGTTGGGCGCGAATATTAAGTGTGAGATGGGATCCACCAAAAAATGGTAGTTGGGTGTTTGAATTGATTAAATTAATAGTCAAGGCGGTAGTTAGGGTATTGTGAGTAGTAAAAGTGGGGGTATTTTGGTCATTATTTATGTAAACATGGGGTATTTTGGTAAAAAAAATTCATAACTAAAAATAGAAATGGAATACTTGAGGTAAACTTACTTAATAAGAAAATAGAACAATTGTTGTAAATTGTACGAAGTATATTATTTAGTGTAACTTTAAAATTGAAGCAAAAAAAGTGGAGTATAATCTTTTTCGGCAAATTAATTCTAATAGGCTTAACTTTGCTTTGTGAATGTTGGTCTAAATTTAAATACTTATCAATCGTCCGTCAAACTTCGAAAAGGAGGATGAGGTTTCGCTTAATGGGGCAATGGACAACGGGTACATGCAACATGAAAAAAAAATTATTTTTAAAATCAAAAATATTTTTTTATGACTTCAATGGTTTAATTTAAGGAAATATTACTAGGAATAATACAATCTTTTGCTTACTTCTCTATAATAATACCAATTTTTGATTAACCATGAATAATACCAACGTATGAGGGTGTTTCCCTAGAATATACCTAACATGTTAAAAATTAAACTATAAGTGATTATATGACCAAAAAAATTAGTAAATTAGTTAATAAACTAAATTGGGTATTAATTTAGGAAAAAACACCCCAAAGTTGGTATTATTTATGGTTAATCAAAAGCTCGTATTATTGTAGGGAAATTAACATAAGGTAGTATTATTCACGGTAATTTTTTCTTAATTTACTAAATAGTTTTAGATCAAATTTTAGAATATGAGAGATATCTAATAGGATGAGACCCATAAAATTAAATGTGTGGGGGCTTAAAATAAAAAATGTTAATAATTAATAAACTTAAAAAAAATTAATTAAATTACGAAAAATGAATAAAAATAAAAATGCACATACAAACCAATTTACCTCCCACACCCATTGGCCCCCTTCCCGTGGCTCATCCCAATTCCCAACATAATCATGAGTGAATTACTTAATTAATTATTGTCATTATTTAAATTTAACAATATAAATAAACTAAAAATTAATAACATTAGCTACTAAAAAATCTTTAATTAGCTCAAAAACTCATTATAACATCGATATTAACATATATACTCTCTCTCCGTTACTTTTTGTTTGTCCATTTTAAATTTGTTTACTTTAAAAAAGATAAATTTAAATTAGATTTTTAAAGTATATATATTGAAGATAAATATATTCATGTTAAATTTTGTTAGATTTGTCTTAATGTAAACTTTTTTAATATACTATTTTTATAATTTATTATGATCTGTACTTAGAGAAATTAAGGCTTAACGAAAAATATTAGTTGACCGTTAAGTTTGAGGGTTTGACCAAATTTGAGAACTAAGGTTATCTATGTGGCAGTTGCTCATTAGTCCTCGTATTTTTAAATAATTTAAAGTTAAAATACATAAATTAACAAAATAAAAATAAAAGATAATTGACATCATTTTTATCGATCATAACGATTTTTTTCAAAAAACGGAAATCGCAATTACCCTTTTACGATTACTCTTTCGAAAATTCAATCGGAACACCCTTATGAGTAATCGCGAATATTCTACTCCGAAAAATTAAATAGGCGAATAAGTACTTGTTTTGACCAGATTTTCGAAAGAGTTATCCTACTAGGATAATCACGACGTCCAGTTTTTGAAAAAAATATATCATTATGATGAGTAAAGTGACGTTTAATATCTTTTTCGCTTTACGTATCGAAAAATAGACAACTAAGTATTTGTTTCGACCGGATTTTTGAAAGAGTTTCTCTATAAGGGTAATCATGACGTCCGTTTTTTAGAAAAAAAATCATTATAATTGGTAAAAATGACGTCAATATCCTTTATTTTTATTTTGTTAAAACATGTGTTCTAATTTTGAAATTAAAAAATAAGGACCAATGAGATACGGCAATATAGACAACTTAACCTTTCAAATTAAATTGGTTAAACTCTAAAACTTAATGCTCAACTAACATTTTCCGTTAAGTGGTAGTCATTTGCAGAGAAATATATTAAATTAGGTTAAAAAAAACATACGTAAGATAGTTTTTACAAATAGACCTATAAATTAATTTCCAACTACAACTTAATTGCGATATAATCACAAACATAATTCATAAAGTATAAAGTAGTAGTACTAACATGAAATAATATAGAAGCTTACACACTTTAGCTTGTATGAAAGCCGATTTAATACCATCATCATTCTGACAAGCTGAAATTACATTGGCACTTCCATTCAGACTATCCTTCTGCAGAACTTTTAATAATAAATCGATACAACCACTATTAACCTCAAATCGTCCAAACCTATCATTTTGTGAAAATGATGTTCTCTCTAATTCACAAACTAATTTAAAAGCTTCTCTTACGGCTGTGAAATTATATTCTCCTGTAAACAACACTACAAAAAAAAACATATATGGCGACCATACTTTAAGTCGCCAACTGGTAACTAAAATGGAGTTGGCGACTAAATGGAGACGTAAAGGAATGGTCGCGTATAATATAGTCGCCAAAGAAATATAGGTCGCCAAACAGTCGCCAATGGCGACTAGAAATAATTAGTCACTAACTGGTTGCCACTGGCGACTAAAATACTGGTCACTATCTGGTCGCCAAATTTAATTAAAAAAATAAAAAAAAAATCGTACATTATTCTTAATATTCAAAATATATTAAGAATAATATACGATTTTACTTTTTATAATTATAAATGTACGAAATGATATTATAAAATTATACAAATAATAATAATATGCAAACAACAATAATATAATATAATAATAGAGTTTTCAATAATTACATAAAATAATATACTAACACAAATTTAAACAATAATAGAGTTTCATTACAAAACATAAATTCCTAACATAACAAAAACTTGAATCTCCAACACAATGAAATCTTCAAGCTCTTCCTTACAACTTTCTTTGAAGAAGCAGAAGATTGAGTCACTGAGCAACTTCCCCAGTACTAAAACAAAAAAAACAAAAACAAAATATGACTAACAGCAAAAAAAACATACGTCGAGTGAAATTAATACAGCAAAAAAGCTTATTAATACAAAACAAAAACAGAATAAGATGACACAAAGCTTATTAATACAAAAAAACAGCACAAAAACATCTAACAAAACATCAAAAAAGACTAACATATGTCGAGTGTAATTAAGAAAAAAAAAACAAAAATGGAGAACAAAAATAAAAGGCAAAAAAGACTAACAGAGATGACAGAGGATATTAGGAACGAAAATGGAGATGTTAATAAAAAAACATAGGTCGAGTGAAATGAAGAACAAAAAAAACATATGACAGAGGAAATTAAGAATGAAAATCAAGAACAATATAAGAACTAAAATAAGAAGAAATTTAAGAACAAAATAAGAAAAAAAATAAGCACGAAAATTAAGAACAGAATAAGAATAAAAAAGCAGTAAAAAACATCGAGTGAAATTAAGAACGAAAATGGAGATACCTTTGGCCTTCCATATGGAAGAGATGAGTTAGATGAATTATATGATAGAGGCGAGAGGCGAGCAGTAGGGTTTGTGAGGAGTGAGAGGCGAGAGGCGAGAGGCGAGCAGTTGGGTTCAGTTAGGAATGGAATGGGGCGCCGTATGCTGAGGAGTGAGGAGGAGAGTGAGATTAGGGTTTTTCACCTTTATATACTGAGAAATTAGGGTGTAATGAAATTGGGCTTGGAAGTTGGGCCCTAATAGTTGGCGACCAAATGGGGACCAGAGTTTAGTCGCCAACTGGCGACCAGATAGTGACAAGTGAATTGGGTCGCCAAATGGCCTCTGTTGGCGACCAGGAGTGTCTAGTAGCCATTTGGTCGCGAAATTTGGCGACTCAAAATTTTTGGTCGCCAGAATCAGTCGCCAACTCAATACTTTTTTGTAGTGCAATAATTCATATAATTACATTTAAATGAAAGAAAAACAATTATTACTCAAATTTTAATTGCATTTTAAAAAGAAACTATCATATGATGGACCAAAATGGAACTCTCTTATCTATACCTGTCAATTTTTTATTTAATCTATAATCCAATCAAAAAGTATCAGATAATTAAAATAGTTCTTGAACCGTTGGAAAGATTTTTACTTGGTAAAAATCTAACTGAAAAATCATCATCATTATCATGGTACCCAGTCATTAGAAACATTTGCTTAAGATCTGAAGAGGGAAGGAGGCAAACCATACCCCATAAAGGAGGTTGCGAAAGATCCTTAGAAAATCTACTTGAGAATGATCGCTTAAAATCATTCCGACTGAAAATGATTCGAAAAACTCCTTCCAAGGAAAGGTTTGAGGATAACATGACACATAAAATAATGAAGATGTGTGATCCTATAATTCAATTTAGCTTGAGAACAATTATTTTTTTGGATTTCACATATTTAAATAAATTTACATAATTTAATGCGTCGTCATTAACCTGATAAAAAAATAGTAAAGCTAAAAATGTTATTTTTTTTTTAAATTTGGAATAAATAAATAATAAAATAAAACACCAACACTAAAATTTGGATCCCAACAACCTCCGGCATAAAAAAACTCCTAAACGGGAAAAATGCCATCGGAAGAAGGGAGTATATATATATATATATATATATATATATATATATATATATATATATATATATATATATATATATATATATATATATATTATATATATATATATATATATATATATATATATATATATATATATATATATATATATATAGGGAGGGATCCAATGAGAAGGGGTCTCAAAATGAGAAGGATGAGAAGGATTTATAGCCATTGATCTTATGAAAATCTAACGGATGAAAACCACAATCGCTGCTTCATCTTTCTTCTTCTTCTCCATTTTTATGTCATAATTAAAGGTTACTATGTTTTAGAATATGATACTATGTTATGATTAAAGGTTACTATGTTCAGTTTAAAATATACTATATTCTGTATAAGATTAAGAGAAGACAGTAACTATACATAGTCATAGTAACTTTTTCATAACATAGTATCTGTTTCTAAGAACATAGTATCTTTAAAAAATGATATATTGAACTGGTTCAGTATTAAAGAAATTGGTTAATATTACAAATTGAACCGCGTGCAACTTAAAAATGAACAAATTAAATCTATCCATTGATCTAAAAAATGAACGCTTCAGATTACTTCTCACCCTTCTCATTTTGAGACCCCTTCTCATTTGATCCTAAATATATATATATATATATATATATATATATATATATATATATATATATATATATATATATATATATATATATATATATATATATATATATATTTATATATATATATATATATATATATATATATATATATATATATATATATATATTTTTTTTTTTGCTTTCTGAGTTATGATTTTAATTAAAACTATTCCTTTCCTATATATGTAGACATTACATTTCCTATTTTTGAAAGAAATATAGAGATGTGAATTTTGGTTTACCTGAAGGAATTGTTTTTAGAAGTTGATCAGCTATAAGATTGTCATGAACTTGAAGTCTTTCCAAGTGACAAGATGAGTTTGTAAACCAAAGATGAAAATCTGAAACGAATGACCAATTTAATCCTTGAAATTGCTTCCAAAGAGGAACCACAACCTCTTGACCAACTATTTCTTGAGCTAAAAAGAAGTTTGTTTCATGTTCCAATCCCTTTTTGTAATACTCCTGATCTATTTTGTCCAACTCTTCTTGGGATAATCCAACACTTAGCTTATCAATAAAATACTCCATACTTTTAACACTTTTCTACATTTCAAAACAATCACATTATGTTAGTTGCTTAACAAGAAAGAGACAATATAATGTAATAATAAGAGTCACAAACAAATACAATTTTTCTATAATGAGTTGTATCCTATACACTAATTCTATTTTGTGAGAGAAAAAAATAGATCCAAATAATGTAAAATAATTATATTTATTTGTAAAGGGTTTATACCATTTATCTTAATTTTTTTCTTGATATCCCACTAGTTTTGCTAGATTTTATTGTATAATGTACGTTTATATATTTTTATATATTCTTTTTTTTAATCTCGCCCATAATTTAATCTTTTTGTTCATTTTATTGATACATCTCTTTTCCATATTGATAAGTCTCCTAACTCTTTGATTTTGCATCACAAAAGAGTTTTTTAAATTATATGATTGAAATACAAAAATAATGAATTCGAAACAACAAAGGCAAAACCTGATTGAAAATTTGAAAGTATCTCTTCTGTAGTTTCATAGCTTTAGATGTATTTTCTTCAATCCATCTCTTGTATTTGTTATTTTCAAGTTGTTCTGCGCTCAATGCATTCTTAACTTCCCAACCCAAATAAGTATATATCTTATTACATGGTGTAATTGCTGCGAATGTATAGACTGTCATTTTTGTTCTTGCTGCTTTTAACAAGAAATCAATATACTTTATTGTTGCTTCATTCTTGGGAACACTACCTGGCTTATACTTTAAGCCTAATTCCTGCAATATTCACGAAACAAATCATAATTCATAATTTAGTCAAAATGGTCTTAAAAGTAAAATGTAGACAAGAGGATTTGAACCAAAAACCTCTTTGCCATACACTATTAATTATTTGTAATGTCGTTGTATTATCTGATTACAAACAAAAACATAGAGCCCCAATAATGAATAGGCCTTGAGCAGGAGCTCCGAATGCTCTACTTATAGCCATATTGCAACATGACCAAATGATATTTTAGTATAATACTTATTATTATATTATATTAAGGGATCTTTTTTGACATGTGCATTTATATATACTACCATTATATTTTGGGAAATTATCATTGATGCCCCTGAGGTATGCGTTATTATGAATGGTGTATAAACTTCTTTTTTTCCAATGGCACCCCTGACGTTTAGGGGTAATTACAACTGTGACCTTTTTAAGTATTTTTCGTTAAAATTCCGTTAAGTTTCGAAATTAACCTAACTAGGGTTAATTTCTTCTTCTTCTTCTCTTTCTTCACTCCTTGCATGACTGTCTTCCATGGCTGTCCTTTTAGAATCCAAAGTTCTGTTTTCAAGAGATTTCATAGCATCTCCCATTTCTTCAGCATCTCGTTTCTTCTTCTGATTATCAATTTCTTTATAATTTTGAGTCGCACTAGCTTCAACAACATAATCAAAGTTTTGCGGATCTGTCTTAATAGCAATTTCAGCAGAACATTTAGTGCATTTGAAATAAAATCTAAAAATAGGAATTCCCAAATAAGTTTTCCCAATTACATCTTCCTTGCGAGAATTGAATTTAGTGCCTTTATAGATGTAATTTCCACATGTAGAACAGCGAATACTCATCGGCAACATCATTCGGACTTTGATTTGTTGATTTTTAGGTTTTCTTCGCCTTGAAATTTTTGCCGGATCAAAATCAGGAGATTGAAACTTAGATTGAAATCATCAAATTTAAGATGGGAGAAAAAACAGGAGATTGAAACTTAGATTTACGATGGAGAAAGTAAGTGAAGTGGAATATTAGTGCAAGCAAGGTTTGGTAGAGCAGTGAGAAATAACAGGAGGATAGTACTATGTTTAATAACTTAGATTGAAATCAACCTAATACTTTCTCAATTTAAGATGGGAGAAATAACAGGAGATTGAAATCAATCTAAGTTTCAATCTAAGTTTAATACCTTTCTCCATCTTAGGTTGTTCTTAAATCAGGAGGATATTACTTGTTTAATACCTTGAAATTTTGATTGAAATCGGTGAAAATATTAAAGGAGATTGAAACTTAGATTTTCATGGGTAATGTAATTTCTCATCGTCAATGACAATATCCTTCTCAATTTCTCTTCAAAAATGGATTTTTTGGGTTTTGAAGAAAGGACAACCATGGAAGGCAGCCATGGAAGGAGTGAAGAAGAAGAAGAAACTAACCCTAGTTAGGTTAATTTCGAAAACTTAACGGAATTTTAACGGAAAATACTTAAAAAGGTCACAGTTGTAATTACCCCTAAACATCATGGGTACCATTGGAAAAAAAAAAGAAGTTTATACACCATTGATAATAACGCATACCTCAGGGGCACCAATGATACTTTCCCTTATATTTTTTATTTGACTTTGATATAGTCGAACACCGAACCGTAAAAAATTCTTAAAGGCAATTTTTACAATACCATTATATTTTTTATTTGACTTTGATATTGTCAGGATAAATTTAGTAAACATTTTTTTTTTCAATTTGTTCTCGCAAATCAGGAAATAGAATTTGGAGAAGCATCATGTGTAACAATGATATATTGATAACATTGTCTAAGGACAAGTGGGAGATTCAAGTGAAGAAGTTCATAGTGCGGAATTCGGTTTGGGTTTAATATATATAGTGAATACTGGATTTGTATTAATTTATCAATGAGAGGAACACCTCTATTTATACACTAGATAGTGCCCGTGCAAAGCACGATATTATTAAATTTTTCGATATAAATTACACTAATTTACATAAAGTATTACAACTATTAATAACACATTTCAAAATCAAATTTAACACAAAAATATGTAAAATTATTTTATAAAAGTTCTAGCAAAAAAAAATAGTTTTTCTTATGAAAAATATAATTGACTAATATAAAAATAGTCACAATCTGAATCATATTAGAATTAAGAATTGCATTTAAGTAGCCGATTGTATAAATAACAAAAAAATCCTAATAAAAGTATATTACGTATTAACCATCTTCAAATATCCAATATACTAAATAATACTCACTTAATAAATAGAATAAAAAAGATAAAATAATTGAAAAAAAATAAATAATATATACTCCATGATTTTCTGATATACCTTACATGATGTGAGTAATAAAGTTAAAGACAAAAAAATAGTGATAGAAGCGATGACATCATCATTAACTGTTGGAGGGAATATTTTTATTGAGGTTGTGAAACGTAAGCAATTTTGAATAGTGATATAATGTCAGCAGTGTGTTGTTTTAGTAATAGCTATAGATAATTTGACCATCTAATAAGGAAACAAAAATATTACGGAATATTAAAATTATGAAAAATAAATCGGAATAATATAAAATATAAAATAAAATATTCTACTAATTAATATTCTTCTTTCCTACATGTAGGAATTATCTATTTCCGGCAATTAATAAATATAAGTTTGAATAGTATTGGTGCTATTTTAGTCTTTGATACTCCCTTCGAATCATTTTAGATGTCCCATTTGGGTTTTCACGGTTATTAAGGGTGGTGTGGGTTCCATTAAAAAGTGATAGTTGGGTATTTTAATTGATTAAATTAATTGTAAAGGTGGTAGTTGGGTATTGGAAATTGAAAAAGTTGGGGTATTTAAGTAAAAAAAAGATAGACAAAAAAAGGAATGAGACAATTAATATGAATTTGCCAAATAAGAAAATGAGACAATTGATATGAATTGCTCCCAATAAGTTTTGTTGATAATTAAAATCTAAAATATGCTATTACTAGAAGGTCTTATATAAGTATATCAAATTAATCACAAATTATTTTTGGACTAAGCTATTATTAGCACATCATTATTCCTGAAATTATATTATATAGAGGGGTTAGGCTTTTGTCAGTGAAAAATGAAAACTCTATATCTATTCATTTCACAATTACTACTTCCCCCGTAAAAAGAGTAAATCAAAACTTTTTGTACTAGTATATGTGGGATGGTTCACTTTTCATTCGAAATGTGTTAGATTGAGTTAGGTTTGGTTTTAACATCGGGTAAATATCGAATAATCGGATCTGTTTTGAAAACCTGAAACAAGGACTACTATTGAAGTTCTAAATTGGTGTTACATGAAACGATACCGATCAATCAAGTCACACATAATTAAAACTTGCAATTCGATTACTACTTTTATAATTCATCATATAATATGCTTGTCATCTTATAATTGAGTGTTAGATAATAAATTCCGTTATTACAGTGTATATAAAATTATATTCTACAAAACGTCGTACTCAAACATATAGAATCTTATCTTTTTAATTTTATATGTAACAAGGAATATTGTGCGTTACTCGATTAAAGTTTTATAACATTAGACACATGAGATTTAGAGGAATAAATATATTAAACACGGAGATTCTCCGTCTCATGTTATAATAAAATAAAAGGAAGAGGTCACTCGTTCTTAAGCGAGAATATATGCGTTATTTATTTTCACTACACTTAATATGTCGCATCTCATTCTCATGTGCAAAATTATATTTAGTTAATTTGATTAACTATCACTACTCATATGGGTCATTTGGTTAGTGGTACTAAATGGTGGTAATGGGAATGATTTATAGTGTAAAATTCCATTAAAACTTTCATGTCATTTCCATGGTAATGAAACTTTGATCACAAAAAATTTTTTTTTTCACAAATTTCCATTACCATCTAATACCATCTCTCCCATTGGTAATGCATTGAAATGAATTTTATGAACAAAATGAGATGATTGGAGGTTGTCAAAACATGGCAATCAAGGTAGCCAAGAGATTTTCCAACCCAAAATTTTTCATTCTCATTACTGGTATTGATAATTAAATTTAATTTATACTCAATCTATTATCTTAATTTATAAAGAAAACGCTTATATTATAGGAAAAATTACCAAGAATAATACAACCTTTTGCTTATTTTCCTACAATAATACCAACTTTTGATTAACCATGAATAATACCAACTTATGGGGGTATTTTCCTACAATATACCTAATATGTTAAAAATCAAACTATAGGTGATTATATGACAAAAACATTTAGTAAATTAGTTATTAAACTAAAGTTGGTATTATTCTAGGAAAAAACCCTCTAAAGTTGGTATTATTCATGGTTAATCAAAAGTTCGTATTATTGTAGGAAAATTAACAAAATGTTGTATTATTCAGGGTAATTTTTCCTATATTATAACCACCAAAATTATTTTAAAAATTAATAAATAAAGTAATCAGTCACGCTAATAATTTGTTTCCGTTAAATTTTTGTCAATTTTTGCATAATTCACCATTTTGACGTTTATACCTTTATAAAGTGTTGGTTGTGGTCTTTATAATTTGCCGAAACCATTTTTATGTTCTCAATTGTTTGATTCACAATTTGAGGTTTAATTTCTTTATAAAGTGTTGGTTGTAATTAATAATATTTATGCCGCATAATATATGTGTACTTGTGTGGTAAGATGGAATTAGGAGGTAGCATATTCCAACCTCAAAGAAAGAAGCACATGTCTGGATGTATAAGATGGAATTTGGCTCTCGCGGCAGATCTTCATAGACTGAAATGCATTGGAAAAGTGTAAATATTTTTGTAATACTATTTATTATATATATATATATATATATATATATATATATATATATATATATATATATATATTTTGGCGGATCCGTGATTCAAGGTCTCATGGGGCACCAACAAATATGGATGAAATTTTGGTAAATTTTAATTTTATAAAATTAATAACTAAAATATATTTTTTATTTCTGTAAAGTAATATACTAATATGTAGACATGCAATAATCCCAAGACAAGCCAGAGTAATACTTCCTCCGTTTCATAATACTTGCTACATTTCATTTTTTTACGCAATCCAATGCACAATTTTGATCATTAATATCTTAAACTACACTTATCTAAAAATTATAAAAATTTAATATTATGAAAGTATGCGATTAGATGATTCAAACAAGATCCCAGTTGACTATATTTTTACTTAAACATTAGTCGCAATATGTAAAATAAGCTTTCACGATGAATAGTGCACAGAAACGAAATGTAGCGAGTATTTTGAAACGAAGGAAGTATAAAAGGTAATTAACAATCTGAAAATTCAAATTGTTAACATCACTAATTATACACAACAAAAAGTTGCATAAACTAAAAATCAATTAAATTCAAATTGAGACGATTAAAAGAAGATTCTAGGTCACTATGTTTTAACTTATAAATTAACAATATAAAAAATTTAAAATTTAAAATTTAAAATACACGGAAAAAAAAATACCCAACAAAAGCAGGTCAAAATCAAATAATCCTATACAATAATCCCCCTCCCTCTCAAAATAAAAATCAATAAAATTATAATACTAATCATAAACTGTAAAATTTGTTCTCTAGCTAATCGATACCCTTTCAAAACAACTTTTCAATATAATGATATTAAATTAAAAAAATCAATAATCAGGTATTAGACAATGCCTTATTCCGCAGCAACCATTTTTTGTTCAGAAAGCATCAACCAAATACTAACAACAATACAGCAAACAATCAAACTCAAAAGACCACTTCCAAACCCGATACCAATAAAAGCCATTACAAACAGGCCGAGACACTTTTAGTGGCAGGCGGCAGGCGGCAGTATAACCGGTCGATTTAGAGGCAGCGGCTGCCTAGCTGCTAGCTGAGTAGGTTTTAAGATTTTGTTTTCTAGGGTTGTCTTTAATTAGGAGAGGAAAGGGAGAATGAGGGTGACAGTGATTGAGAAAACTTCAGAATATCGTGTCCCTGACAAGATTTCTAAAAAATTAAATTTTTTAAAAAAAAATTCCCTTTGGGGCACCTGCCGGGGGGTGCCCAACAGTAGATCCGCCACTATATATATATATATATATATATATTATATATTATATATATAATATATATATATATATATATATATATATATATATATATATATATATATATATATATATATTTAGGATCAAATGAGAACGATTTAAAAATGAGAAGGATGAGAAGGATTTTTGTTTCATTTTTTTGGTTACTATATTTACAAAAAAGGATACTATGTTGTAAATTAAGAACATTCTAAAATTTATGTCATAGTTACTCTTCTGTGTAACATAGTTACTTTTACAAATATGTGTTTTTGGTCTAATCGTGACCGTAGCTTTTTTTATTTTAGTGAAATCAAGGGTGTAGAATCCTTCTCACCCTTCTCATTATCAACCCCCTTCTCATTGGATCCCTCCCCTATATATATATATATATATATATATATATATATATATATATTTATATATATTATATATATTATATATATATATATATATATATATATATATATATATATATATATATATATAGATTTAGGATCTAATAGGAAGGGGTTTGAAAATAAGAAGGATAGGAAGGAATTTCATCCATTAGATCTCAGATCAATAGTCCATCTTGCACGCGTTTGAGAACAGAAAAAAAGTTGTGATGCTTTCTTAATTAATATGTGATACTTTCTGTGTAATCATGTGTCGCTTGAAAGTGTGATGTTTTCTAAATTAATGTGTGATGCTTTCTTTATAAACATGTGTTACTAGATATTCTGCTATGACAAATTTTTTTTAGACCGTTAGATCTTAATCAATCAAAGGTAGCTACTCCTTCCTATCCTTCCTATTTTCACACCCCTTCTTATTGGATCTCTACCCAATATATATATGTATATATATATATATATATATATATATATATATATATATATATATATATATATATATATATATATATATATATATAGATTTAGGATCAAATGAGAAGGGGTCTCAAAATGAGAAGGGTGAGAAGTAATCTGAAGCGTTCTTTTTTTAGATCAATGGTCATATTTAATTTGTTTATTTTCTAAGTTGCACGCGGTTCAATTTGCGTTTTTCGTGTAATATTAACCAATTTTTTTAATACTAAACCGATTCAATATATCATTTTCTAAAGATACTATGTTCTTAGAAACAGATACTATGTTATGAATAAATGTTACTATGATTATGTATAGTTATTGTCTTCTCTTAATTTTATACAGAACATAGTATATTTTAAACTGAACAGAGTAACCTTTAATCATAACATAGTATCATATTCTAAAAACATAGTAACCTTTAATCATAATATAAAAATGGAGAAGAAGAAAAAGGATGGAGCGGTGATTGTGGTTTTCACCCGTTAGATTTTCATAAGATCAATGGCTATAAAACCTTCTCATCCTTCTCATTTTGAGACCCCTTCTCATTGGATCCCTCCCCTATATAATATATAATATATATATATATATATATATAATATATATATTATATATATATATATATATATATTATATATATATATATATATATACACACACACACTACAAATAAAACTACAAATAAATGTTGAAATGGCGTCCGCAAAAAGGCAATGGCTACCTGTCCAATGGTAACGGACAGGCGACGACAAAGTCATCCCCATAGATTATTGGAAAATGGCGACGGTAAACTCCCCTTGCCAGCTCGTCGCCACTCTTTCCCAACGTTCCTTTTTTGAAAACAGTGTAGGTCGACGGTCATTTTCCATAGCCAGCTCGTCGCCAAATTAAACAATTCTTTTTTGAGTGGGCTATGGCACAGGGGGCGTAGCCAGCTCGTCGCCCGTATTAATAAATATTTTTTAAAAAAATTTTACTGGGCGACGACCCTGTACTGTTGCCCCTCCACTTAATTTTTGAAATTTTGCTGCATTAAAAAAAACCTACATAATTGTCTACAATTGATAATATATTAATATGAATAATAATACGCTAATACGAATAACAACACACTAATACGACTAATTATATACTGATACAATTAATAATGTACTAATACTAAACTTGTACGAGTAATAATATACTAATACGAGTAATAATATCTTAATACTTTACTAATACGACTACAAAACTAATATTGTACTAATAATAAACTAAATCGATTAACAATAATACAACTAATAAAAAATTAATATTGACCTAATACGACTATACAACTAATAATATACTAATTCGGTTAATCATCATACAATATACTAATTTCTAAGCTTTTGTGCCATTCACTCCATAGTTCATATTATTTTTATTCATATTATTATTATTATCATTATTATTATTATTATTATCATTATTATTATTATTATTATTATTATTATTATTATTATTATTATTATTATTATTATTATTATTAGTATGGTTCTTATTATTATTATTATTATTATTATTATTATTATTATTATTATTATTATTATTATTATTATTATTATTATTATTATTATTATTATTATTATTATTATTATTATTATTATTATTATTATTAACCGATGTTTCATATCATAGAAAACGATATTACAAGAAATTGGTGGGGAGTCGAGCTACAAGCTGAGCACCCATACCTTTTTGAATACAAAAGGCGAGTCTATGGAAAATGTAAACCCTAGATTTGGTACTACTAGAGTTGCTCAAATAAAACGATGCAATCCTTGATAATAAGTTGAGTGTGTCCTCTCCTATCTCTCCGAGAGTTGAGAAGGCAAAAGGGATTAATTTATATCCATTTTCCTCACACTTGGCAGAGTATTTCTTCCTCTTTCTCTCTGCAGTATTGGCTATGGAAGCCCCAGGGACACAAGAGGAAATAAACTCCAATGCCAGCGAAGGGAGATCCGCCAGTTACATCCACACAAGCATCCTTACCAGGGATCCAATTGAACAAAAGGAGATCCGCTTGCCTAAGGTCTTTACCCGCGTCTCCAAGAAGAAGGTACCGGGACCTCATTGAGCACAAGATTTTAGCAACGCTCTGATTGAAATGGAAGAGATCGCCTCAACCCACTGGGGGGGAAAAAACTAGTCTAGTAGGCTACCGACATCACTCATCTGCGCTGACACATGCCTTTTACCGAACGCAAGTGGAGCAGGTTTGCCAACCAAAGGTTAATGGGGTTGACTTTCCTCCCCCTCGCGCTTTTTCCACCCACCCCTGAGACTCCCGTCAGTCAGTCTGTATTGATTTCTCTTCCCCCTTTTTAAGATTTGCGAAGAATTGCGAGGTTGGATTTCTGTTCAATACGGACCCCTTTGTTAGTTAAACAAAAAAGCACCGAGTTACTAAAGTTACGGGCTTCATCCCCCAATTCAGGAAGACGGATTATCAAAGGTTACACCTAGGTAGAAAGGGGATTTGACAGATAGAGAAGTGGGACGGAAGTTGAAGGCTTTGTCCGAAGAAAACCCTTGTGGTGCCTCCTTTTGGATTGAAATCCCAGCCCTGCAACAAATATCCACGAGCAAGTCCCGAACGAAATTATGACGAAACTTACGCCAAGCTCACTAGAGCAATGAACCGCGTGATCGCCCCATTTATCCATCTTAGGGGTGTTGCAACTCGGGCATAATCTACCTTTGACGAACAAGGGAATGGTAAGCCGGTAACATAGAACGGCTCGAAACTAATGAGGATTCATTTTCTGTCCCAAACCATCGATGGGGATAGTAAGAAGGAAATCTTGGGCATGCGGTTCCCGAGTTGAGCTAAGAATTACAACTTGTATTGGGGTGAGCATGTAGCTAGATGCAAAGCTTTTCTCAACAATATTAAATAAGCCTCTACCAACTTTTTCATCATATGGGGCGCAGCAAGTTCATCATTGAGAGAAAAAGCATTGGAGCCCCACAGATCACGGAAGAGACTGAGAGTGTGTTCAAAAGCCGAACCCAGGGAAAAGAGTTCACAGTTGACCAAGATTTTAGCTTGAGGCGGGCTAGTCTGAAGGCGGGAGGCAAGAAAAGCGTAGTTGATAACATCACCTGCGGAGTAAATGCCAAGGCCGCCCATCTTGATCGGCAAGGTTGCTAGCCTCCATTGTCAATCCCTAAAAGCCGGTCCAGAGGCCGTAACACTATTTTCCAAGGAGTTACGCAAAGCAATATCATATTGAACCTGTTCATCCCTAAACGAATTCGAGGAGCTAGTCGTCATGGTGTAAAAAAGCCTCCCAACCCCCACACAATATCGAAGGAGTAGCTCACACTGTGGATCATTGAGTTTGCTAACAGTCACCATAAGCTTAATGGTTTTAGAAACCCTCCTTAAGGAAAATTCATTACAAAAACTCCGGTTTGTACTCACAACCCCACCGAGCAATTTCACCCCCGCACACGGACGAGATATGTTTGGCGGGAAAACTCAAAACTCTTGACTTGTAGGGTCTTCCCTAGGCAAAACAGTTCTGTCTGATCCACATTGAGGAATAAACCACGTGATGGACCGTTCTCCTGGATAATGTGAAGGGCCTTGGAGACCATAAGGGTGTCGCCAACAATAGTACCATCATCCAGATACCACGCCTAGAGGTTAAGCTTGCAGGATTGGTGGATTTTCAAAATCAAAGGATGCAAGATAGGGGCAAAAAGCAAAGGGCCCAAGAGGTCACCTTGTTGAACGTCATGGTAAGACCAAAGAATAGAGTCGCCATAGTATAACCTCGCAGGTTGAGAAAAGCAGAGCTCCACCCAAGGGGCGATAGAGGGGCACTGGGCCCGTGTTTCAGCCAACATGACACTTCTATCAACAAGATAAAAGGCATTTTCAAAATCAACCAAAAGCATAGAAGAACCAACTGTATCCCCTTTACATTCAACGAGCCTATTAACAGAATGAAGAATAGCTTCACTACCCTCACGAGTACCAACCCCGAATTGAAAATCTTCAAAATAAGACTCCAAGGTTTTCGCAATAAGACTTCAACGAGACAAGTCTACGCCTAGTGATGGCCACGGTCCGGGTTGGACTGGAACCGAACCGGTCCCGAACCGCTTGAAACCGGTCCCGGAATCGGAACCGTTCGCGACAGGTTCCGAACCGGCCCGAACCGCGGAACCGTGAACCCGCCGGAAAAAAGTTGCTAGAACCGTGGAACCGCCGGAAATAACCGTTTGAACCAGACCAAAGAACCGCGGGCCGGTTCACCCGGACCAACGGTTCCAAGGAACCGACCCAGAACCAACCGGATCGGTCCGGTTCACCCGGACCAACGGTTCACCCGGACTGAAAAACTACATCAACTTCAAACGCTCGCCATTTCTTGCTCGGTTATCGGAATCGGACGTATAATATACCGTTGGAAAGACCTTGAAGTCTAGTTTCCAATGTCGCAAACTTTCTATTAATGAAAAGTTCCTATCAAAAGTTATAGCCAAAAGAGTAGACATGTATCAAATTTCACCTTAATACTTTTGCATTAACAACACTTTTCTACTCTTTTGCTCTTTTACTCTTCATGGCTTGACAAAATTAATATCTTGACAAAATTGATGGCTTGACAAAGTACCATAATTCACCCATTTGGCTACAAATCGGACATGGAATACCGAAATGGAGTGAAACCACATAAATCAACCCTAAATCGCCTCTAAACATCGAAAAGGAGCGCAAAAATGTAAATGATGAGTGCAAATAATTGCACTTATCATATGTCCACGCAACTAAGATTTTTTCATATGTTTATGAACCAAATGTTCACTTAGTAATAAGTGAATGTATTACTGTTTTTTATCATCTTCTTAGACATTCTCATGATGATAGTAACATTTTTTTAAAGCCGATTCTTGCAGATATGATGGATAAGTGGAAAGCGTATTTCACTAATTTTCCTTATATTTATGGAATTGCAACAATTTTAGATTCGTGTTTTAAGACGGAAAACCTAAATAAAATAATAGGATTTTACTACCAAGCATTAGATCGCCCGTCTAATGATGTACATATTTATGTAGGAACTTGTAAAAAACTTTTAGAAAACCTTTATGTTCATTATTCTAGTATATATAACCCGAGTCGCAATACGTCTAGGCGTGCTAGCGTCTCGAAACGTCCCATGTATTATAACCCCATAATAGCTAACATAATAAGTCAAGATGATACTTTTATAGGATCATCTTCTTCCTCCCCCTTCGCTTCATATCTAGAATTAGATAATTATCTTAAACATCACTTTGAAATCGACCAAAGTAGTTATAACATTTTACAATAGTGGAAAGAAAAATCATTAAAATTCCCCATATTATCGAGAATTGCAAAGGATATCCTTGCAATTCCTGCTTCTACTTTTGTGTTGGATTCTGCTTCTACTATTAAAATTCCCGCTTCTACGAAAAGAGATCTCGTCTTGCTCCACATACTATTCAATATGTGTTTGCAAGAAAGATTGGGATCAAGCGGATGTTCGAACACAAGGACTCAAGACCGATGATGATCAAGACGACGATGATCCATGGATGATGATGGATACATTTGCATCATCGTCGGGAGGAGAGTCGGCGGAAGCATCTAACCAACCTTATGACGATGACGAATAGGATCACGAATACGGAATATCGGACCACGGCATTCAACAACTAAAAATAAAAGGTATGACAAAGAACTACGTGGACTTTGGTTCCTTCGGGATACGTAGGCAGCTTAGTATTCCTTCGGGATACTAGGTTCAAGTCCATTCTTTCCCCTTTTTTTTATTAATGATCTTTATCGTTGATTCATTTCTTATTAATTTATTTTTTTCCTTCTTTTTAGTAAATATTTTAATAACGATGACAACCAATGAATTTCGCTAATAATCAAGTAATCGACGAAGGTACGTCCGCATTATTATAGTATTTTTTTTAAAAAATTAAAGGAAAAATAAGAATGGAACCGATGGTCCGACCCACCCGACCCGGGAATTGGAACCACCGGAACCGTCTCATGAACCGCCAAGGAACCGGTTGGAACCGGCCGGAACCGGAACCGAAAATGTTCGGGTCAAGTTCCAGATAGAACCGGAACAGAACCGGCCCAACCCGGACCGTGGCCATTACTATCAACGCCACACAGTGCCGACAGTAATAGGGCGAATGCCACCCCTTGCCTTAAACAGAGGGGTGAAAGGAAGCACTAGATATAAAGCCACCAAGCACGCTAGGGCACCTCCCACGAAGAAGCAAATTGACAACCTTCGTGATAAAACCCAAAAAACAGTTAACAATAGCTGACGCAGCACCTCCTAGCATGTCCACCAGGTGCTGAGCTCTAAGCCCATCCCTACTATACAAGGTTCCTTTAGGGAAGCTATGTATCCTAGAGAGCACCTCATATTTAGTCACAGAAAGAGCTTCCTCACAACAAGGGATAGAAGGCAGAGACGGAGGAGAGAGGGGAGGGGGGGGGGGGGGGGGGGGATAAAAGGGTGCTTAGCTTCTAGAGCTTGAAGGGTTTCTAGAGAAGGAGGTGCTACACTAGATGAAGACAACACCATGATGGCAGCAGAGAAATGTCCATCCCCGAGCTTGCGCTTGCATTGGTATAGATTTGATTCTTCAAGGCTACTAACATTCTTAGAACTAGCATATGGGGGAGGTAACTCCGCTAAACGATCCAAAACCAAATAGAGTATGTCGCTAGGATCCCACCATCTAGAAACGGCATCAAAAATACTATCAAACTGGCATCGTTGTCTCATACCCGACCTTCGTTTAGATCTTTTCTTTGGTAAATAGGTACCCAAGACACACCAAGGCAAAATAAGAAGTTGCACCCAAGCGGACACATCACCCAGGCAAGTGAGCACCACATCAAGAGCATTGAGTAAAACCCTAGCAAAGCCAAGACGCAATTTAGGAGGGATACTATTAACCGTGCGAAAAGTTTTCAAAAAGACACGACCGAGAAGATCAACATTAAAGCTAGGAGGAAGACAACCACTAAAGGGGCCTAAGGAGGGGGCCTCGCCGGCCACACATGAAACATCGGGAGCTACCAAAGGACGGGGGATGCCATGGATCGCAACATCATCCGAGGTGGGGGCAGGAATTACCATTTCATTGGCATGCTTACAGTTCTTGCTGAAGGAATGGGTGCGCCAACACTTGCCACAACCCAAATATCTGCCTTCTTAAGGGCTATGTCTAAAGAGGCGAAGAGACAAAGGTCACTCGCAATATGGTCCCCAAAAAAGCGCCTAGACTCTTTCTAGCTAAAATGGCGAGTCCCGAGGTGATCAATGAAGTGCTTCTAAGAAAGCCCCTTACCACCTCCACTACTACACCCATCACGACCTCTAAAAGGGCACGGTCCTATCAACAACCATAGTACAACACAGCAAAAAGGCCAGCACACCACACACGAAGGACACCCACAAGCAACAAAGAGGCTAACAGAGCAAGAAGAAGAGGCGCAACAAAGAGCAAAGACTCAAAACAAGAGTCAACGTGAGGGATGGAAAACAAACACCAAGGCAACCAACTAACACGCAACAAATTGAAGCAACTAGGAGGTACAACAAACATACATTAAAACTTAACAAGCCAAAAGATCAAACTCTGGACCCAAGAACAGGGGGAAAACCCAAGCCAAGCAAAACTGGTAGTATCAAACAACACCACCTAAACGGGCCGAAGCAAACATGCCACCACCAAAACTAGAGAAGACAAACTACACCCCTCAAAAAAAGAAACCCCACAAAAACAGCCACCTATAAACCACCGTTATTGGTGGAGAAGGAAGGTAAGAAAAGAGAGAAGCAACCCACATCTATAGAAGAGAAGACAAAAAAACACCTACGTCTACCGCAACCCACAAAAGCCCACTTCTAATAGTTCCCACCCGCAAGCAGCTCCACACAGACCAGAAAATTGCAGCACCAAAAAGGACAAGAGAGGACAAGTGAGAACTCACCGGTCGAAGACCCAAAGCTACATGACCCGGATGCTGAAATACTTCCTACGCTTGCTGAACCGGAAACCCCCAAAAGCGCCTGTCCAGGCTGCGAGAGAACATCTAGAGGCGGTAGAAGACCAACCACAGGAAGACTGACCGGAGGACAAGTCGTGGCTGTCCACGCGAGCTGCACCCACAACTCACAACGGTTGCCTACCGCAAGCTTAGAGAGAGAGCTCTCAAGTTTCAAGCTGTTATTGATTAGTGTTTGTTGTTGTTGTTGTTGTTATTATTATTATTATTATTATTATTATTATTATTATTATTATTATTATTATTATTATTATTATTATTATTATTATTACTACAATTATTATTATTATTATTATTATTATTATTATTATTATTATTATTATTATTATTATTATTATTATTATTATTATTATTATTATTATTATTATTATTATTAAACTACTATACTTCTTCACCTACTTAATGTGTATCATATCAACATTTATTATTTATAATAACAATATGAGAACTACTCTTTGAAGTACTCTTGCTCCTTCCCATTATTTTGATTCTTTTCCTCTTCCCAATGAAATATTAATACATTGATGATTATTATTAATAGTACAACAATATAATTCTTATTCATACGAACATTTAGTATTAATATTGATACTAACATTTAGTATTATTATTATGACGTATATTGAATGAATATACCACTATAAATATACAGTCATTACTCGATAATGTTAAATACCACTTAAGTTATTGCTCAAAATACATAGTAATATTTATTTGTTGATGCAAAAATGAGTTTACAATTTAAAAAATTTTAAGATTAAAGAATCAAAAAGTTTGTTTGAAATTATGGCTAAAGTCATATATACATGGAAATCAACGGGAGATATGGGTAAGGGACGAGGCGGCGTGTGTGTGTCAATTAATAAATATTCCTTAATAGTATGTATATAAATAAATAAATATTTTGAAAGCAATCTGTGCATAGCACGGGTATAATCCTAGTAATACACTAATACGATTAATAATCTTTACATAATACTAAAGCAAAATACGCTCACATCAGCAAAATTAAGAGTTGATGAGGTGTTAATTTCTGAGTAATTGTTTTCTCTCTAATTTCTTATGATGATGTCATAGAATTTAAACTATCAATTCACTTATGATTAAATTAAATGTTAGCTTTAAGGGTGAAATTTCAAATACCAAACTCTTTGATAAATGTAAATTGAAATTATTATGAAATGCATGCATGGTAAAAGTATTAAAGAAATAAATGTAGTGAGAGGATTCTAGTGAGAGAAGCTCTCCTAGGGTTCGGTTTTCCTACCCTTTGAGGGCTTCTTGGTGTGGTCGGGGGCTGATTTACTGGTCTGTTAAGGTTCTTTGCTGTCTAGTTCATTGATTTGGTAGGTTTAGTTTTACGTTTTTGTATCGTTTTGGGGCTTCTCTATTTTGATTTGTTGCTGGGTCTACTTGATTTTTGTCCTCGGGTGTTTGACGAGATGAAGTCTTTCTCTTTGGGTGTGATCTATGTCGACGGTTTGAGGTGTTCGGCTTATCTCTTTTAATTCTTGCGGTTTTGTGCTTAGTTTTCTCAGATCTGGGCCTTTTCAGATTTGGGTTTGTTTTTAGAGGGCGTCGATTCAGCTTCTGGTCATTTCTTTTGCCGTTTTGAAGTGTCTGATTGTTGGTTTGCTCGATGGCTGTTCATTTGCTATGGTGTTCGCAAAGGGTTTGCTGGGGTGTTAGTGACGGTATACCCTATTGACGACTTGCCTTCCGTTCGATCTAGGTTTTGAAAGGTCTCAGGCACTTTTTCCTCAAGATTTTAGGTATGTCCTTTGATTTCTGTTTTTATGGGGAGATGCTGCTGGTCATTTTTGTTTTTCTCGATCTTTTCTCTCGACGGCGGGTATATGGGTTGCCTTAGTGTTTCTGGACCCGAGATCTGGTGTCTGCAGTCCTGTACTGGCGGCGTGTGGTGTTTATGGGGCCGATGACGGTGGAGATGTCATAATGTGGGGGCTTTGGGTTAGGTAGAAAGCTTGGGGTTGTAGGTAATCGAAGGTGGGGGTCGTTTTGTTCAGTTTCTAATGCTTTTATTGGTGGGGGTTCTTTCGTTCTCTGGACGGTTTTGTGTGGGTCTGGTTTCAATGGTGAGTTTCTGTTCAATTCCTGGTGAAAGTCGTTTGCTGGTGTCTGTTTTGGTGATGTCTGTTTCGGTGGTGTCTGTTCAATGGGTTTTGTTTCAAATTTTCTGTTGAAGTACAGTGGCGGTGCTCTATAACTCGTGTTCAGACTTTGTCTCCTATTTTTATGGTGGTTTCGAACAGGTTCAGTAGTTTCGGGTCTGCTGATCAACAATGCAGCTTGGGGTTTTTGGGCTATTGGTTTATAACCTAGTTGGAGTTGGTAATGGAGTCAGTGGAGTTGGAGTTAGTGGGGTTTTTGGGTTATTGGTCAACAGGTTCTGGGGTTTTTAGGAGGGGATATTTTGGATTTTATTGCTGTCTTGATGGTGGAGTGAGCGTTGTCCGATTTCATGAGCAGTTGGGTTTTTGAATTTCGTGGACATGGTGGGTTTTGGACCTCGTGGTCATGGTGGTGCAGTGGGTTATGGGTATGCTGGGTCCGTCCGTTGTGTTTTTATGTTACAGTCTTGGAAGACGACGATGTCAAAAGACCATGTGGTGTGGATCAAGGCTTAACATATGGTAGTGGTGGTACACTATGAAAAAATATATTTTATATGTTAGTGCCAAAAACGCTTCAAAACCGTTAAAATCACAACTTAGCACCTAATTTCAAGCATATGAGGTTTATTTTCGATTCTAACCACTTCAAAACAATAATATATACCAAATAGTGTTGTGTGAAAATTTTCGTGCATAACAAACCAAGTTTAAGCTATTTTACGTGCGAATTTGACAAAAACGCTTCAAAACCGTTAAAATCGCAACTTAACACCTAATTTCAAGCTAATGAGGTTTATTTTCAATTCTAACCACTTCAACACAATAATATATACAAAATAAATTTGTGTGACAATTTTCGTGCATAACAAACCAAGTTTAAGCTATTTTACGTGCGAATTTGACAAAAACGCTTCAAAACCGTTAAAATCGCAACTTAACACCTAATTTCAAGCATATGAGGTTTATTTTCGTTTCTAACCACTTCAACACAATAATATATACCAAATATTGGTGTGTGACAATTTTCGTGCATAACAAACCAAGTTTAAGCTATTTTACGTGCAAATTTGACAAAAACGATTCAAAACCGTTAAAATCGCAACTTAACACCTAATTTCAACCAAATGAGGTTTATTTTCGATTCTAACCACTTCAACACAATAATATATACCAAATAGTATTGTGTGCCAATTTTCGTGCATAACAAACAAAGTTTAAGCTATTTTACGTGCGAATTTGACAAAAACGCTTTAAAACCGTTAAAATCGCAACTTAACACCTAATTTTAAACAAATGAGGTTTATTTTTGATTCAAACCACATCAACACAATAATATATACCAAATAGTGTTGTGTGCCAATTTGCGTGCGTAACAAACCAAGTTTAAGCTATATTTCAAGCTATTTGACCAAAACGCTTCAAAACCATTCAAATCGCAACTTAACACCTAATTTCAAGCAAATGTGGTTTATTTTCGATTCTAACCACTTCAACACAATAATATATACCAAATAGTAATTTGTGACAATTTTCGTGTATAACAAACCAAGTTTAAGCTATTTTACGTGCGACAAGAACAAAAACGATTCAAAACCGTTCAAATTGAAACTTAACACCTAATTTCAAGCATATGAGGTTTATTTTCGATCTAACTACTTCAACAAAATAATATATACCAAATAGTGTTGTGTGCCAAGTTTCGTGCATAACAAATCAAGTTTAAGCTATTTTACGCGCGAAAGTGACAAAAACGATTCAAACCCAAATAGTGTTCTATACCTTTACTGCTATCCATTTCTGGAATTTGGCTCTCGCGGCAGATCCCATTTCCCCGCGCACTTTCTTCATAGACTGAAATGCATTGGAAAAGTGTAAATATTTTTGTAATACTATTTATATATATATATATATATATATATATATATATATTATATATATATATATATATATATATATATATATATATATATATATATATATATATATATATAAATTGTAGTGAGAGGTTTCTAGAGAGAGAGGCTCTGCTAGGGTTTTATGGTTTTCCATTCCCTTGGTGGGCCTCACGGTGGTTCGACGGCGCTCAGTTTGGCTTCTCTTGCTGGTTCTGTTTGTTGGCTCTCCTTTACGTTTTGTTTTGCTGTTTTTTTTAGGTTCTTTTTGCGTCTATTTCTGTCTGGGGCTCTCTTCTTTGTAGTTCTTCGTGTTGCTGGGTTTGTTAGGGTTGGTAGTTTCGTTTTGGGGCTGGATGTTTTGGTGGCGGCGTGGGTCTTTGAAGGGTGGTAGTTTCGTTTTTGAGATGGAGGTTTTGGTGGCCTGAAGTGGTGTTGATTATTGGTGGTTTTTTTCGTCTGGGGTCTTTTTATTTTGACGGTTCATCTCCTCTGCATCCCTCCTCGATATGCTGGGCTATGGTCGTCTGTGTTTTTGCTTATTTGACGGTTCATATTCTTCCGGGGTAGTTATATTTTGTCTCTTTGAATATTGGTGTTTTTTATTTTGGGCTCGTCTTTCTTTGGCATTTCGAATGGTCTTGGTGTCGACAGCCAGTTCTATGATTCTCTTTGGTGTCTGTTGCGGTCTTGGAGTATGGCATAGGGTTTCAGCTCGGGTTGTGTTGTCGGCGGCTTTGCTTCTGGGCTGGAATAGATCTGTTTTTAGAGCAGTTTGTGGCGTCGTCTAGGTTGCTGGCTTAGTGTCGATTTTTTCTTCGTTATGGAGGCTTGGGAATTTTACTGGTGGGTTCTGTGGTTTGCTTATGTCGATGTCTTTCTGTGTCGATTTTTCGCATTCTTCAGGTGTTTTGGTTCCCTATCAGTGTTCTCTTGGAAGCTGGATTCTTGGATTGGGTTGTTTATTGTGAATGACAGTTTCAAGTTTTCTGGTGAGCGCTATTTCATATTCTAATAGCTTAATCTGGTGTTGTGGTTGTCGAAAGGGTATTTTTGTGCTCTTGGGGGGTTTGATCCTGGGTTGTTTTGTTAGGCTTTTATGGTGTTAGGTGTCTTGGTGTTAGGTTTGTTTGGCTTTGAAGGTGGTGTTTTGCTTTGATGCGGGGTCTTTTGGTGTTCGTGTGGTGCTGCTGGGTTATGGTCTCTTGGTGGTCTCTTCTTTGTTTTTCGATGGGTAAGTTTTCATGGTAGTTCGGTCGGAGGCGGCTTTTTCTGGGATTGGAGTCTGGGTATCTCGCTGGTTTAGAGGTTTGATAGAGATGGTATACTGGAGTTTTAGTGTGTGGGTCTTTCGATGTCTTCTGGTTCGACGGCAATGGGTTTTTGCGGGAGTTGGGTATTGTTTCTGGTGTCCTAGGTCTTTGTTTTTCTGGGTAGTTTTGCAGTCTCAAAGGTCAGGTCCTCGCTTTCTTCGTGCTTCTGGTTTTTTTGGGTTGTTTGGGGCAGTTGGCTTTGGTGACGGCAGGGTTCTTTGAAGTTTGTAGGTGCAAAGTTTTTAGCCTGCAGGTTTCAATGGTGTTGAATTTGGTGGCTCTTCATCTTCTGGTTTGGGATCTTTTGGTGTCCTTGACTGTTGGTGGTTGTTTTCGAGGGAGTAGGGTATTAGATGTTCAATGGGTTTCGTTTGTCGAAGGTTATCTGGGTTTCCTCTGGTGATTGGGGTGCTTGTTATGGTGTTTCAGTGGTGGTCGGTGTAAGACAAAGCTGGTGCAGGTTTTCCTCGTTGGTTCTTGGTGCTATGGGTGCGGGGTTTTTTGTGTTTTTGGGTTTGGTGATGCGCTTCAGCATGGAGGTGAGATGGTGGGGGCCACTTTGGTGTTGTTTTTGTTGAGAGATGGTTGTTCGTTGGGCTCAAAGGCGGGGTGCGAATCTTCTTGGTTTTGATAGGGGCAACTGGTTTCCTTTTGGCTCATGATGCTATGGTGGCAGTCTAAAATAGAGGGGATTCTCGACGTGGCCTAATTATGGTGGTGTTTGCTGTCCCAGATTATGGTGGTGTTGCGCTCTTGGCGTGTATCTGTTTTCATATTTTGGTGTAATAGATGTAAGATTGTAGTAGTGTTTATGGTGGTGATTGGCTTCTCTCCTTGGTGTGTAAGGTGTTAAAACCGTCTGACTGATGTAGGACTTTTTCGGTGATGCATAGTCCACTCCTATGCTGTTTCTGAGTGGCCTGTTTTTTGGTCCCCTTTTCCAATTGCTTTCTTCCTTCCGGGGGTTTTTTTATGCCGACAGATTAGGGCCCCCCAAGTCTCGGTGCTGGTGTTGTTTCTTGTTGCTTTTATATATATTTTCCCAATTTTCAATATATATATATATATATATATATATATATATATATATATATATATATATATATATATATATATATATATATATAATATATATATATATATATATATATATATATATATATATTATATAGGGGAGGGATCCAATGAGAATGGGGTTGAAAATGAGAAGGGTAAGAAGGACTCTACACCCTTGATTTCACTAAAATTAAAAAATCTACGGTCACGATTAGACCAAAACACATAATTGTAAAAAAAACTATGTTACACAGAAAAGTAACTATGACATAAATTTAGAATGTTCTTAATTTACAACATAATATCCTTTATTGTTTATATAGTAACCAAAAAATTGAAACAAAAATCCTTCTCATTCTTCTCATTTTAAAATCCTTCTTATTTGATCCTATATATATATATATATATATATATATATATAAAACTCTTTAATGAAATTGGTAAAATTTTTAAACTTACGCATTCAACAAGCCTTTGAATTTTATGTTGCGAGGCAGGGCTTGGCCTTTATGTAATGAGTCGAAGATGTGCACCGTAGTCGTCATAGGACATATGACCAAAAGTATCCAATGCATACTACAAAACAAAATTTAAAATCAACAAGTTAGAGAATAGGTGAACTTAAATATTAAAAGATAAGTTCAATTTCAAAAATAAAACTAATTACCCTTGCACGTATGGGGCCAGAATGAACGTGTGTTTAGATGCAAAAGAATGTTTTAGAGCAGGTTCAATGTATGCTTTAACGTCATCTGGATCAGCTCCTCGTAAGCCGCACTTAACTCACGAATAAGAAAATTTTGTCAGTAATTCGATTATTAAAACAATTAAACAATAAAACCTACAGTGTAAGATAATGAACATCACCTCATGTAGGCATGGATAAGAGCGACATTCAACATCTCCCCTCGCAAAAATTCAACATCACCAATAATGACATAAGGATCCTCAACAAAGCAGAATTGCTCTTTCTGCAGGGGTAGAACGATTGGGTCCTCCTCACGCATCCGATATGCACCTTTGTGCAGCCATAGGCAATCTTGAGAGAGACCTTTAAGCTTAGAATCAGTCAAGATTGGACTGATTGCCACAGACGATGAGGAATCCATCTCTCTCTTAGAGCCCTTTGAACTCTTTTCCTATTTCAATTTATACAATTAAATTAGTGTAATAAGCACGCAATTGAAATAATAACAACAAATAAGATAATAGAAAAGATTATTACCTTGACTGTGAATCGGACCCAAACATATGGCCATGTGACGAAACAACCTTGGGCGTCCGATAGTTTCTCAAGGGCCCATTCTGGCATTGGAACAGGAAGTGAGAAATCTTCGAACCCCTTGACGATAGTTTCTATCGTGACATTAATGTGGCCACTTGTAACAGGCATGGAATGCACTGTTTGGCCCTTATGGGTAGGCTGCGCCACACCGTATGCAACCTCAATTAAGTCGCCACCACGAGCAATGCCTAAATGAGGCAGCAAAAGAGTGCAAGGAGTCGCAACTTAATAAGTAATTTGAAGCATATGACTAAGATTTTCAATTCTAACCATTTCAACACAATAATATATATTAATTAGTGTTGTGTGTCAAGTTTCATGTGTTGGCCCAATTGAGTTTTGATGATGACTTAACATTTATAAACAAACAAAGACCTCCCATGTTCGATGGAATATTCTACCAACTCCAATAATAGGATGGAAATCTTCATCAAGGTTACTCTACTCAAAGACGGCCCATGTTCGATGGAAAATTCTACGCATATTGGAAGAATAGGATGGAAATCTTCATCAAGGCCGAAAATTATCAAGTTTGGAGAGTCATCGAAATTGGAGATTTCGAGGTGACAACTACCAACTCCAATAACGAGACTGTTCCCAAACCGATAACTGAATATGAGAAAGAAGATTTTCAGAAAATGAAGATGAATGCTCTTGCCATCAAATTACTTCACTATGGGCTTGGATCGAATGAACACAATCGTATTATGGGTCGCAAAACGGCCAAGCAGATTTGGGATCTGCTAGAAGTTACCCATGAAGGAACTAGTGAAGTGAAGCGTTCCAAGATTGACTTGCTAATGTCAAAATATGAACAGGTTCACTAACACAACAAAAGAACTTGTCTTACTTGGAAGGATCATTCCCTCAGATGAACAGGTCAGGAAAATACTCAGAAGTCTTCCTCAAGATGACCGCTGTAGAGCTAAGGTCACAGCCATAAAAGAATCCAAAGATTTCACAAAGTTCAATCTGGAAGAGTTGGCTGGTTCCCTTATGTCTCATGAATTACATCTGGGAATAGCTGACAGTGCTAGAAACAAAGGCTTGGCTCTGGTAGCGAATGAACAAGAAGAGTCAGAATGTGATGAGGAAGAGACAAAAATGTTGGTTCGAAAATTCAAGAAGTTTTCAAGAACAGCAGATACAACAATCAAAGAAACAACAAAGAAAGAGGAACTGCTAATTTCAAAACCAACTACTAATGTCACAAGTGTAAAAGCACTGATCAATTCATCAAAGAGTGCCCTCAATGGAAGAACGAGAACGGCAAAGGGAAGGCAAGGGAAACAAGAAGACAACCAATGAAAGAAAACTTCAACAAAATTGACTTTCGCAAAGCCATGATAGCTGCATGGGGAGAATCTGAAAGCGAAGCTGAAACCGAAGCTCCAGTTGAAGAAGAAACAGCTAATCTTTGTCTCATGGCAACACATGATGAAAAGTCCAAAGGAAAAGAGGTATTGTCTTCTAATTTATTTCCTAGTCACCTATTTAGATTGAATAAACATGAATTGATTAAAATGATTTTGGAGACACAAAATAATCTGGAAAAACGAACTGCCACCTGTCTCCAAATAGTAAAAGACCTTAAGGCTAGCAATGACCAAGTATCCTAACTAAATTCTTTTAGGTCTGATGTGCAAACTCGATTTTTTGATTTACTTGATCAAAATGTGATGTTAAAGGAAATTATAGAAAAGGTAAAACAAGAAAACATCATGTTAAATATTGAATTAAGTCAATGTAAATTTTTAGGATTAGAAGAAAAAATAAAGACCGATTCTATTCAAGATATAAATGACGATTTTAAGAAGATGATATTAGACCTAGAATCCACTAAAAATGAGAATGAAAAGCTAAAGCTTGAATTAAATTCAAGAGGAAAAGGGAAAATCAAAGAGGTTCCCAAATGGATTCTTGACGCTAAAACTAAAGGAACTGAAGGTCTAGGATACAATAAGTACAATAAAAAGAAGAAGGTCTACGTTGATCTCCCAAGTAGTAAAATCTGTTCCTTTTGTGGCAAAACCGGGCACCTGAAATTTCAATGCTTAAAAAGGGAACAACATAACAAAACGAACCAAATATATGTCGATATGATTTGGATTAAGAAATATGACTCATGTATAATCGACATGGAACCCAAGGATGGCTGGGTTCCACCCTCTAACAATTAGTTCGTTTTGCAGGTTCTAGTGAGCGGGAAGCTCATGGTATCTCGACAGTGGCTGTTCAAGCACATGACAGGTGATAGATCAAAATTTCTCTCACTAGAAGCCTATGATGGAGGAACTATGGCCTTTGGAGACAATATGAAAGGCGAAATTATTGCAAAAGGAAAAGTAGGAAGATCAAGTTCCCATGCGATTGACAATGTGTTTTTAGTCGAGAATTTAAAATATAATTTGTTGAGTATCACTCAATTTTGCGACAAAGGTAACTCTGTAAACTTTACTTCTGAAAAGTGCATTATTTCTAGGAATGACACAGGAGACACCATTCTGGAAGGAATAAGAAAAAGGAACACTTATGTATTGGATCTCCACACTGTTCCCAAAACCAGCCTAACGTGTCCTAGTGTAATAGAAGATGACTCTCTTCTTTGGCATAAACGTTTAGGTCATGTTAGTTTTTCCTTGCTTAATACGTTACGATCTAAAGACCTAGTAAGAGGATTACCAACCCTTAAATTTCAAAAAGATGAAGTTTGTGATCCTTGTGCCAAAGGAAAACATGTAAGGTCGTCTTTTAAAAATGTCGTGACCACCTCAAAGCCACTTGAATTAATTCATATGGATCTTTGTGGACCAATGAGAATCCAAAGTCGCAGTGGAAAGCGATATGTATTTGTTATAGTTCATGATTACTGTAGATTTACATGGACATTATTTTTATCTAGCAAAGATGAGGCCTTTGATGAATTTGTTGCATTTGCCAATAAAATTCAAGGTTTATGGATTATTGTAATGAGCATGGTTTAAGTCACAATTTTTCCACACCTAGGACACCACAACAAATTGTGGTGGAACGTAAAAATAGAACATTAGAGGAAATGGCTAGAACCATGTTAATAGCTAGTGGTCTCCCTAGAAACTTTTGGGCTGAAGCTGTTAATACTACATGCTATATTTTAAATCGTGTGTTAATTAAACCGATCACTTCTAAAACCCCCTATGAACTGTTTAAAGGCATCAAACCTAATAAGTAATTTGAAGCATATGACTAAGATTTTCGATTCTAAGCATTTCAACACAATAATATATATTAATTAGTGTTGTGTGTCAAGTTTCATGCATAAAAAACCACGTTTGAGCTATTTTACATGCGAAAGTGACAAAAACCCTTAAAAACGCAACTTAATAAGTAATTTGAAGCATATGACTAAGATTTTCAATTCTAACCATTTCAACACAATAATATATATTAATTAGTGTTGTGTGTCAAGTTTCATGCATAACAAACCACGTTTGAGCTATTTTACACGCGAAAGTGACAAAAACCCTTAAAAACCCTTAAAAATGCAACTTAATAAGTAATTTGAAGCATATGACTAAGATTTTCAATTCTAACCATTTCAACACAATAATATATATTAATTAGTGTTGTGTGTCAAGTTTCATGCATAACAAACCACGTTTGAGCTACTTTATGCGCGAAAGTGACAAAAACCCTTTAAAACCCTTAAAAACGCAACTTAATAAGTAATTTGAAGCATATGACTAAGATTTTCAATTGTAACCATTTCAACACAATAATATATATTAATTAGTGTTGTGTGTCAAGTTTCATGCATAACAAACCACGTTTGAGCTACTTTATGCGCGAAAGTGACAAAAACCCTTCAAAACCCTTAAAAACGCAACATAATAAGTAATTTGAAGCATATGACTAAGATTTTCAATTCTAACCATTTAAACACAATAATATATATTAATTAGTGTTGTGTGTCAAGTTTCATGCATAACAAACCATGTTTGAGCTATTTTACATGCGAAAGTGACAAAAATCCTTAAAAAACGCAACTTAATAAGTAATTTGAAGCATAACAAACCTTATGAATCACTTAATTCAAATATATTCCTTCCGCAGGCCCGTCTCTGACCTTTCGGGGGCCCTTGGCAAAATTGAAATACGGGGCCCTCTAAGATCATTTTTATCTACACAATTTTTTTAGTAGCTACATTTGCTGATATGGACAATTTTATAAATGACTATACACTTAGTTAATTTGACAAAAAAAATCATTGAACATTTTCCTTAATTCGATAATCCATCAATATGTTATTGTCCATCGGTTTATCCAATTTAATAATATCTCATTTGATTTTGAGTATTACATACAACTAATGCAAGACTAATTAAAATTAATTTTTTATAATTCTTAATTATATACAATAATTAAAATAAAATATATTAAAGGTTAAAAATATGACTTTGAATTTTCACCCATCATAAAAAACCTAAATGGGATATTAGTATTTTTTTTAAGGAGAAATGGGATATTAGTATAGCAAGAAGCTTTTAATTAAACAAATGCATTTATTGGTGTTCTTTGTTTTTCTTTGAAAATACATATACTTTGAACACACACTATAATCATCTCCTTCTTCTTCAATCTGAGTCTGCCATCTTCAACAAAACAAGCATAAGATGTGAGCCACCACTCGAATTCATCACTACTTAGATATTAGATAAAACTATTCTCATCCACACGGCACCTAACTTTGAAAATTAGATATCACAGGCGCAGAAAATTTGAATGGTAACAAGCAAAATTTCAAACAAGGCATCTAATTTACAAAAATAAGAAAAAAAAAATTTAAAGAACTTAACTATACTAAAAGAAGGGTACTTTAACTTACTGTTATCGAAAATGTGATCCTATCCACCAGTACAAGCATTTGTGCAAATAAGGGAAATGAAACTATGGAGAGGTAGTCGGTAGAGGTAAAAACATATTTTAAAAAACTAAAGTATACTACACTTTACCATGGTTGAGAAGTGAAGATTTGATATAGCAAACATAAGGAAAATTGTAGAAGACCATTGTTTTTGAAGGCATTTGCTTTTTCAAAAAAATAAAAGGAACACGGCCTTTTAGTTCCCAAAAGAAAGAGGTTGCAGACTTGCATTTATGATGTCTGACAAGCATTAATACTGATTTTTTCATTTCCTAAGTTTGTAAATTGTATTGGGGTTGTGTTCTCTTTTTTTACCTTGATGAAAAGGTTTATTTTTGGACCCCGAGTGTGTTTATTATTGACAGGAGATTTATTGAATATGGGCCCCTTCCTAATTAATTTCTGGACTTTTAGTTGGGGCCCTGGGCGGTTGCCCTTTGGGCCTACCCTCAGGGCCAGGCCTGTCCTTCCGTGTGATCTACACGCATATAACCAACATCTTCATCATCTTCATTCACGGATTTTGGATTGATAAAGGGTGGGGAGTCTTCAAAAGCATCATATTCTTCCTCATCCACAACATCACCTATGCCAAGGATACTTGTTTTTCCCGGTATAACAATAGACCATTTTTTATCAGAAGGGTCTACAATGTAGAATACTTGGTTGGCTTGTGTAGCTAGTATGAATGGCTCCTCACTATCACGGAAACGATCAAAGTCTACAAGAGTGAATCCACAAGGGTCGTCATTTTTAACGCATCGTCGATTATTATCATCCCACTTGCATTTGAAAAGACCCATAGTGAAAGTACAGTAGTCAAGCTCCCATATTTCATGCACCCGCCCGTAGTATACTGATTTAGCATCAACCGGCGATTCATCCTTGACACTCGCGTAAAATGTAGATGACGACAAAATAGAAACCCCACTATTCTGAAGATACAATGACTTCTTATCTTGACCCTCAGTCCAAAATGTGAACCCATTGACATCGAAACCCTCATATTTGTTAACATCATCACGAGGACCAAAAGCTAACCACTTAACAATTTCAGATACACCCTTTAGTTCTTCACATATTACTCGATTATGAAACCAATCAATAAACGTCTTGTTATGCAACTGCATCAATGTCCTATCACCTTTAGAAGGATATTTTGCACGCAATATACCCAAAATGCTCATTCAAAAAAGGATGGACTTCTGGAATATGATGCAACACATACAGGTGTGCTTGTAGAAGACTGTCCCGAGGAGGTGTGATTGTTTTGGAGCCAATTGTTCCTTTTCCCTCAAGTCTTCCTTCATGTCGAGAGGTGGGAAGTCCAATAGGCTTTGCCATAGCCATATACTCGGCTATAAAGTTACCAATCTCATCGCTTACAGTGCCTTGATTCATACTCCCCTCTGGTTGTGCTGGATTCCTCCCTTTGTTTTGTAAAACACCGATGTGTCTCTCAAAAGGATAACAACAACTTAAAAAAAACTGGACCCAAAAGCTTGATTTCACGAACGAGATGGATAATACGATGAACCATTATGTCAAAGAAAGAAGGTGGAAAATACATCTCAAACTTGCATAAAGTTATAATCACGTCGACTTGAAGGGCATCAAGTCTAAAGGGATCAAGAACTTTACTACAAATTGTGTTGAAGAACGAACATAGCTCGGTAATAGCATATCTCACATGTTTTGGCAATATTCCACGTAGTGCAATCGGTAAGAACACTTGCATCATTACATGGTAATCGTGAGATTTCATGCTTCCGAACTTCAATTCACCATTTAGGGTCACAAATTTCTTCATGTTGGATGAGTACCCAGACGGAAGCTTAATGCCATAAAAAGACTCACAAAAGGCTCGCTTCTCTACTTTGGAAAATATGTAGCAAGCTGGAGGCAAATAAACTTTTTCACTACTCATCTTTTTCTTACCGACCTTTCCCTTGCAACTGCCACCAACTTCATCAGCTCTTTCTCTTTTCTTACTCACCTTAACCTGTGCCCACTACTCCGGACGAATACCCTTACATTCAAAGTAATCTTGCGCAGCCGGCCTAACATCCTTTGTCTTACTCGGAATGTTCATGAGAGTCCCGAGCATGGCATCGCATACATTTTTCTCTATATACATGACGTCAAGACAATGCCTAACCTGTAGATTTCTCTAATATGGAAGCGTCCAAAAGATTGAATTTTTTTCCACAATCGGTCTTCACCCCCTTATACTTGCCCTATTTTACCAAATACAGTCTCAACCCCCTTAACCTGTTCGTAAACCTCATAACCGGTCAACAGTCGACGAGCTACACGGTCCTCAACCTCCCCAGTGAACATCTTCTTCTTACGGTATTGGTGATCTCGTGGGAGGAACTTTCGGTGGTTTATGAATACATGTTTGCACTTAGGAGTCCACGTGGATTCCATGTCATCGATACATATCGGGCACTCTTTCTTCCCTTTGTTGTTATACCTTGATAAGTTTCCATATGCCGGAAAATCATTAACGGTGCATAAAAGCATTGCACGCAAGGTGAACTCCTGATTAGCATATGCATCAAACACGGAAACTCCTGCATCCCACATCTTTCTCAAATCCTCAACGAGAGGTGCGAGATATACATCTATGTCATTGCCAGGTTACTTAGGACCCGAGATAAGAAGGGAAAGCATAATGTACTTACGCTTCATACAGAACCAAGGTGGCAAATTATAGATCACTAAAAGTACCGGCCAAGTACTATGTTGAGAACTAAGATTGCCGAATGGGTTCATTCGATCTGTGCACAGTCCGAGCCTTAAATTACGAACTTCATGCCCAAAAGTCTTATGTAATCTATCAACTCTTCCACTCCAGAGAATCAAATGGATGTGTGAGCAAGTGATCTTTCTTTACCCTATTTGCATGCCACCTCAAATTTAACGCATCTTTCTTTATAGAAAAAAAGCGCTTGAATCTAGATATTATTGGAAGATACCACAATACCTTAGCCGGGGGCCGTTTGCATCCGCGAGCCCCTTTACGCTTGTAACGCGATAATCCACACCTAGGACACTTTTCTAAGTTCTCGTTTTCATTCCGATACAATACACAATCATTTGGACACGCATGAATCTT